>CM032060.1:5195152-5691223 GCA_018831715.1 Matsumurasca onukii
ATTTTATGTTTTTAAAACAATTTTTATTTTAATCATAATTTTCTAAAATAATTTTTAATTTAATTTTAAAAATAACTTTTTTATTCTTAAAATAATTTGTATTTTATTTTAAAATAATTTTTTAAATTAAAAATAAATTTAAAAATAAAATTATTTGGACTTTAAAAATAATTTTTATTTTAATTTTAAAAATAATTTTTAAAATAAATTTTTATCGTTATAAACATTTTTATGAAAACGTTTTATTTAAAAATAATTTTCATACATAAATTTTATTTTTAAAAATAAAACTAAATAAAAATAAAATTTTAAAGTAAAAATTTAAAATAATTAAAAAATTAATACAATTAAAATTAATTTTCAAAAATAATTTTAATTATTAAACTTATGTTCAAAATAATTTATATTTCAATTTGAAAATTATTTTAAAATAATTTTTTTTTTTTTTTAAAAAACAAATTTTATTTTAAACATAATTTTCTAAAATAATTTTTATTTTAGTTTAAAAATAACTTATTTTTATTTTTAAAATTATTTGTATTTTATTTAAAAATAATTTTTATTTTATTTTGCAAAAAATTATTATTTTAAATTATAAAATAATTTTATAATAACTTTAAAAATAATTACAATTTTAAAAAAAATAATTTTATACCGATTTTAAAACAAAACTTTATGTTAATTTTCAAAATAATGTTTAAAACATGAATTTTTAAAATAATTATGCATGTTATTTAAATAATAATTTTTTTAATTAAAAAAATTGATTTTATTTTTAAAAATAATGTTGTATTTAAAATTTTTAACATAATTTTTATTTTTTTTTTTTTAACAATTTTCATATTTATTTAAAAAAAGGTTTTATTTTAATTTAAAAATTAATTTTTATCGTTATAATAATTTTTATAAATACATTTTAATTTTATAATAATTTTCATACATAACTTTTATTTTAACATAAAAATAATTTTAATCTTTAAACTAATTTTCTAAATTAATTTTATTTTAAAATAATTTTCTCAAATTACTTTAATTTTACATGATAAAATAATTTTTATTTTTTATCTAAAATATATTTCAAAAAAAGTTTTTGATTTAATTTGAAAATTATTTTCAAAATGATTTTTATTTTAATAATAACTCTCAGAAATTAATGTTTTTAACAATTTTAATTTTAAACATAATTTTCTAAAATAACTTTTTATTTTAATTTTAAAAATAACTTTTTTATTCTTAAAAATTTATTTTTTTTAAATTAATTTTTGAAAAATTTAAACTAAAATTTTGGATATTAAAAATAATTAACATTTTTATTTTAAAAACTATTTTTAAAATAAGTTTTTATCGTTTTAAACATTTTTATAAAAACTTTTTGTTTAAAAAAAAAATCATACATAAATTTTATTTTAAAAATAAAAGCTTTAAAATAAAAATAAAATTTTAAAGTAAAAAATATTTTATTTCTTAATTTTTTTTTTTTAGTTTTCATTTTAACTTAAACATTTTTAATTAAAACGAAAATTATTTAGTTAATTAAAATAATTATTTTTAAAATTTTAAAATAATTATTATGTTTATTAAATTTTTAGTTAAATAGTTTTTATTTCAATAATAATTTTTATAAATAAATTTTATTTTACAAATAATTTTTAATTTTTAAAATAATTTTTATAAATAATATTAATTATTATTTTAAAAACAATTTTCAAAAATAATTTTATTTTAAAAATAATATTTAAAAAAAATTTTAATTTTAAATTAATTATCAAAAATAATTTTAACTTTAAAACTAATTTTCTAAAATAATTTTTTTTTTTTAAATAAATTTTTATCGTTATAAACATTTTTATTAAAACATTTTATTTAAAAATAATTTTCATACATAAATTTTATTTAAAAATAAAACTTTTAAATAAAAATTAAATATTAAAATAAATTTTTATTTTTAATAATTTTATGTTATTTTATTTTAATTTAAAAATTTTAATTAAAACAAAATTATTTAGTTAATTAATTATTTTTTAAATTTATAAAATAATTTTTATGTTAATTAATTTTATTAGTTAAATAATTTTTATTTCAATAATATTTTTATAAATAAATTTTATTTTACAAATAATTTTTAATTTTAAAATAATTTTATTTTTAAAACCATCTTAATTTTTAAAAATATTTTTAATTTTAAACTTATTTTTTTAAAATAATTTTTTTATTTTTTATTTTAAAAATGTTAAAAAATTATTGGTATAATAATTTTATTTAAAAAGATATTTCAATAATTATTTTTATTTTAATTTGAGAATTATTTTAAAAATGATTTTTATTTTAATAATAACTCTCACAAATTAATTATGTTTTAAAAACAATTTTTTTTTAATTATCACATAATTTTTATAATAACTTAAGAAATAATTACAATTTTAAATGTAAAAATAATTTTATATCGATTTTAAAGCCAAATTTATGTTAATATTCAAAAAAGAATATATTATTTAATAATAATAAATTAAATTTAAAAATAATTTTTATTTTAATTTTAAAATAATTTTTATTTTATTTTTAAAAATAAATTTTTATCGTTTTAACAATTTTTTTAAATACGTTAATAACTAAAATAAATAATTAATAACGTAATAATTTTAAAAATAATTTGTACAATTTTAAATAAAAATTAATTAATATTTTTTTAAAAAAATTTTATGTTAATTTTTCTAAATAATGTTTCAAAAATGTATATTTTTTTATTATATTTCAAAAATAATTTTTTTTATAGTTTTTAAAGTAATTTTTAATTTTAAATTATATAATAATTTATGTAATAACTTTAGAAATAATTACAATTTTAAATAAAAAAATTTTATATCTATTTTAAAACAAAATTTCATTTTCAAAATAATGTTTTATAAAAATTATTTAATTTTTTTTTTAAAATAATTTTTATAAATGATTTTTTATTTTTTTTAAATAGTTTTTATTTTAAAAATAGTTTTAATTTTTAAACTTATTTTCAAAAATAATTTTAATATTAAAAATTGTTTTTATAATTAAATTTTACAAGATTAAAACTTTTACTTTAAAAATAATAAATTTAATTTAAAAATAATTTTATTTTATTTTAAAAATTATTTTATATTAATTTAAAAATGATTTTATTTTTAATTTAAAAATAGCTTTTGTTTTAATTTTTAAAAATAATTTTATAATAACTTTAATTTTAAATTATAACATAATTTATAATATTTAATCATAAACAAATTTTCCATTTTAATTTTAAAAATAATTTTCAGTTTAATACTTATTTTTTTAAGTAGTTTTAATATTTATTTTTATAATAATTAAAAAAAAATAGTTTTGGTAATAATTTTTAATAGTTATTTTTCAAATAAAAATTATTTGTACTACCAATTTTTTAAATACAATTTATTTTTGATTATTATAAAAAAGTTTCATATTTATTTTTTAAATAAAAACAAGTTTAAGTTTATATTTTGATATTAGTTTTTAAAATAAATAATTAACACAACTATTTTAAAATTATCATTAATAATTTTCATTTAAAAAAAATTTATTTGAAACATTAATTATATAAAATATTTTTTTTAAACAATAATTATCAAAAACAATTTTTATTTTATAAATAATCATGAAAAATAATGTTTGTTTTAAAAATAATTATCAAAAAATAATTTTTTTTACCAAAACTAATTATTAAAAAAATGTTAATATAAAAATAATTGTCAACATAGCTTTTATTTTAAGATAATTACAACATTAATTTTTATTTTGGAAATAATTAACAAAAATAAATTTTAGTTAAAAATAATGTTTATTGAAAAATATTTCTTTTAAAAAAATAAGTACTAAAATAATTTTTACTTTAAAAACAAATGTTAAAAGTAATTTTACTTTTTACGTTTTTTTTAATAGTTATTAAATATTTTGTAAAAATAATAATCAAAATACAATGTTTTTTAAAATTAATTATCAACAATCAATCAATAGTTTTTAGTTCATAAATAATATTATCATTAATAACTTTTATTTTAAAAATAATAAACAAAAATCTTTTAAGTTATTAAAAACAACTTTTGTTCAAGTATAATAATCAAATTTTTTTAATAGTAAAAAACATTTTATTTTAAAATTAATGATCAAAAAAATTTTACTTAAAAAATAGTTATCAAAAATAATTTGTATTTAAAAAATACCAAAAATATTTTTTTAATAGTTTTTAAATAATTTTTTATTGTATAGAAGAAGATTCAAATAGGGCTTCTTTATTGTATATTGGAATAAAAATTGAACCATAGTACCCTTTAAGAATTTCATAATTGCATGACTAGTTTCGGTGGTCATGTCATTTTCTTGGTGTGATCAATACAAATTCATTGTATAAAAAAATTGTATCTGTAAAAAAATTGTATTCCAAAGTCATAAGTTATATTTGTATTGATCGCACCAAGAAAATTGACCACCGAAACTAGTCGTGCAATTATAAAATTCTTAAAGGGTACTATGTTTTAATTTTTATTCTAATAAATAGTTTTTATTTAAATTGTTATCAAAAATATTATTTATTTTAAAATTAAAATCTATTAAAACTAATTTTAATTATAAATATAAAAATAGTTTTATTTTAAAATAGTTATCAAAAAAAGTTATTTAAAAAAAGTTTTTATAACAAAAAATAGTAAACATAGTTTTTTTAAATAGGTATAAAAAAATTTATTTGTATTTTCATATATTTATTTAAAAATAGATAATTTTTTTATAATTTTTATTGTAATAATAAATTTAATCTTAAAACTATTTTTATATTCAAAATAATTTTTGTAATGGTTTTTATTTTAACAATAATTTTTTAATCGACTTTATTTTGATAATATTTTTGTTTTTAAATAACTTTTTTTATTTCAAAATTAGTTTTTCAAATAATTTTACATTTTAACTAATTTTTTTATAGTTTTTTTTAAGAGGCAAAAAATAAGCTGCACATTGCTTCACCACGTTTGTTTACTTATAATATCTTAAAACATAAAAAATAAATGCTAACTCACCCAGTTTTAGCGAAGTTAGTCCACCGTTGGATCATGTAGTCCTTCATGTGGACGTTAGCCAGGTTGGACGAGCAAGTAGCTAGGTCTTGTTTGTCGCCACTGGCCTTGAAGAAAATGTATTCCAGGTCCGCTCCGTGGGCGACACCACGCACACCGTATGGATCAAAGAAGGGGTTGGGAGGTGCCCACGACCCGTCGTAACCGAACATGTAACCGTAAGTCAGATTGGCAAAGTAGCGAGACATCTGAAACAGTTCTCAGATCAGAAGAGGAACTCCAACAATCTCGTTTTACTTTCCTTTAACTTTTAAACTCTGTTTAAATTTAGATAATTATTGATGATGCAAATCAGAACAACAGCGATATTGTTACGGATATCTGAGGGGTTCTCACTTTAGATACTATGGTATAGAGCCTGTTTTTTAACTTATTTAGGGGGCCAGATTATAAGCATAGAATTCACTGCGTATTTCATGTTTTATCACAGTAAATGCGTTAAAAGACTTAAGTTAGGTTTCTATCGACTGGCTATGAATCCCATATTCCTTACTAATAGTCGAACAGACTTGTGTTAGATAATTTCATTTCCAATTCTTCAGCATGCAAGTTCTTCACAAAAGTTAGCTAAATACACTTGAAGATGTAGGGGAGGGTGGATAAAATCAAGAAAACGCTATCGATATTAAAAGACACATTATTCTAAGTTTTCGGCTCATGATAAAAGAATTGAAGTGTCGGTTTTCATGCAGGTATATCTGTTGTGAATACCTGTACAGAGGGGTAGGCGAACATTGCGTCTGTGTAGAGATTGACCAAGTCTCGCACTTTGTTCTGGTCCAGAGTGTCGGGAAAGTATTGCCGGTGAATGTTGACACTCAAGTCTTGCTTCTGCCGGTCTGTGAGCAGGGACTGAGCACTGTAAGGAATGAAGGCGGCCAGGTTACTCTCGGCTAACGTCCACGCATCGTCAACTGAAACAGAGGGTTTCCGTAAGATTAATGCTGCTTTTTTTCATATTTTTAAATGCATTTGGTATCGTGACCATATATGGGCACACATATAACTTACATGGCAGACCAATTGCCCACATTTGGTGCACACCCCAAACTTACCCAACAGACCATGCGCACCACATTTGGGCCCATGCAAGGGTCTACTAAAATGTGGCTACCCAAAAAGAACACTTGAAATTCCACAAAGGCAGGGCTACCGAAAATGACTATTGCGCTAACTATTGGGTTCTGAAATCCTTGCATCAACTTCATAAGCATCAAAGGCAACTCTTGCCACTTGGCAACACAAGAGTTCCGAAAGCATCAGCATCAACTTGGCAACTCAAAGAGTTCTAAAAGCAGACATCAAGACCTTATCAATGCTTTATCAAGAAAATTTAGATGCACTCCAGCAACTAAATCGTTGTATTACCATCTAAAATTTGATGCATCAGTAAAAAAGTAAATCATCAATACAGCCAACTAATACTGGCAAAACAAGAGTTCAATCTAGCATCAGCATCAACTTGGCTGACAACTCAAAGAGTCATTATTCTATTGAAGAATATTGTTATTAAAATGTAGAAATCATGTAAATGTAAGTTTTGTATTTCAATTTTATTTGCATGTATCTTTGAACATAATGAACTGATCACCAAGAGTTCCAAATTCATCAATGTTAACTTGGCAACTCAAGAGTTCTGAATGTATCCCTGGTGAGGCGATGGGGTGGTGAGATTTATCCTTGAATTTTGGAAATGTTACAGTTTCCTAGTTTTTACCAAAATAAAATTGCTGCCTCCCAAATAGATCGTGGTCCACTTACTGAACTTGATGATGCCCTCGTCTCGAGTGAAGCCGGTGAGGATTGGTTTGCCGCGGGCGAGGGCTTGCTGCAGCAGAGTCGGCAGAGACGCGTTGAGGAAAGGCTTGTCTGCAGTCAAGTGAGAGTCTAGCACCGGGATGAATGGCAAGTAATTGCCAGACGCAGTTTGCTGCCGACATATTATGTTGTCATTGAAAATTAACAAATCAAGGTAAAACTTACACATTTTTGTTGAAGATTCCTGAAATAAATAAACATGTAGGAGAGAAAACATTTCAAAAATAAGTCTAAAGTTTTGAGCGTGTGAAATGGGTTTTAAAAGTTGGGTAACAGGCTAACAGCCAATATACTATATTTTTTGTTTAGTTAATAGGTATATCATTGAAAACGTAGACATTAATATGGTTCAATAGTGTTCTAATACTATAATAGTAAACATTTGCTATTATTGTGTAAAATGTACCCTTCAGGGCTGAGTGTGTGCATAAACGCCTAGAGCTAGATGTGCTACAGGTTTTTTTAAACTTTTAGAGTAAAATTGTATATTTTTTCCTTCTGATTCATTAGATTGCAACACTGCGGCAATTTAATAATATCTGTCTTCTTAAAACTCCTATTCAATAAAATCCTCAACTAATGTAAAATGAGCCTGACGTGGACATTGCTTGCTATACAGGGTGTTCATAAAAGTGTCGCAAATTTTGCTTACCAAATACCCGCCATTTTGTTTTTTCACTAATTAATTATTATTTTCCACATAACTTATACGACTTGGCTTAAATTTAATTTAAGTTTGTATATAAGAAAAACCATCTATGTAAAACATTACCAGCATGGTGTAGTAACATAACTTACCATTTTAAAATGGTGGCTATTTTAAGGTATTTTTTGGGCACGTTTGGTGTTACACCTTAATTAGCAAATGCTCATTGAGGTTTAAAATCAAATGTACAGAATAACGTTTTGCAGAAAATTTTATTATCTACCTATTGCCACCAACAACGTTAAAATTGGTTGAGAAACAACAGAGCTTTAGGTAAACCTCTGGCTGAAAACAGGCAACTTCCACTTTATTACCTTGTTTTTGCCACCGTTTCCCCTATAACCTTTTTTATTCTCAATCGATTTTTATGATGTAGGTGGCCATAGATAGGTAATAAAATTTGCTACAAAATTGTATTCTTTACATTTTATTGTAAACCTCGCCATGTCTTAATTAAATTTATAAATGTATATTACTAACAGACGTAACATAAAAAATGTCTACAAATAATGTCTTGATAGTTTGTGAACACCCTGTGTACCTCAGTCGACATAGGAATGCTCTGGTTGTTGACTATCTGTTGTATGTCGACTTGCTGCAGACAAGCGAGTATCTCTGCGTCAGTCTGCGTAGTGTTACAGCCGACCGACTGCGCCAACACCTTGGCTCTGCGTGCTGCCTCGCTTACAGAACAGTGTCCCCAGTCCGACAAGGCTGAGCCACTCTGAGCAATCATTCGCGCAAACAACCCTACACACACACACAAGCACTACACAGCAGTTCACGGTAAGGATCCCCAAGAGATGTTCATGGAATACTGCTGAATCCTCCGGATGTTCTTGGGAAATCCTTGAAAAACTCTCACATCAGCCTAAAACTCATCTTTAGAAACATTGTCTCAAGGATATACTTATAATGAGGTCATGTGTCCTCTAAGGACCTCCTGATAAAACCTTGAGGATAACAAAATTAACTGTCCATGATTAAGTGATTTTTTGTAGAAATTACCAAGCCCTCTAAGTGGTTTTATTTAGAACATCACTTGAACTTTTATTTGACAGCTAAAATGACTTTAGGGAATTTTATTTTCAATAAAAAACTGACACATCTGAGGATACAGAAGTTTTCCATTGTTTTTAGTGACCTGAACAACATAACAATCTGCATATCATCATAACATGGAATCTGAGTCTTCAGGTGAAAACCTCTGACATTCTACCATCATCAAACAGAGAACTGACACATCTGTTATATATTTAGAACCTTCTCATTTACGTTACCAGAGAACTAGAATAGTTCCCAATGCTTAATATTTTGACAAAATGGACTGTACTTAAATGGATTGGTTCTTAACAGATACTTTGTAAATTATCTAAAAGTGATTTTCAATTAATTATTACCTATCTTGGATTTGTAGTTTGTCATATTGAAGTAAAACTTTCGGATTCATCACAAGGCAAAAGGACAAAGAAAAAGATTGGTGTCCACCCACTTAAAAAAACATATTCGACATACCAAATTTGAGCAAATTTCAAAATCAGCCATTGCTGAACACAGCTATAAAGTCCAAACACCAAATTAACTTTGATAAAACCCAAGTGATTTAAAAAAAACAACTTCTATTTTCCTAGAATCATTAGGGAAGCCATCAAAATTAAAAAATATCCCAACTTTAATAATCGCAACGAAACATACACACTCCGTGTGGCTTGGGAGATTTTACATATCTACATCAAACCTAAAAGAAAAAACCTTGAAAAAAATTTTTTTTCCCAAAATACTTTATACCTTACAGTTTTTTTATTTCACTAAATCACTATTTGAGATGCCGACAACTCTCATGAGGGTATTTTAAGGCAAATATGTGGTGAAGGATGAGTGTGATGAGTGGTAGTAATGAGTTATGAGGTGTAGTCTTGTTACAAACTAAGGCCGACTCTTCCTTAGAATGGGTCAGTAATTAATAGCCCAATGACCAATAGAAATACAAGGACCAACGGCTTAACGTGACTTCCGAACCACGCAGGTGATGGTCTGATATGTCTAAACAATGGTGGAGTTGATGCGGGTATCATCAGATGATCACTGAGACTATCTGAGCCGCTTTAGACCTATATCATCCTCAAAACCTGACCTACATGATTCTGGATTACAGGACCACGCCACGAGTCCCAGTCAACCATCTAACCATCTGGTGTAGTTAGTTTATTTATTTACAAATTTAAAATTATTATTTGTTTCAAATCACTTTTCCTTTTATGTATATAATTAGTTTTTTTATCTTCTTCATTTTTATACAACTGATGATTATTTTGTACTGTTTTGCTTCTTCATTTTTATACAACTGATGATGACTTAGTTTTATCACAGAATAGCCAAAATTGAAACGGCCCCTTTTGTACTTTTTGTGTATTATTATATACTGTTTTGCATTGTAATGAATCCAAACGTTAACCTTTGCAATTATAACCTATAATTATTAACTATGACCCGTCTGTAATAACCTACAAATTTCAATTATAACTTATGTTGGAATTTTTAAAATATAGACCAAAATTGCATTGCTGGAAGCTAGACAACAGCCTCTAAAGAGTAAGTTCAAAAAGTACTGTCTTTTACAAGGATTTTCCTTTATCACCTAAAAACAGAAATTAAAGTGAAGGTAGAGGTTGGTAAAACAATCACTTCAACCCTCATCTAGGTTTCTCTAATGCGAAGCAGATGAAACTAACTAACTAGATGCTAGATGGTAGAAGGATTACCAGTGGAGAGAGGTGAGAGGTAGTGGAACTGAGTCATGACGGACCCCGAGCTCTGGCCGAACAGAGTGACTTGACTGGAGTCTCCCCCGAAGCTGGAGATCTCGTCCTGAACCCACTGCAGAGCAAGCAGTGTGTCGTGCAGTCCCAGGTTACCCGGAGCCACAGCAGAGCCCAGTGTCAGGAAACCTACCAGTTTTGAAATTCATTACTGTATTTGCCAATTATTGTTTAACTATTATGTTTTTGTTTCATTGTTAGAAATTAGAATGTAACCTGTAGACTCTAGACGGGCATTGGACAACCAATAACTAATTCATTGGTCAAAAATTAACTAATGGCCATTAAATTTACATAAACAAACCAAATCGGATGTTTTCCAAGTTTGGCTTCCTTGCGAGAGTCATAGTTACTTTCGCCATTCCCACCATTGCACGGAAATATTTTATATTAATTTTATTACTATTGCTTATTATTTCAAAGTAATATTAATAGTATAGTTTAGTGGTTTGGATATAGTATTATTTGCCGTACAGTTAAATAAAACCTTTACAAAATAAATTTACCATATATGTACATAATATTTGCATTCCATAACGGTTATTTTGAAACCTTTATCAAGGGTCATGGGAGGAGGGAGGGTTTGACCCTGTCTGACCTGCAGCTCCGATGCGGAAGTTCATGGTGACGAGCAGCACGCTTGCGTTGACGAGGAAGTCAGGCCCGAGACTGAGGGAGGAGCTGGATCCTGACGTGAAGGCACTTCCGTGGATGTACACCATCACGGGCAGTCTCTCTCCACTCTCACTCGCTCTCTGTACACAGCCCACATGTTCCCATCAATATTTTAGACAATGTTTATTTGATTTGGGAGTATTGAGCCGGGGGAGAAGGAGCTAGTGCGGGAGTTCCCTGAGAATATTTGGAAATTAAGATATGACAAATGATGTGTTTTGAGACCCTTAACAAAAGAATTTAACCGGTCTTAGTAAAGGTTAGTGTTCTCCTAAAGAGCAGGAAACAAGAGGTGGTCCACTAGGATTACAAGCTATTAATTTATTGATATTTTTTTAATAAAAGAAACTAAAACATCATTAACATGGCAAGGTGAAAGATTGTTAGTAAGTCTGGTTGGGTTTTCTTCCAAGTTGTAACTTTAAAGGGTCACACCTATCAAAATGGCAAATGGCAGCTACAAAAATCAGCTTGTGAACATCAGAACATGCAACAGCCAAATAAACCAGTTCTCATTCTAGTAATGATCTTAAAAATTACAAATTGTAACCTTTAGATTTTATATACAAGCCTTGAACACTTGTCCAAGAAAACAACTTCAAGTCCTTTTGCCTAAGGATTGTTCAAACATAAATTCCATACTCTCAGACAGGGTTAAGTCTCTCCCCCAAACCAGCTCTGGGCCTCCCACTTTTTACATTCAATTTTCACCATTGATCTTTCAGTGTTGTATAAACTCAAAAATAGACTTATATCCGCAACAATGACTCAGAAAATCACGATAGAAATACAAAGAGAGTAGTTAATGCTTTAGATAAAGACAACTTCCTTTCATTTCAATGATTTGACAATTGTGTTTACATTATCTACTCATAGTCCCAAAATTAGACGCTTATCAAATTAGTAAGTTGGGTAACAATAAGTTTTATTGCATAACTTATATTGTTTGGCCTTGTCATTGATTACAGTTGTTGAAAATCTTAGCAGCATAAGACATCGTGATCTTGTTCATTAAGCTTTATCTGCAGGCCTCAACCTAGTTTTACCGTAAATAAAACAATTTAGGGATCTTGTTTAAAAAAACTTAACTGAGTTTTTGATGAATATATAAATAAACTTAACACATTATAATTAATTGTGTAAATACTTCTATGTAGTGTATTCTCCAATCAGAGCGTGGGTTTCTAAGCAATACAAGGATACAAATAAAACTTTGGACAGATAATCAGGTTTTAAGCCTAAACATAGAGTTCTTATTTGAATAAATCTGTTTAGTAGTTTTTTAAATACAAGGGCTTAAATGTATGCTATTGAATATTTGGAAATATGTTTTCAGCCAGTATAAATGAATAAATATTTTACTGAATTGACATGTTTACAAGCATGTATCTCAATCATCCACTATTTGATCTAAAATTTTGCATTCATCCACATCTAGATCCTTTCAAACATACATAACTTACATTCGTACTATTTCCATTTACTCAAATCTTTCCAGTTCTACCCCTGTTATTCTGGTTCTCCAATATCCCAATTGTGTGCCAACAACTCGTTTGAACTGTAAAATGCTTCTGCGACCAAAACTGGTTTTAGACGAGCTTTGAAAGCCTTTGGCTCTGTAGCACTTTTGATCGAATTTGGAAGTCTATTGACAAACTGAACTCCTGCCTGTGAGGGCAAATGTTCATGAACCATCGTTCTGTGTCTCCCAGTTTGATAGTTCTCCTCTCTGGTTTGTAAGAGTGTACATCAATTCCTCTTAAAGGTCGCATTTACAATTGAAAAAAGACACGTTTCTAAAATGTAGAGACAGGGTAAAGTCAACAGTTTTAATCTTTTGAATGCTGGTATGCACGACTCTCTCCATTGCAGTTTTGCGATTGTTCGCACTGCTTGTTTTTGAAGAATAAACACTCTGGAAAAGTTTGTGCTTGAGCAGCCTCCCCACAACGTAAGCCAGGTGTCGGTAGATTACTCCATAATAAGCTGTCATCAGTACCTGAGTGGGGCAATATTTAGACAATTTCCTCAAAACATAAATGCCTGAGGCTAATTTTGAGCAGACACTGTCTACGTGACAATCCCAAGTCAACCCTCGATCAAGGTGTATTCCAAGGAATTTTGTCGAGTAGACATCTTCGATCACAGTTTCATCCAACATGACTGTAGGGCTACAATCTGATACCGTTCGCGGCGATAGCTATACTCGTCCATGACATAATCACCACTTTCGATCCCTTTTGCAAAATTTCCCGGCTTAGGAACAAAATTACCGTATTTTCCCGTATATTGAAAATTCCCGTATAACTCCCGGTTTTTTGTGGAATTACCTGGTCTTATTACCAAGCAGCATTCTGACCAAGAAGTCTGGATAGAAGTTGTCAAAAGTTTAAACAAAAACACAACACAAATAATATATACACTATTTACATAACAGGCAAGTTCTAGGCGGCAGGTGAGACGTTACAAAAACTAAACTAAATATCTTCGACTTCCTGTATGCTGGACACCCTGGAGAACCGACTCATCCCTAGACTTTCTCTCGTTTACTGTGGCACAATTAGGACTACAAGGTCCTCTCTACCATTCAACCTCGACCTTTACCTACCGTAAAAGCGTTTAAAAAATTGTTAGTGGTGACTGCAGGGAAGTGATGAGTTAGGTACTTATTAGAAGAAGTGAGTAGATGGTGGATGACTGACCGGAGGGGTGAAGACATTGATGAAGAGACAGTCCTCGCTGAAGGTTGTGCCAGGCTGAGGACAAGGGGCTCCGTCACTCTGCGCCTGGAGCGGAGAGGACCAACTCTGACGTGGCTGAGCCAGCTAGAACACCACACACTCATACAAGTAAAGAACAACAAGGCCTGAGAATCAGAAAAACCCGAGGAAAATTAAAATCCCAAAAATCAAGGGGAAATCCCCTAGAAGCAAGATTTTTTTAGGCAAAAGGGATGTTTTTAGATTTTATTGGTTGAGGCAGGAAAATTAACATAGTTGCGGCAGCCCAAGCACACATAGCTCTGCGAGGGAATTCTTTCAAGAGTCACAAGTACAGCCACTAACGCACGTGCAAGTTTCTTCTCAAAAATCGCACAATTTTGTCACATTTAAGTCATTAACATTGGACAAACTCGAGCATGTGGTGCCGAGGGGGGAGAGAGACGGCAGCGCTCACAGCACTATGTGCTTGGACTGCCAAACTGTATTATTTTGCTGTCTCAACCATGTGGCATCATGCACAATCTACTTATCATTACATTATCTTTGTCTTAACTTAAGTAAAATATTATTTTGAGAAAATACAAAATTAAGTTGAAGTGAAGTAAAAATACTCTGACTGAATGTTTAACTTGGGAAAATAAACTCTTCAGTTTACAAAGATGTTTCTTCGATAATTCGTTATTTGAAATTAGTTTTTTTAGGTTAATTTTATTTGTACAACTGAACTCTATTTTTGAAACTAAATTTAACTAAAATAAAATTTTAAACAAATGTAATACTTAAACTTTAGTTTAAAATTAAATTTCATTTAATTAAAATTCCAAATTCAATTTAACGTTGAATTTAAAATTAGGGTACATTTAAATTAAATTGTAATGTCATTTTAAAATTAAAAATACATTTAAACTTATAATAAAAAATTTAAATTATTTTATAATAAATTAAATAATTCATTAGAAAGTCAATACTTAATTTAAACTTAAAATGGAAACTCAAATTAAATTAAAACTCTCTTAGAGTTAAAAATTTAAATTAAAAATTAAATTATAAACTACTTAATTTAAAATACGGATATTAAAATATCAAATTTAAGTGGAAAAGTAAAATTATGTCAATTCTTGAAATTTGCAAAATTTGGTCTCAACATCGGACAAACTCGAGCATGTGGAGCCGGGAGACGGCAAGAGATGGGTACATCAACATAGTTGCAGCAGCCCAAGCAATCTGCCTCTGCCTTGTGGCATCTATAAGCTATCTACCTACACAACATTATCTGTGGTGTTAGTTACCTGGAAGCGAGGCGGCTTGTCACCGTAAGGGATGCCGAGGAACGAGTCGTAAGAGACTCCAGTCCGAGGGTTAGGCTCGAACCTCTGTCCCACGACTGCTCCCTTCTTCGTCACCACTGTCACATTCTGCACTGTTCCCTCACTGACAACATTTCAACTAAACACTCAAACACTCACTAGCCTTTTGAAACAGAAATCTTGAGGTATAAGCTTGAATATTGGATCGCTATAGAAAACAATTTTAAATCAAATAAACCAATATTTAAAATTTCATTCTAGAAACAATTATAGTTAATAAATTGAAGGCATATTAAACAAATTTTATTTATCTCTAGTTCACAAGTTGGTTACGGTAAACGCTAAATAGCTAACTTATTACTAAAGATATTTTAAGACAAAATGTGTGGACCAAACCTGGACTCAAACCCTGGTCACTAAATTATTCACATACTCATTAAACTATTTTTAAATTAAAAAATAAAATACAGTAACAAGGTAGAAATGCCATCCTCCCAAAAGAGTTTGTCCGGTTAACCGGTTTTGCTGGTTGCAAAAGGAACAAACACTGATATTCATCGGCAATTGAATTATGTAATTTTTTAGATTATTTGGGCCAAATAAAATGTTTTTGAATCTGTGCTTAAACATATAAATAAATTATTTTATTTATTTTCTCGACGGGCCTACAAACACTAAACAAGACCTGTCAAATTGGTGAAATCCAATTCTCAAAATTCACATTAATTCATTTACGTACATGGATGAAGCAGTTTCCATTAAGTAAATTTAAAAGACAACTGATGAGGATACTAGAAAAGAATGAACTTTACACAATAAACTACTTTCAGCCAATTGATTTAGATGAATGTTTGTAAACTTGTATTATTGTGACCATTGTACTGTCTTTGGCTACGCAGTAAAGATATTTCTGATTAATTTGAAATGATCATAACACTTACCCTATGGTAAGTACTAGACTGGAGAAGATTGCCAGAACCAGAGAGCCGAAGACTAGACGTACAGAGAACATGTTGACGACTGATTACTGTCCAAACAATGTGAAATGTGCAATCTGCTCCCAAATATTCTGACAGCCTTGAAATCTTTCACAATGAAATCCTCCAGATAAGAGATTGTACGAGTTTAATTTATCAAAGTGTTCCACGAGTTGATCTTCTCGCACACGCTCACCGAGTGCCCTGACTTCTTCACACTTGAGTACACTTCGTAAGTGTTTGTAAATGAATTAATCATTTTCCGTTTCGTGGGAATATTTCTTTCAATTCAATCTGACATGTGAAGACGCTACATCCGTACACTGTGACTGTGAATCACTACCTAATGTTAGGTAACATTACATTTATACAATACTTCTTCGTGTGCACAAACAAGTTTCAATAATTTATGTCTAACTTAAAGTTTGTGTGAACAAATTCATCTATTCAATACAATAGTGAATTAAAATTAAGCCCATTTTTAATATACTTAAATTAGTTTCATTTTTAATTGAAATATGAAGCCTTTATTATGTTTTATTGATTCCTAGGTTGTTTTTACTGTTCTATAGTTTTATAATTATGTTTATTTGCTCTAAAATAATTAGTAAGAAATTGAGCATACTTTGATTTTGGATCATTTGTTATTTCTTGGTAAATATTTTTTAAATCTTTTATCCGTGTCACAGGATATTTTGAAAATGCCAGATTTATCATAAGTAATTAAAGTAGGTTGATTTTTGTTTCAAGGAACCAGTAGTTTAGAAAGCAGTTTGATAGCCTAATCATTTTGAAATATTTCCATTTTATTTTCAATTCTATCATGATAATTTATTACTACATATTTATTTGGAAATAAAATTCTTACCAACTACTTGACCATTGCTAAAGAAATTCGAAGACAAAATGTGCGGATCAATCTGGACTCGAACCCAGGTCTATCACTTGCCGGGTGATTATGCTAACCACTACACCTATTTATGCCTTCAAATTCAGAAGTACATTAATCTGAGTGTATATCAGAAACATATGGCTGTCAACAGCGACTTTAAATCAACAAGCTGGAAACAGTGGCGTAAATAGCATCCCGTGCGTGCCGAGAAAATAGCAAACGTTCTAAAGCTCAAGGGAAGCAACTTGTTAACGCGATAGATGATTTAAATAATATGCTCTGTTTCCACTTAAACTAAGTGTCGTTGTACCGGTTTAATTTATGATTTAAAATGGAAAGTAGCGTGCAAGCAACCTACCTAGCGCATACAGTAGGGGTTGAGGGTGTATCTAGTGGGCCTTGGTTGAGGTGTGAGGAGGCCAGAGGGGGGCGCCAAACTGACGGTCTGCAGGGGGGCCGTGGAACATACTTGCGCCAGTGGCTGGAAATATTACTAACAGTGTTTAAATAGAAATTCTGTTTGTAATAATATTATACAACTACTTAATCCATAATGTTTTTTTAAACTAATATTACTAAAATACAAGATGACAATAGTATAATTCCTCTGTTAAAACCCAAGACATTCTGTAACTAAAAACGTTATCTCTTAAAGTTGTAAAATTGTTTTGTAAATATCATTATCTGTAATGTGTATTCTTGACCAGTTATATAAGGCATGGACTTGAGTTTCACTTTGATACACTCTGACTCAGTCTACAAGAGATACCGTATCGGCTTTCAGCTAGTTTAATACTATCTGTCAAGGTTTACTTCAGAGTACGAAATCAAAACATTGACTGTAACAGTTCAAGGTTCAACGCTAATCTTTAGAGCCCAAAATTTAATATTGTAGTTATTCTTGGCTCGTACACAATAACTAAGTATATATTCTCTTCTCCAAGAGGGAGAGAGAGCAAGAATATTCTTTATTATTATTACAATCTTAAAGATCAATTGTCATTCAAATATTTAAAAAGATTCACAGTCTACTATGGCCAGTTCCAAAGTTTCACCACACTAAAGAAGAGTTTTTCTGTGAGCCACTGCTGCAACTTCTTCAAAACGCCTGGGCCCAGTCCCTTTAGTTCTTGCGGAAGGGCATTGACTAAATTCAATTATTCAATGAAATTTGACTATAAGGTAATGATATGAACTAGTTCAGTATGTAGGTTAGGTGCAAAACAACAGCTCTGAGTGTACCAATTTAGATTTCACCAAAGATAATGTTATGGTCAGTAGATTTCAGATGGCTAATGGCTGAGGCAGGAAAATTAACATAGTTCGGTAGCCCAAGCACTGATAGTGCTACGAGATATTTTTACAGTCTCAAGTAGAGCCATTGATGCCTGCACAAGTTCATTCGTTCTTGAAAATCGCATGATTTGGTCACTCACATTTAAGTCATCGATATCAGACAAACTTGAGCGTGTGGAGCCGGAGAAAGACGGCAGCGCTATCTGTGCTTGGCTGCCACAACCATGTGGCATCTATGCGCAATCTACTTATTGTGTTCTATGTTTTATTATTATTATCATGTGTTGCTATGGGAACAGAAAAACAAGTTGATTTTTGTGATGTTTTACGAGTTTTGAAAAGGGATTAAAACATTTACTTTTAAACATTTTTTTAAGATAAAATTAACAATTTTCACTGAATCTTCAAGAGTTTTTCTCAGACACTCGTCCAAACCTTTAACTAACTGTAAGAGCTTCTCTGTGTTTGCTGCAATTTGTCCATTTGACAAAGGGAACTACTACCCGAACTCTGACGATTAACTTGGTATGAATACCAGACATAGCTCTTGCCCCATCAGTTATCAAAACTACGGGTGAGAGTCAAAACACTTTGACTGAATAAACTTACACTATCAATCTTGAAGGATGACCTCTAATATTGGAATGGTAAGAGAATAAATTTAAAAACCAAATAAACCAATATTGAAATTTTTGGGAAAAGATTTCAGTATTGGTTTATTTGATTTTACACTTGATAGTTTAAGAGAATGATTTGAATAGAGAATGCTTTTAACTAATGTTTCATCACGACGGCCAATTTATTTATACCGTACTTATTTTACACTATTTTTATATTTTTTCTTGAGTTTTGCCCAGCATCCGTGGTCCACGGGTTGGAAACCGCTGGCAGAGAGTAAACACTGCAAACTTACTGTTGTTTTAACCAAGTTAACTTACATAAATGTGGACACTTTTCTCTGGTAGCATAGATCTAGTGATGCTGCTCCATATCAACACTAAAAACCTTCATTTTCAAGGTTTCTTCTAAATAAACTCAACCTTCAACACAAAATATATACATTTAAATTTAACTTAAATCATGAGTTTTTTATTTTAATAGTAGCATACCGACCACTCTCATGAGGGTATTTTAAGGCAAATATGTGGTGAAGGATGAGTGTGATGAGTTATGAGGTGTAGTCTTGTTACAAACTAAGGCCTACTCTTCTTAGAATGGGTCATTAATTAATATCCCAATGACCAATGGAAATACAAGGACCAACGGCTTAACGTGACTTCCGAACCACGCAGGTGATGGTCTGATATGTCTAAACGATGGTGGGAGTTGATGCGGGTATCATCAGATGATCACTGAGACTATCTGAGCCGCTTTAGACCTATATCATCCTCAAAACCTGACCTCCATGCAGCTGGATTACAGGACCTCGCCACAAGTCCCAGTCTGTTAAACTGTGAAAAAATATTACCGTATTATAACTAAATCAAATAAATAAAAATATCAATAAATAACTTAATAAATATAAATAACGACCATTGGCTCATATGTATAATGGCTTCATGCTTCCAGAAAAAATTTGTTACGTTTTAGTACATTAACCTACATACAAAATCTGCTTTCAAAACCGAATAGAAAGGAGAGCAGCTCACCTGGATAAAGTAGAAACACATAGGAGAACACAAAGTGTCAAATTTTCAGCCCTGCTCGGGCCTTTGTCAAGACAAAAGAGACCACTTGAGAACAGAGGTGTCAGAGTGCTACATCATTCATCCACTTCTTATACAGTAGCTACCTTGTTGAATTGCTATAGTTTAAAGGGGGTAAACAAAACAATTACTTACATGTTAGATATGAATAGTTGTCTACGACCCTCCTATCCAAAATGCTGGTCAAAAGCATGTAAAAATATTCGGAATGGACAAAATTCTATTAATTTGGTTCTTTGATTTTAACTACTGTACATGAAAAACCAATTGCATATTTGAATTTCGGGTTATTGAAGCTTTAAATATTTTATGAGCACATAATTTTAAAGCATCAAGCACCCTAAACCCAAATCTGTAAATTACATTTTGGTATTGTAAAAATGGGCCAAGGGGTTTTTATACCTTTGGCCATATAACAACGCTTTCCAGAATGCGTATGATCCCTGTTCCTCCAATTTGATAATTTCAAGAAAGTCTGGATAGGAGAGGTGAGATGAAAGACACACAAATATTTTAGCTGGTTTATTTTAAAACAGGTTTATTTTAAAAGATGGCGAAAATAACTCTGCTCTGGGATATGCAACATGGATCATTTATAAAATCTCATAGCTCAATAAAAATCTACTTACGATTACGTATATGTTAAAATAACTTGCGTCGGTTAAAACACAAAATGGTGGCGTTATTTGTATGTTAGTTTAGTTGTTTCGATTGGGCAAACTTTTGCTTTTACCTAAGCAATTGGATTCTCTAAGAGTACAAGTTTGATAACGAGAACTTTTTTAATTTAATTCAAGATTGAACATACTGTATTTATACATGTTTATGTTGTATTTTTGATTATACTTGAATTAATTTGATACATCAGGAGATAGTCAATTCAATGTTACGTAACTGAACCCACAACACATTTCCAAGAACATTGTTCAAAAACTGTTAAATTAACTTCCACCCGATAAGCATTTAGAACTATTATTAAATTAATATTTTTTATCAAAGATCGAACTTAAAATAACAAGTTCCATTTTTAAGGAATCAATAAATCTGCTAGCAAAAGTTTGCCCGTCGGATTGTGTTTACTTTGAACATGTTACATTATGGTTAAAAAATAGGCACTCTTTTCCACCACCAGGATAACATTTACCCAACATATAAAAGTTTTAACATTAGAAATAGAAATAGCTATCAAGTATCAATATACACATAGTCTTATGCAAAGATCTACAACAAAGTATAAATTAAATAAGCTAAGCTAAAGTACAAAACAGAGGACTACATTAGAGTAAGAAACAAGTTCCGTATTCACTTCAGAACTCATTACTTACAACACAAACTCAGATTACATTGAAAATATTTGGATTCAATTTTCAATACTATCAGAGGAAAGAATACTTTAACAAATTTGTATGGACAAAATCACAAATCTGTTTAAGATTTTAATAATTAAGTTCTTCTCTGGTTTGGTAAAACATCAACAGCCATTTAAGTAAATGATAAGACGTTTACGTTATACAAATCTTATAAACCGTTAATTTGTTTTAATCAAATTAAACTAGAGAAATAAAAGTAAATATTTAGGTAGTTGTTTAAAAATGCTTGTTAAGGCTGCCATTGAATTTCAATATAAATTAATTGACTTTAAATTTATTACTAATGAAATTTGAAGACAAAATTTGTCAACCGAACCGGGACTCGAACCCAGATCTCTAACTTGCCGGGTGATTATGTTAACGACTAAACCATCCGGCCCACCTATTTATGTCTTCAAATTTAGAAGTACTTAAAATTTACTTTAAATTTATAATTAATTTTGTATTTACTATAAGTTATTTTAGTAAAGGGAACGTCTTCACAGTTATGCCAATGAACTAAATCATTACAGATTTTAAAAATTGTGTTGAAATTTCAGTTGAAATTAAACTGATGAAATAATTTCCCCATTAGCGCTTAAAAAGCATACAATTATTATTATTAAGAACGATTTATGTTTTAAACACTAAGAACGTCACTAATTTATGCTATAGAAAATTAAGTAAAAATAAAACTACAATATTTTCTATGTTAAAGATCACATTATTGTCTAATTCGGGTTGAGACCGAGTGAGTGAGTGAACCTTGTCACAAACCTTTCTGTAAAAGTAAGTACGAGCAAATAGGAATCTGTTTTGTTTAGTAACTGAAAAACACAAACATTCAGGTTTCTGTCAATGCTAGTTTCAATCAAAGACTATATTATGGTAGGTAGATTACGCATAGATGCCACATTACTGAGGCAGGAAAATCAACATAGTTCGACAGCCCAAGCACAGACAGCGCTATGAGGGAATTCTTTTAAGAGTCTTAAGTATTGATGCACACGTAAGTTTGTTCGTTCTCAAAAATCACACAATTTGGTCACATTTAAGTCATGGACATCGGACAAACTCGAGCAGTCGAGCCGAGGGGGGAGAAAGGCGGCAAGAGATGGCAGCGCTATCTATGCTTGGGCTGTCACAACTATGTTGATTTTTCTGCCTCATCCATGTGGCATCTATGCGCCATCTACCATAACATTATCGTTGCTTCAATTTATCGCTAAAATTGAGACATATTGAGGTTAGATGAGTTGGTGTGAAAATATAACACTACGAACTTATAGATAAGATGAAATGAAATGTGTCAATATATGTAAATACATTCAGTTTTAACAACACAATTTGTTTAACAAATCAATTCTGGTTTAGTTATTTTTTAACTTTCAAAAAGGCACACAATTGTAGAAATAGTGTAGATCGGACATGGATTGAGAAATTTTGGATGAATAAAAAATGTTTTCTTGAGCTCCAATATTTAGTGACTTTTGACAATATAGGGATAAGTTATGTTTAAATTGGCTTTTATGTTTTTATACATTTTTGAACATTGAAAACTGGCTGTAAAATTTCAAAATAACTGTTTAGTAGGTTCAAATTTTAAAAACAAATCGGATTTCAAAAATTTGGCAAAATATAATGGAAGTATGTAAAGCGTACAACCTATTTTTATTTCTAAAAAAATACATATTATTATATTTCAATGTTAGGTTTTTTTACATTTTGAAAATGATTTATCATGTTTTTTCGTGCCAAGAAACCCGAATCCATGCTTCAACTATGCCCAGGTCACAGCGACAGGTGCCTGTGCGTCACGTCGTGACAACCGATACGGACGTTCACGACACCTCGATCAAGGAATCAATCAACGTTTTAAAACTACACACAGAATAAATAACAGAACACATTTCTACAGCAACTTAGGTCGTAAGTTGGATAACATTTACGCGGGGAAGAAAGCTAAGATGTGCCACAAACCTCTGAGCGAACGATAGTTGGGTAATATTGTAAAATATTAATAAGCTGTGACAGTGTATAAATAAGCGAGAGAAGTTGAAGTGAGAGTGAAGACTCAGGCGGCCATCTCTAGCTGCTCCAACTGCTCCAGGTCCTCCATCTTGGCGAGAGGAGCTTTACGCATCTACGCAACAACACAACACACACGTTAGTCCTCCTTATCCTAGCTAGGGGTGGACGGGATTGCATTTTTCCCTTTCATCGGAACAGTTATTAATTTTAAGGCAATTTTTATATTTACTAAAACTTTGCTTACTTAAAAACGGCTCAGCTGAAAACTGTTCTTTGGGTATCATCAGATAAAGCAGGTTGCACTGAACCAACAGAATCTACGAGCTTACAAAAGCATCTGATTTTAACCAGTATTCTATGTAAATTTTTGACTCATGTACTGCATTAAAGTTAGAACAATTTAAGGAATTTAATGATACAAATCATACACAATTGCTAAAACCAGCTAACAAATATTTTGTGAAAAAATAAGGAATTTAATTTCTACAAAAGGTAAAAAAACTAATAACATTGTTTATAGATACAAACATGTTAAATATAAATATTTTAGCAATGAGTAGGTTAATTAATTCTTCATCATTTCGCCCTCTCTATTATTTTCTACGGCTATTGTTATATTACACACCTTAAAATTCTAGAATCAGTAAATAGTAAACATACATTCAAACATGACAATTCTTAAACATCCAAAATTTCACTTGTAAAGGTCAAATTTATATGCAGGATAATGTTTTCTTACACCTTACTGGCTTTGCATGGAATTTGAATGTTTATTTTTTGACTGACATAATCTAGATACAAAAATTTTAGTTTAGTATTAAAATATATTGACTTTTAAATTTTAAGTTTTGTCATTAACAGGCATAGCCAGGGTGTCCAGCGTTCAGGAAAAACTAAATTCCTGTATAATTCCCGTATTTTCCGGATATATATTGCTGATTTCCCGGATTTAGCTACCTTAATAGAGTCATAGTTTCTCCGCCCATTTCGTTACTTTTTACAAAACCACAACTTTTTTCTACCGCCCACGACAAAATTACAACTTTTGTTACCGTTTACAACGATCTCTCAACTCCCGCTAGCACCTGCGGCGAAATAACAACTACGATACCGTCCGCGGCAATTTTCTGACTCTGGCTAGCGCCCGTGACGAAATTTTTACTTTCGTTACGGTTTACAACGATCTTTCGACTCCCGCTAGCGCCTGAGGCGAAATAACAACTTCAATACCGTTCGCTAGACTCGTCCATGACATAATCACGACGTTCGCGATCCCTTTCGCAAAATTTCCGGTTTGGGTCAAAATTCCTGTACATCGAAAATTTCATGTATAATTTCCGGTTTTCTCCGAATTTCCGTATGCTGGACACCCTGATACCCAACCAATTCCTACAAATTAAATATTATTGTTTACAATTTACATACAAAATAGTTTTAAAAATTGCCATGTTAAGTATAAAAAATTCAACTAAATAAATTCAATATTGGCAATTACTTACCAAAAATCAATTTTGCATGTAAATTTATTTTAATTTTGAAAATTAAATTTAATTTTTAGTGAACAATATTTCTTTTGATCGCAAAGGGTTAAGAAGCAAACACAAAGAATGAAACGAAAGCTTGACTTACCCAGGGCAGTCTTAGGCAGTTTACTGGTTAAAACAACTTACTCAAGCCAGGAGCTGGATCCAAGGCAGCACAAAGCGTACAGATAGTGTTAGTACTTATCAACAATACTTTCATTCATAAATACAACTCATTGAGCAGCTTTCAAAAAATAACCTACAATTGTTTAAAGCTTTTAATTTTAAAAAGTTGAAATAAAAAAGCTAGAAGTAAAAATGTGTTAACTGTTGGTTTTAGAATAAAAGATAACTAAAAGCACTGGAGTCTAGTTGGGGAATGTATCACTATCTACCCTATGTAAGGTGAGTAAACATTATGTTATGGTAAGCAGATAGCGTTTGGATGCCGGCATAGCTGCTCAAGCACAAATAGCAGTAGAGCCACTGCCGCAACGCAAGTTCGTTCATTCTTATCGCACGATTTGGTCACATTAAGTAATCGACATCTGACAAACTCGACCATGTCGAGCTGAGGGGAGCACTCGCAGCGCTATCTGTGCTTGGGCTGCCGAACTATGTTGATTTTCCTGCCTCAGCCATGTGGCATTTGTGCACAATCTACCTACCATAACATAATCTTTGGTGTGAGTGAGCGTTAGTGGATTTAGTCAAAGACAACAGGTGTAGGCAGATTACGCATGAAAACGCTAGAACAACCAAATCTGCCGCATCATTTTTGAGCTTAGAGAGTACATTACTTGAGTGGTCACTAGCCAGGGATGCATTTCTGCCTGGAAAACAGCACATTCGTGAGAAAAGCCTCCTAGGTTATAGTTGTGAATTTATGATCCGTCCAGTTTGATGTACCACAGGACCCTATCCTGTCCTCATACATGTTTTTACAAGCCTCTCCCTAAAGGTGGTGCCTAATCCCATACGAGCAATAACAATATGACAAATATGCAACCCCACTTGCTGAAAATTCCCTCTTATAAACACCCCACAAATTACCTTATTTTCCTAAAAGTCTGTTATAATAAATTCCTTCCTTATTTTCATTTTTGTGAAAATTTCCCAATCCCTTGGGTCCGCCAACTTTTAAAAACTTTGTGTTTATCCAAAAAAAGTTCAAATGTTTTCAAGCTGATTTCACCGTTTTGCCTAACCCTCCTCTGAGTTCTCCAGCTACACCTGATTGTCTCTGACCTAGTGTGAAGCCCCTGCACCCAGTGTTAGTGATCTGTACCCACTGATTCAACTGGCAACTTATACAAGGTGTGGTGTTGCCCAAACCGATCATACTTGTGCACAAGTGAGTTTGTGAGTGGGACTTCGATGAGACCTTAAGGGAAAATAAGAGATAAGAAGTAGGTAAGTTTGATGAAAACCATTTGTTCCAGCGATACACTGTGTTAACCACATAGTGGATACGTTCCCATGACACGGTCCGTGGGTTGTTTCACTCCTGGGATTTGTCTGAGGATTATTTTACTAGATCGCAAAATGTTTATGGTGCTGTTTTACACCATCAAAACAACACAATTTTAAATTTAGTGTTTTGAATAAAATTTCAATTTATAAACAAAAACAAAACCTAATTTTATACACAAAAAATAAATTTTATTTTTTAAATTTAACTGAAATTTATTTCTAAAAGTTAATTAAAAATAAAATGATCTATCCACATATCAGTCTTCACAGTACCTTGAGATACTATTCCCGATTACAGACAGAATCCACTCACAATTGGGATTTCTGGCACAATTCTCGGTTTTCCCAGATTTTTCGCTGTGTGTGGCCACCCTGATATTTAATTTTAACCCAGTAGAATGTTTTACTTCCATTTCCACAATTCAAATGAAAACCACCAAATTGAAGTAACCTTAAATGGACGGGAATATGAGAAACGAGTTTGACTGAAGACACTGACACCACAGTTACAAGTTAACAGTTACACATGCGCATGCGGTAAGAGTGTGCGTGCAGTGATGAGTTGAGACGAACCGCCGGGTACCTCTGGCAAGTAGGGCGAGCCGTCGGTGGAGGGGGGAGTGGGCACGGTCTCGCCAGCTACACAACAAACACACACGTGCTACACCTGACTACCACTACACAGTACGTAACACACAACTTCAAACTAGACCCGTGCGAGTTCACTAACTTGCGAGTTTCACTGGATTTAGAGTTTAGTGTAATGGTTATAATTTCTAAGTAACAAACTTTGTCTTCAGCTCGCAAATTTTAACTTTTGCAATCAAAAGGGAATAGAAAGGAGAGCAGGTTCACCTGGATAAAGCAGAAACTCATAGGAGAAGAGACTGTCAAATTTTCAGCCTTACCAGGGCCTTGTAGTAGGACTGTGTTCGACTTTATCCAGGTGAGCCTGCTCTCCTGTCTGTTCCCTTATAATTGCATATCCTGGCCTAGTGCTAAGGATTCTCTAAATCTAACCGATTTCAGCTAATGTTAACACTTGTTGCCATCGCTCTACTCTGTCATCAACTGTTGATTCCGCTAAAGTTGTCAACCATAAGTCGGTCTCATTACCATCCGTAACTACTAACCGGCTTTTATTAGTGTTCAAAACCGCTAATTTTACCAGCGGGAGTAACTATGACTCTCGTTGGATATAGCCTACTAAAAGATGTCTTCGTCAATTTAGGTTTCACTCAGAATTCAGTCTTGGATTGTAGTAATCAACAGCAAAAACTCAATCATGGAGACACTCGCACAGGCCTTCACGTAAAACAACTACGTAGCGTAAACCCCACACCCCAAACCAGGGCCTAGATAGTAGCTCAAGCCCGGTATCCCTACCGAGGAACCCTGGCCTGGCATAACCCCTAGTTTTAGAAGATAGAACAACAAAAACTTTAACATTTTTATATCTTGAGTTTTTTATCAATATCTAAAGGTGGCATGGAACAGTCCAGTTATAAGCAACAAAAGGTAAAGGTAAGGGGCATAAAATATTCTAACACAACTGGTGGATTCTCTGATGTAAATCATGAAAGTGTCAAAAACTAGTTTAAAAACTTTTTAAGTGAAATATTACGAGAATATGAATTTGAATGCTTGATGGTGCTTAATGCTTAATTTCTGAAGAGCTGTTGTATTTGTTACAATTTTTGCAGTAGAGAAAAACAACTCAAGATCAGTAATCTCAAGTTCTTAAAAACGACCAAGGTGTTAATTTAGAGTTTAATCAAAGCGCACTTAAAACTTGGCTGACTTTTATTTTGTTTGGTTTCTTAAATTGAAACGAGAACTGAAACCTTAACTACACACTCAGACTGTACAACCCCAGATTCTTAATTCTGAATTCTTAATGAATGCAGACAAAACTACTCAATAATTTATTCATAATAGCACAACTCTATTAAATTTTTAAAGAAGCATACATAGTTCTATAAGAATAACTGTTCTGCAATAAAATTTTTAAATTCTAAAACTGTTTTATATTTCCAGTGGAAGGACTTTCTTTTAAATTATTCTTACCCTTCGGTTAGGCCTGTAGATCCCACTGTACAGTTGCTTAAATCAGATGAGCATTTCGTAGCGGTTGTGCTACATCATCAGTGAAAGTCTATTAGTCTATTCACATAACAGAACAAACAACATATACACACTACACAGTCACTTCTTATCACTATTCACACTGCACTCTTTCACGGGTCGAGGTGTGCGAATCAAGGGGAAGGTGGCGGAACATCATCAGCTGAGCCCGGGAGAACTTGTACTCTTACTGAAGATGTTTCTAGGCCAAGGGTGGGTTGAGCTTGAGCCGAAGTCTCTATTCTGTTAGGATTTGGAAACCTCAGGGGCTGGTTTGCCTTGCTTCTTTCACTGTTGCCAACTGTCTTTCCACTTGCCGTGCAAACTTGAACAAAATTGAGTTCTTTACTTCCTCTTTCTTATTCATAAGAGAATCTGGGCCAAATGTGATTAAATATTTTGTAACTTTCATTGGCCATTGCTAGATTTTTGTTACTGACTGATTTCAAAATTTTCATTGATTTAGGACATTCGATACTGTGAAATGATTTCAACAACCTACATCTGACAATACAACTCAAAACAGAAGTAGAAAATCAAGCAAAGATAAATTTTTTGATGTTACTGTAACCGAAACACCTTCTAAAAAACCATCCATACCTATCGTAAACCAAAAACCAAACAGATCTCCTTATACCAGCCAATTCAAACCACCCCTTCAACTACAAGCTTGCTGCTTTCAAATACCTAGTACTGTATTTTGACTAGCCAACCACAACTTAAATGAAGAGGAATACGACAAGGAGAACCGGATAATTCAACGAATAGCTATCAACAATGGTTACAAACCCTCATTTATTCAAAACTTAACTAAAAAGAGGTTGAACAAATCAAGAACTCCACGCAACAAACCTACAACTCTGGAAACCACCTGTGTTAAAGACAAAAAGCCCAAACCACTGTTATGTAGATAAAAACATAGAAGAAATTGGAAACGCTTTTAACAAATCTGGTGGAAAGGACCCAGCATACAATTAAAGAAAGAAGCAAAACCTAGATATACACAAACAGAGACCTAGAGACATGAGAGACCTTAGAACTCGTTTTAATGAACACACATAAAGACATTACCAGAAACCATCATCAATAATGGCTGTGCATCTAAAACAAAACGAAACCCACAATATCGAATTTCCTAAATCAATAACAATTTTGAAATCAGTCAGTAACAAAAATCTAGCAATGGCCAATGAAAGTTACAAAATATTTAATCACATTTGGCCCAGATTCTCTTATGAATAAGAAAGAGGACGTAAAGAACTCAATTTTGTTCAAGTTTGCACGGCAAGTGGAAAGACAGTTGGCAACAGTGAAAGAAGCAAGGCAAACCAGCCCCTGAGGTTTCCAAATCCTAACAGAATAGAGACTTCGGCTCAAGCTCAACCCACCCTTGGCCTAGAAACATCTTCAGTAAGAGTACAAGTTCTCCCGGGCTCAGCTGATGATGTTCCACCACCTTCCCCTTGATTCGCACACCTCGACCCGTGAAAGAGTGTGCAGTGTGAATAGTGATAAGAAGTGACTGTGTAGTGTGTATATGTTGTTTGTTCTGTTATGTGAATAGACTAATAGACTTTCACTGATGATGTAGCACAACCGCTACGAAATGCTCATCTGATTTAAGCAACTGTACAGTGGGATCTACAGGCCTAACCAAAGGGTAAGAAAGTTTAAACTAAAAGAAAGAAGACCAACTCCCAATGAAAAATGCCAACTTTGATAGTGTGTATTTTTGGGAGTGTATCTTGTTTACTGATTGATGATGATCTTTCAAACCTAATCAGTACAGTAGTTTTTTATAACAAAGTTGTTTAAACCAATAAATTAATTTATTTCTTACTGCAAACAACCACAACAAATCAAAGACTAAAGTTTTCAAGGGGTACAAAAATGAAAACTAAACTCCAATGACTCCCCAAATTAAAAACTAGATTGATATGGTATATTTACTATTAAAGTTAGTCTTCTAAACTGAGTGTCTAAAGCTGTTAACATTTGCCCAAGTGCTTTAGGTCACACAATCTCACATACACCGTGGTCTCATATACCATCAAATTGTTTAACACAATTCCAAATGTATATTACAAGCTTGGATTTATATTATGTAATATAAAGTAATAAAAATAATATTATCAGATGATTTTTCCTTGTGACATGTGTGTAAAAAATCCTGAACTTTTGTTTCATTTATGAGTTTTATGACAAATGTTTATGGCGCAAGCATGGTTATCCTTTGATTTGAGATTATTTATCGTATTAACATGTAATAAATAAAAGAGTCCATCCCTTATCTTTAGGGAATTCCTGTCCAATTTCCATTGTTTTAACATTCTGCAAGGATTCCCGACCCTCCAAATCTTCCACACCTCATCTAAACTCTAAACCTATCATATAGTGTAGTGAGGATCACAATATATAAATGAGTAGAAACTTGCACAATTATAGAGCACGCAGATACTCACTCTCGGACGGAGGGGTAAGGAGTGTCGTCTCATTGGTTGTGATGACAGTGGTCTTGACGACTACGGACTCAGTCGTCGTCTCCAGCTTGGTGGTCTCGTTGCGTACCAGCTCCGTCGTCACGATACGACTGCTCTCCTCGTTCATTGTACTGCTACACAGGTCAGTATGCGTACACATTATTTTTGCATCCTTGAATGACTTATAAGAACTATTATTGTATATTTTCTCTTAATCTCACGTAAGTAAGCTTAATATGGATCGCTTGCTGCAGGATTGAACCCGCGTCAACTTGTGACCTAAATTGCTAGCTCGTCAGCTGACGCCTTAGACCACTTGGCTACTCTCACACCTAGTAGAAACTGTCGTCTCAGTAAACTGGTCAAGCTTACGCGGAACCCTAGCGCCCTAGTAGCAATCATGGTAACTACTTCAATAGCAGGACTCGGGCTTCGGCTTCAAAGTGTTAACTTAGATTAGATTATTTGGGATTATGGTTCGAGACCACGTTCACATCAACCCTTTAGATTATTGTGCTGACTCCCTGTTCTCTTATGTAGGCGACTCCACCCCGTTCGCTTACAAAGCTCAAGGATCATGCTGCCCAGTACGGAGGGATGTAACGCCTGCCACTCACGAGCCCCCAAAAGACCCCTTCTTCTGGCCTCAAGGTACTCGCATTTGATTAAGTCGTGTTTTGCAGACTGAGAAGTACGCTCACATAACTTACAATTGGTATCTCCTACGTGGAGATCCATTTTGGCTAGGTGATTTCTTAAGTGTCCATGACCTGTGATGTATGAAATTACCAGTCTGTTTGGGACTAAGACTGGTCAGATGTTTAGTAAGTATCCTTGATGGATTCTTTACTAAAATTTAAGCGGGTTCCTGACATGGTAATTGTTTCCATCGTTCAGTATGTTTTCCTCCTGATTACTAATTATTCTCTGCATTTGTTTGTTGCTGTGGGTTGACTGTCACTTACTTGACCAGATGGTCCTTGACAGAGTCTATGGTGATGTCTCCCACACTGCTGAGGTCGAGGTGGTTACACGACGACAGCTCTCCGTTCTCCTTCACCTCCACTGCTGCCTTGTCCTTGCCCTTGTCCCCTGCCAACAACACGAGTCGTACATCAGTCACACGCAAGGGCATACCACGAGGGGGAGAGATATAACCCGTGAAATACGCTTTCAGGCCATCTGGATGAAAAATTTACCATACATGAAGTATACTTTTTTATACCACCATTTTGCTTAAAGGTATAGGTTAATTACTTATATTTATATTGATTTGTTCCTTTAGTATATTGGACTAGTAGTTAGGACTAGACAATTATTTAGGCTAGGTCTGACTTGATAATGAGTGGAGTTTACTAACTCACAAAACGTTTAGTATTTATAAACACTAAGTCCATTGATTTTCAAGTTGAAAAGAAAAGCCATGGAGAGAAAGAAAACATGAAAGAAGCTTTTCTCTATCATTAACTATATATATAAACCATAACCAATCTAAATAATTGAGTTTTGTTTCAAAACTGTGTAGACATTAGATCATCCATCGACCTTTTGTAATGAGTTTGGACAGATTTTGTTTGGGGTGTCCAATTTTAAACAAATAGTGATTCATTCTCACTAGTGGTAAATGTACTCGGTTCATATTAAGCAAAGGTTTATAAGAGAGGATATGTCCAACACCTTAAACTATCGAGCAGTATACAAAGCAAACAAGTATTTACAACTTCATACCAACACTATCTATCAAGTTTAAAACTATTTACAGTAAAATATGAATCAACATCTACAGTTTAAATTTAAATATCATGCTTCAACTAGTTTGAATAATTAAAATGCCTAAAAACAAAACTACTTGTGGAAACAAATTGTAATTTTTACGTTTCTATACACAACTAATTTTGATCAATATATAAATTAATTTATACTCACCCATAGACATTGCTGTAATAGTATACCAGTATTTGAATTTTTTAGAGAGTGTGTTATTTCTTAATAAGTTATCTGTCTGATTAATCATTTCTTAAATTGTTAACAGAACAGCTCAATTTTCAAGATGAAAAAATTTCTTTTTGATGATTAATTTTGTACATTGGGCAAAGACCGATTTGTTGGCAAAATTTAGTCGACTATTGTTTCTTATGCTAATCTATGCCTACGTGTCAGGTTTCCGCGACATTTGAGAACTACCTATGTTTCCGAGTATTATTTACAACTCGCGATGTGCCAAGAGGCCCATTCTAAGGTTTCTCCAACTAAAAATCAGTAAAATACGACTTATTCAATACTACACAGATGAAGCAAAAAAAGGCCTTGATTAAAGTTGAGTTTTTGAAAAATTCACAAAGGATAAGAAAGTTGAGTGAAGAAAAGAGTTGCAGCCACATTTAAACACCAACTCAGTGTTGTGAAATTTAAGCTCAATTTGCAAAAAAAATGCTAAAGAACTGAAAGTAAAGTAAAATCAACATAGTTTCGGCAGCCTAAGCACAGATAGCACTGTGAAGGAATTTTTTAAGAGTCCCAAGTAGAGCCACTGACGCTTGCAAAAATTTGTTTGTTCTTCAAAATTGCACGATTTGGTCACATTTAAGTCATCGACATCGGAAAACCTCAAGCATGTCGAGCCGAGGAGGGAGAAAGACAGCAAGAGACGGCAGCGCTATCTGTGCTCGGGCTGCCACAACTATGTAGATTTTCCTGCCTCAGCCATGTGACATCTATGCGATACCTACTTACCATAACATTATCTTTGTTATTACTACAGAACCGAAAGTAAAACTTAAGGGTGGGTAATTGAATTTAAGACGGATAGGGCACAATTTTTAAAATGCAGTTTGACACAGGAAAATTAAAATAATATCAACAATAATCAAAACTACTTCAGTAAACGTATGATCATCATAAGGTGACCAAAGTCATAAGATGAAGAATTTCTTCTTAAAACAAAAGACCAATATCAAACTTGTATTGGAAGGTTCATGTGTACCATTGCTGTTAGGGCAGTAGAGAAATTTAACTATGAATAAAGTACGATTAAGGGAATTTCCACTGTTCAGTTTTTATTTCAGAGACATCCACCTTCTGCTCTGTGTGGAGGTGGTAAGCCTTACATCCTACCCTGGCATACCATCATTGCATTACCAAAAGTTTCTTTTTTTATTGTTAAGCCTACTACTCTTTCAAGTGCTCTCTTTTTGTTTTGACAAAGGCCCTAGAAGGGCTGGAAATTTGACAGTTTGTGTTCTCCTTTGTGTTTCTACTTTATCCAGGTGAGCCTGATCTCCTTTCTATTCCTTCTTGATAGCATATCCTGGACTAGTGCCCTAGCACACCATTATACAGTTCTTCGACAAGCCGCCACTCCAAACAGTTCCTGCACTACAGTTAGTCCAACCAACGGCAACCCGACACCAAATTGAATACAGAAGAGGAAACCAAACCGTTGCCAAACTAGCCTCGCCTCCACCTCTCAGACCTTGCGTAGTTTCCTCCGTCTCCTCCTCCTCCTCCACTGCCGGCTTCTCCTCCTCTGCCTCCGTGTCACTGTCCGACGAGCTACTGCTACTGTCAGAGGACTCACTGTCACTGCTGTCCTCGTCCGTGGTATCGTGGTGTGTGCGCGCCTGCGCCGGCAGCTCCAGCGCACACTGCGCTACAGTCTGGCGCGTGGCAGACACAGTCACACGCTGCAACTCACTGCTAGAGTGAAGGTAGAGTGCCTCGCCCTGCGCGTGAACACTAGTGACGAGATCCCACTGTCAACACACCACCAATGTTAGCTCAAACCAAAGATAATGTCATGGTAAGTAGATTGCGCATAGATGCCGAACAGCTGAGCCAGGATAATTAACATAGTTCGGTAGCCCGAGCACGGATAGTGCTGCGAGGCAATTATTTTAAGAGTCTCAAGTAGAGCCAATGACGCAAGTTCGTTCGTTCTTGAAACTCGCACGATTTGGTCACATTTAAGTCATTGACATCGGAAAAATTGAGCATGGGAGCCGAAGGGGAAAAAGAGGGCGAGAGAAGGAAATATCTGTACTTGGGCTGCCGAACTATATTGATTTTGCTGCCTCAACCATGTGACATAAATGCACAATCTGTTTATCGTAACATTATCTTTGCTTAAACTTATTTAGATGTCATGTTAATTCTTAAATAAAATTAATGTAGTCAAACCAAACTTCAACCACTAGCCACAAAAGTAACTAATTGGACCAGGATGACATATTACTAAAGCGCTGCTAATAACATAAATACCATTTTGGAAATAAACATAATATAATATAAGGAACCCCATTTCCATTAGAAGAATAAATTACAAAAATTTAAAGTTCATATTAAGATAAATTTGAAATATCTATTTTAATTAACCTAGTACATTCAAAACACACTATTTTTTAAATAACAACAATTTTTTTGTGTTTGAAAAATAAAATGTTGCAAAAAAACATTACTTTTGTTCAACTACTGACTAGTCTTGCCTAATTAGTTAAGACTTGGCTGGTGGAACAAAGTGAGTCCTGTGTGCTTTTTAAGATATGCTAGAGAACCATAAACCAAAGCCTGTACTCACAGCACGAACAATAAGTGAAAGATGAATTGATATCAAAGTACTGATGGTACCAAAGGTAGACTTAGTGCAAACAAACAAGCCTATTTCAACATTTGACATCAGAAATCACTGCAAGCAAAGATTATGTTAAGGTAGGTAAATTACACATACATGCCACATGGCTGAGGCAGGGATATCAACATAGTTTGGCAGCCCGAGCACAGATAGCGCTGCGAGGCAAAAGTAGAGCCACTGACGCACGCGCAAATTCGATGTTCGTTCTTGAAAATCGCTTGTTTAAGTCATTGACATCGGACAAACTGGAGCATGTCGACTCGAGGAGGGAGAAAGACGGCAAGAAATGACAGCGCTCGCAGCACTAACTGTGCTCGGGCTGCCGAACTATGTTGATTTTCCCGCCTCAGCCATGTGGCATCTATGCCTAATTTACCTGCCATAGCATAATCTTTACTGGAAGTCAATTAAACAGGCGGTTTAGAATTTGAGTACACCACAAATATTAAGGTTTTAAGAAGAAAAAGATTTTTGCGTGAAATATTGGTCCTGCAAATGCAAAGGATCCCAGGTATCGGAGGACTCACTTGATGTCTTCCCTGCGTATGACGGCAGCGTTGATCTGTCTCCTCAACTCGGGCAGACTGAGTACGATGACGTCGCCGAGGTTAGTGAGGCTCAGCAAGCACGACTCCGTGTGCGCACCAGAGGTGAAGTGCGCAAGCGCCGTGCGCCGTACTCGCGCGCCCTCGCCTGCGGTCAGCTTGAGCTTGCACAATGGCTTCAGTGACGGCAGTGTGAATATCTGTACACACCAGATGTAACCGTGAGGTATGTTTAAGCCAACAATAATGGAGGTGAAAGAGAAAGAAGGGAAAGTAGGCTGGTGCTGTGGTGCACAGGAAAACTGAACATATTACCAAATTATTTTACAAACAAAGGAAGAAGGAAGATTTTATTATAAAACCTTTAGTAAAAAGAAGAAACAGACTTTTCCTTTCCCTTCTGGAGAATAACTACCCCTAAGGTTTCGAGCAGTTAAAAACTCCACCCGTCTTCAGAGGACTACACTAATATAGGAACTAAATTCAATTATATATCTTAATTTAAGACCTAGTTTAACCTAAGACTTTACCAAACAATATTTAAAAATACCGCTACATCTTAAGAAGTTGATAGCTTGTCAAAACACAAATTAGAAAGAGAATCAGGTAAAATGAGGAAACGTTAATAAGGAATAAACTACATGCTAGTCCAAATGCGGTAGGTAAATAATAATTGGAAGGATCTCACCCAGACTCGGACTGACAAACCTCGCACTGAGGGAGCCGTGCACTAACTGAGCTCCTAGTAGGTCGACAGCCGGTTAGGTGGGCAGTGGTCGGAGTGGGGTAGGGAGAGACCTGAAGCCGACAAAGGGGTGGGTTGATGTTTTCACTGGGGAAGCGGCACATTAAAATATAACATAACCTATAACTATAATTATAAAAATATAACATTGCTAAGGCCTAAGTGTATGTGGGTGTTGTCTCCATGCTTATGCGGTTATGTTATATTTAATGTGCTTCCCAGTGAAAACATCAACCCACTCTTCTGCTCAAGTCTCTCCTGCCCCCACCCCGCTCCCCACCAATCATCCACCAACTGTCGATACTACTAGGAGCTCAGATTAGTGCTGCTCCCTCGTTCAATCCTTCGATCATTATTATTTACCTACCACATTTCTGTGTTTTTACCTACGATCTCACTAATCTGGCCCTATATATAACCGGGATCGGCGCGAATTGGCGGAAATGCCGGATAAGTGGAGCTTCACTAAAAAGACTCAATTTGCCAGGAATAATCTTTCTTAAGTTGGAAGGTGATTCACTACTCTTAAAAATGATTCAATTTCATTCTTATGTCTGTGAATTTTTCATCTGCCGATGTCAACTTATCACCACTTTGTAATCTTTTTAAAATCACGTTCTTTTTATCTATGTCAAAGTAAGATATTTACGCTTTTGCCACATCTCACGGCCTGAACGGAAGCCCCGATAAACAACGCACACTTTGGTCACCACGTTACAGACAAGTAGAGACTAAATGAAAACAGGTGGCTAAATGATGTTGTTACAGCGCCGGATTACTGGACGTGTCGGAGTGGCGAACGGCCGGATTATAGAGACTGTACTGTATTTGTTTTATGTTAGGGACTAGCATGTAGTTTATTCCTTATTAACGTTTCCTCATTTTACTTGTTTCTCTATCTAATTGGTGTTTTGACAAGCTATCAATTCCTTAAGATGTAGCGGTATTTTCAAATATTGTTTGGTAAAGTCTTAGGTTAGATCTTAAGTTAAGATATAAAATTAAATGTAGTTCCTATATTAGTGTTTCTCCAGAAGTGGCAGGAAAAGTCTGTTTCTTCTTTTTGCTAAATTGCTCTCTGCCACTATTATGAACTTTCAAACTGACAAAACCTCTAGATTGGTAAGCTATATGTAGGGTGAGACAAATACCTTGATCTGTTCCTCGGAGGTGATGATGACGCGGTGGGGAGGAGCGGGCGGAGTCTTGTGTGTAGAGGACGAGTGTTCACTGCTCACTTCGCTGCAGTCTCCGTCGATAACACTCACTGTGATGACAGGCGCTCTGTGCTTCAGTTGAATCTCCTTCCCTACACACACGTGTTAACATCAACACCCTAACACTGTGATGACAGGCGCTCTGTGCTTCAGTTGAATCTCCTTCCTTCTAACATCAACACTGTGATGACACTGTGATCATGTGCATGTTGAATCTCCTTCCCTACACACACGTGTTAACATCAACACCCTAACACGCTCACTCAGCACCCCGGACCATTCAGTCCCTTTGGAAACTGATATAGCAGTTTTGCAGAACATGAATTTTCCCCTAAATACCTTTTAAGTGGCGGTTGAAGCTTGAATAAAAACGAGTTTAAACTTCCAGGAGTGCCGTTGATTTCAAAACATGAAAGGACACATGGAGGTTTCCTCCAGGTTATGATATAAAATACGTTCAGTGGGTATATATTGTTTATAACTACATATTTTAAAAGAAATACCATTAAAAATAAAATAATAGTTCAAAGTAAAATATGTATGGTATAAACAAAGAAGAAAGGGTGTGGTTGAGAACGAAGATGAAAGTTGGTGAGTCAGTTCCTAGAAAGTGGTGTGTAAGGTACCCCGACCCTCGGCACTGCCGACACACATGAACATGTCTTTATAAACAAAAAATATACACCTGGAGGAAACCATCGTAATGATATCTCTGAAAGGTTAAAGTTAAATTGCCACCATTTTGTTGTGGGCAAGGCTTGTCAACTGACATTCACAGAATTAAATTCTACTAACACAGTCCTCTAGCTTGATGTGTGATACTACGTTTGTCCAGTGTGTATAGATTAAGCATAGTTACCTAACTGGCAGGAGACAGGTTCCTCTGTGCGTTTGTTACCACTCGGCACTGAGATGGTGAACACGTACACGGTGCCGTTGTTGGTGCCGGCCCACAACGTCGGTGTCACGTTTTGAACTGCAAATCGTACGGGTCAAACTTTACTTAAGACACAACTTTACAAATGTTGACTTTTCGTACAACTAATAAAACAAAAGTAATTTTATAAGAGCTCGGGTGCATGTAGGGGTCAACGAGACCCAAGAATCGGGAAATTACTAACAACAGTTAAAATCCTGAAAATTGGGCGGGAATTCCCTAAAAACAGAATTTTTTCAGACAGGAGGGATGTTTTGAGGATTTTTTATGACAAAAGGGATTTTGGGAATTTTGTGGGCCAAAGTAATTTTTTGAGGATTTAATTGAAAACAAGGGATTTTTATGATTTTTAAGGGCGTGAGGGATTTTTGAGTAAAATGGAAATTTAACTGGAATTTTCAGCAGATCCGGTAATTTGAAGGGATTTCCCTAACGATCTGTCAATTTTTGATAACTTTACTCTGATTGCTGACAGTTTTCTAGGCGAATTGCTATTAAAACTCCCCTAGCCACAAAATCAATCCAAATAAATTTTTAAATCATGATTGAGCTTTTTACATTTTTTAAACAAGTAAATGAGTCTTTAACTTCGCCACCAACAAAGACGATTTTCATTTCTTTTCATGAGTTATTATCTTCACCGTTTAAAAAACTATTTCATTTTTCATTTTTTTCTTTTTCACTTGAAATTATTAAAATTAGCTTTTAATCCCACCCAAAAATTACCTGAAATCAAGCAAGAAAAAAATGTTTGTGAAAGGAAAAATCCAGTTGTGACCACCCCTAGTTGCATGTTAAACTGTAATTTTATTAGAAATACTTCTATTTTTATAAACCAGTCAGTAGAATATACAGGGTGGTAATTTCTTTGCCCGAGGACAGGTTGAGTTACTGACCACTGATAATATAGGTGGTAGCGAAGGAGAGACAGCGCACCATGCTGCCCAAAGCGTCGTCTACCGGTCGGGCCTCCACAGCTCGCTCCACAGGCTTGGCCTCGGCGGGGTGGTGGGGGTGCCTCCGCCCCCTCGAGTCAGCGAGGGCGACTCACTCGGCGTCTCCTCCACCTTGGCCACCGCAGGCCTGCACAGTCGACATTACGTCATCTAGATACTGGTAGAAACTAATTTGCAAGAGCAATTTTCTAGACACTGGGATTTTTAATTGGTTTGGTTTTGTAATTGTTTTTATTGTTATATTTTGATCTGAAAAGGGTTTCAGTTTGAAAACAAAATATAACTTCACATTTTAAAATAGTTTTATTTGATTGAAGAAAGAAAGTGTGAAGCCAAATAGTGTTCTATAATGGAATTTACAAGTTATAAAACAGTTGAAGTGTATATTCTACGAGAATATTCTAATTATTTAGATTTTCTAAATGAACTATAAAAACTGTAAACTGCAAAACAATCGAACTACTAACTTTTTTAGTGTCTTTTCAATTGATTTGTTCAGTTTTCTTCTTAATGTTAGAATTTTTATTTTAATACGGTCTAGAAGTAAGTCTAAATGAATAAGTTTCTACTATACTTTTACTAACACACTTATTGATGCAAAATTTCAATGATAAAATACTCTAACAGATTATCTAGCCTGATTTGTAAGCCACATTCTGACTCTTCCGGACCTAATTTCAAACTCAAGATTTTAAAACAGCATAACGAGGTGCTATTCAACCAGCCCCTAAAACCAGTCTATGTTCAGACAGGTCCTCACGTTGACAAGCAACGTGTTCAACTTGACTGATTGTGAGATACCGACGGACTTACCGTTCTTTCCGCCTGTCGTTGGTGGTAGGGCTCTGGGCTCCTCGCTTGTCCTGGTGTCGGCCGGACCTGCCTTTCCTCAGCCGCCTGAAGGACTCCCGCAGAGACTTCTTGAACGACTTCCGCCTCGAGATCGGCGCATCTCCGGCGCCCGACAGATCTAGAACACACCCTCTCGCTTGCATTTTGTTCATCAGACACAAATCTAAATAACTTAACATATTTTGTTACTGGTAGAGTTTTGTTGGCATGTTCTTCTGAATTGTATTTTTTATGTATGGAAATGCCTGAAAATGGTGAAAATGTTTGATGTTATGTACAGCATTGTTTACTCCTTGTACCGGTTAATTTGTTATTAGGGGGAAGAGCACGGTCACTGATGTCAAACCCATCTCGGCACCGAAATCCCAGGATCACACACAGCAGGGTATCCAGCGTTCAGGAAAAACAAAATTCCCATTCTTTGTTTGAAGTTTGTTGTTAGTGATGGGAGAATTTCAGAGTTTAAACTATTATTGTGGACATTTTCAATCGTTAGTGAGCAAGATGATCATGTAAAATGTCCTCAATAATAGTTTAAACTCTGAAAATTGCCATATTTTCCAGGATATATTTTGCTGATTTCCTGGATTTAGTTACCTTAATAGTGTCATAGTTACTCCAGCCCATTACAGTATTTTACGAAATGACTTTTCTACTGCCTGACAAAATCTCAACCATATTTTGTTACCTTCGACAATGTCTAAGTTATGTTAAAAGCGCCGTAATGCAACTGATGATATTCCTATTTCATGTAAATGATCAATGGAAATAAAACATTTGATTTGATCTCTTGACTTCCGCTAGCACCTGCGGCGAAATAACGACTTCGATACAGTTTGCAGCGATATCCTGACTCCTGCTAGCGCCAGCGACAAACTTTCATTACGACTATTCTTGACTCGCTACTGTTAGCGACTTTGATTTCGGTGATGGCTGACTCGTCCGCGGACGTAATCACCACTTTCGCAATCTCTTTCACAAAATTTCCCGGTTTAGGGACAAAATTCCCATATTTTCCTGTATATAGAAAATTCTGGTATAATTCCCGGTTTTCCTGTATGCTGAAAACCCTGCACAAACTACTCGATCTCACCGTGTGGGTTGAGTGTGCACTTGAAGGTGACGGGCGCGTGTCTCACATAGTCGTGTATGGCCAGGCCGTGCGCAGTGCCAACAGCCAGCAGTCCCCACGCAGCGTGCAGTGCCAGGGCAGTGACTGCAGCAGGAGGGTGCAGTTGTAGCACTCCTTCCGCCCCCCATCCTGGCCCCGCTACACCTGCAAACAGTAGTATTTCATAACATTTAGTTATTCTTAACAATTTTCACTATGTATAACCAAAGATTATGTTATGGTAAGTAGATAATGCATGGATGCCAAACGGCTCTGAGCCGGAAAATCAACATAGTTGCAGCAGCCCGAGCACAGATAGCGCTGCGAGGGAATCCTTTTAAGAGTATCAAGTAGAGCCACTAACACACAACGCAAGTTCATTCGTTCTCAAAAATCGCACTATTTGGTCACATTTAAGTCATGGCCACGGATAAACTTGAACATGTGAAGCCGAGGGGAGTGGGGCAAGTTACCACTCGCAACTCTATCTATGCTTGGGCTGCGGCAACTATGCTGATTTTCCTGCCTCAGCCATTTGGCATTTATGACCAATCTACTTATCATAACATTATCTTTGGTAACTGATTTCTTTTAACTGGCGGTTACCATGAATAAATATTATCAGAGTAAATGGTTTACCTGTAGCTGTCTCTCGTACACTCAGCTTCTCGTGTCCCTTCCATACGAACTTGTCTCGATCACTCACAATGTTCAGTGACGTTACCTGCAACATTGCACACAATACATTCAGAGTACAAACCTAACACTTTACAACAATACAGGGTCATCGAAAAAGGTGTACGGGATTTGAAAGAGGAATAAAAATTTCAATATAATTGGTAGAATTTTGATTTTTACATCAAAAGACACAGCAAATCTTACATTTTTTAAATGTATTTAAAAACGTTTCAATGTGAGCTTCCCCCATTGCACGACATACATCTAGCCGATAGTCAACCTCCCGCCAGGTGTTTGGAGCATTTCAGGAGTCACCGTTGAAATGGCTAGCCTACGTTGATTCTTCTTCTCAGGAGCTGTAGATGAGTTAGATCACATATTTCCTCAGCATAAACTAAGTTTTAAATGTAACCCCAAAAGAAGAAATCTAAAGGCGTCAAATCAAGACTCCTAGGTGGCTACAAAACAGGACCATTCTTCCCAATCCAACGATCAGGAAATCTGTTGTTGAGAGCTTCTTGGCCAATTCGACTGTAGTGACATGGAGCTCCATCCTGCTGGAAAATGACATTAATGCCCTTTTCCGTTCCAATTTCTTCAACTTGAGGGGACAGATAAGACGAAGAATCAACGTAGCCATTTCAACGGGGACTCCTGAAATGCTCCAAAACACCTGGCGGGAGGTTGACTATCGGCTATATGTCTGTCTTGCAACGGCCCCCCGTTACAAAGCGTTCAAAGCTCACATTGAAACTTTTTCAATTGCATAAAAAAATTTAAGATTTGCTGTGTCTTTTGATGTAAAAATCAAAATTCTACCAATTATATTAACATTTTTATTTCACGTTCAAATCCCGTACACCTTTTTCGATGACCCTGTATATATTTTTTAAGAAAAGTTCAAAATTTAAGTTAGGACTCTACAGTCATGTACATACACTGCTCTACAATCTAAATATGAGAAAGCCAACCTTAAGAAGGTGTGTCAACCACTCTTATTCAGCGCCTACCATCGTTCACAACCAGGTTTTCAACATTTTCAAATATTGGCAAGAATAACCATGACACTTTAGTACACGGCTTAAGTGCATGATGGGGGTCTAGGTGTCCTCAGCCTGATCCTGCTGGCAGCGGTGGCGATGATTGGCTTCATGATATAAACCGTGCTGAAGGGGAGATCGTCAGACTGGCTTGGACAGCCATATGTAACACCACTAGGACAGTGGGTGAACATCTTGACTATGGATGAACCGGTGGGAGCAATTCCAGGCGATGCTTCCTGTAATTCTAAAGCACGAATGTCACGACCAAGTTCACGACATACAGTATAACAAACAGTATTCAAAGTCAGCGGGCCGGCTCGACCAATAGCAGGACGGCGTGGGTTAGGAGGAGAGGGGGAAACAGTTCGGCGAACAGCGGAGCGGGCAGTGTGTGTCCAGTGAGCGAGGCGAGGAGTCATCACGGGTCTTCTCCAATTCACATAAGTATCCTAGATTTCATTATGATATAATTATTTTCCTCTAGGGGCTCCGCCCCCTCCCAAACATGTTTTCTTTTAGCTAATTTGTTAATCCCCAAACGCACAATTTTCCTGTATAAATTTAGGTAATATTCTAATATTTCTTGCAAGTCGCCACACCCATTTTCCTGTTAAGAAAGTTGTAATGCCAGCACTTTAATTGTTTGATATATAATTTACTGTAGTCTGCAGACAATAAATCAAGCTCTTTAAAGCTGGCTGCGTGGTTTTCTAACAAATGGTCCAAGGGTTCAAGCTCGTTAATAATTAATTTGTATCAACTATGATAATGTTTGTAATTTAACTTTGTTTTTCCTGTCACCTCCGTTGGCTTAGGGCAAGGAACGGTACAGGACGTCCTACAAAGTTGTCTTCATTGAGGGTTATTTTGGGATTTTTCAAAGTAAAAAGGTTTTGGTTGAAATGGATTTTTTCAAGGGAGAAGGGTATTTTTGGGAATTTTGTCAGTGTAAAGGATTTTTTGGGGTAAAAAAAATTTTTCTGAGTGGTAGGGATTTTTTTAAAGTTTGGGATATTTTCAGGTTAGAGGGATTTTTGGGGTTCTATTTGGGAGAAGGGATGTTATGGGGTTTTCATGGGAGGGATTTTTGATACGAAAGGGAATTTTTAAGAGAATTTTCAGCGGCTCCTACCTTGGTCTGCTTGGCAGTGACATCATCACAGAGTGTTGCCGTGAGCACGTGACCAGCTGTTCCAGCCACTGCCAACACCCCGGTGTCCGGACACAGGCACAGCTTCTTCACAGCTAGTCTCGGGTCATCTGAGTACGGGTCAAACACTCCGACCTGCAAACAACATACCGTTCAGCCATGAGCTTATGTTGCCAGATGGTAGAGTAAAACACTCGTAAACCAAATTAAAACTTATTTAAAGGATAACGTTTGCTCGTTAGGAAAATGACAGTACAGACAAGCACTTATGGGGAGGCTATTTTTTTAAAGAGGAATTTATTTTTTAAAACAACATTTATTGACTGATTTTTATGTAGCTTGTCAGACACTTTGGAGCATGTAACCAACACATGTCTCAAAAGTTCTCAATATTTACAACAGAAAAAGCAAAAAGTTTATTATAAGAAACGGTTGTTTATTTTTAACAACCCCAATCACTAAATTACATTATTTCTAAATTACAATAATCTCAATTTTTAAAATTTCAACATTGCAATTGATACCTTACGGAAGGGGGGCCACTCGTCCTCCTCTTCTTCAGGCGGTGGAGGGGGTTCGTCGTCTGCACACAGCACGGACGAGGACTGGAACTTGTAGAGAGGAGCGAGAACCGTTTCCAGCTGACCAGACTCGCACACTGCCGTCCTCGTGGCCAGTGAGTAGCAGGTCCGTGTAGCTGGGCGCAGCCTGCTTCTGAACCCCTCCGTCTATCGGCCACGTCTGCAACCAAGTTAACATCTCAGACCTCTATCTAGAGGTAAAGAAAGGACTTTTGGATTTCAGACAAGACAGAATTAGCCCAAACATTAGCGACAAAATTTCTGGTTGACCTTTTAAGGGTCACAGTTACTCCTAATGCGTGAGTTTAGCTTTTACTATTATTCTGTGTCCGTGATTGTTATTGAGAGAGAGCACCATCATTAATTGGCGTCTGCAATTATTAAACATAGCTGACGCCACTGTGGATTCTGGCACTGTGAATCCACTGAGGGAGGGGATAATTTATCAACAAGTGTTTTTACGCTCTAAAAACTGCACTTGATCTGATTCTGATGAAACTTACAATAAACACTTATGTCAATGAAACCAGCAAGTTTACCAAAAATCAATCACATCCGACCAGCCAACCGCACATGACGAGGGAAAAAAGGTTCTTGCCGTTATCTTGGTCTGACTAATTGGATGTTGTTAATTTTAGGACACATGTTAGCTACAGTGACAATTGTTTACATCGAATTTCATCAAAACAATACAGTTTTTAGAGCGTAAACTGTAATCGCAAACTGCAGAGTGTGTTTAAAACCTTTTTTGGAGGTAACCGCCCCGTCTAATGGTTGACTACTAAGAGATGCCCACAAGACAAAGGTCGACTGAGTCTCACATGATGGATGATAGAGAACTCACCGAGTCAGAGTAAACCCCTTGGCTCTGTGCCTTGCCGGCCGCCAGTATCTTGTCGTACACTGCCTGCGCGACGTCACTGACATACGTGGCACACGTCACCGCGCTAGCGTGCAGGGACACCAGGTACGGCAGCTGCAGCATGCTCCAGTTCTCCGAGAGCAGATCTATCGCAACCAGCTCCTCCTCTAGCAGCACGACCAGGCTTGTCACTCCTGTACACATGACACATTCTTCTTCTCAGTTGTCAGAGTAAACAATTATTACAGAAGCGGTAAGTGGGCGATGGCGCCCGTAGGTTATCTTCAAGGGGGAGGCTAACATTTACTCCCGGAAAAAATGTAAACAATATTTTTGATCTGGATTACCTATGAAACAGGTTTTTGTGCGTTTGGGAAGAGAAATTTATCATACTTAAAGACTACAATTTTCTATTGTGATTTCCTACCACCCCAATGAGAGTGCAAAAAAATGCATACACTTGAAATTCAGATAACAAGTAATAAAATTACTAATATTTTGTTTTCAAATATTTTTTTCAATTTTGCTCTATTGTGAAACATTAAAATTCATGTTTCCTAAATGCCACCTCCCCGAAGTGAAGAAACTAAGTAGTTACTAAACTGTACTTCACTACTACCTCCTTAAAACCATCTTTTTAGCCTGGGAGATTATGAATTTAATCTCTTTACGTCAGCGTCAGCTTTAACGTTTGTTACACTATAATGAGTCCTAATTTCACCTTGTTAAATAAGACTATTTCTACATTTTTTACAAAGATTTTTTGAGGAGCAAACTGCTTTGTAACACCCCTGGTTCACTTAAAGCTTGTTGAATCGAAGCTTTGAGCGTAGTGAATCGCAAACCGCTCACGCTGGTCGGACTGGTTTACCTTTCTGGTCGCCGGTGGCGTCGATAGTGAAGAAGTCGATGACTCGGGAGGTGAAGTCGAAAACGACGTGGCGCTTGGCTTGCTGCGCGGTGATTCGTGTGTCTGTCGCCGAAGCTGGCTCGCGGCATGCCTCCCGCGTACAACAGCAGCTCTTCCCTGGAGTCAAAGTTTAGAAACTTGGCACAATGCAGGTCAAGTTAAAACACTAAGTCTGTTACTGAATCCTCCCTTTTTATTAATAAATAAATATATCTTTATTTGTCATTAGGATTTTACAATCATTGACAATTGTCAAGCTTAAGGCTACTTACTTTAACTGGTTAGACCTCACAATTTCCTTGTATAACTACATAAATTACAATTAAACATTGCCTGCTTTATATTATAATAATCAAAAAAGAAAATACAGTAGAAAATAACAGTTAACATTCCAATAAATTTAACACATTTTAATCTAATTGAATTTTTATAACTTCAAAAACTCTACAATATTGTAGAATGGATTTTGAAGTAGCCAGAGGTAAAATTTACGTAAAAACTGTTTATTAGAATAAGTGTCTAATAAATGTTCTATTGAGTTAAAGACTTTTAAAGCGAAGACCATATGACTATTTGTCGTCTTACTTAACACGTTAGCTGCCATGCCGGCCTGATCGGACCGTGGCAATACGAGGTATTCGACCAAGGTCTTATGGTGGCAGCTAACGTGTTAATCTGTGGAATTTAATGTAAGTATTGTTTTCCCTCTTGTATGATAGCTGTGAATTTCATGGGTTAGGCTCAGAAAGTTATGATTTTTAATTATATATACTGCAAGATCAAATATATACAAGTAAATTACAGACCCGTCTGGATTACTACCGTCTGGAAAATAGTCTGGATTTCCAGTTGGATAAAAAGTGGTCTGCAATGTTCTAATGAATATTTCCTGACATACCCCTAACGGCCTTTTTTGAAGAATTAGGATGTCTTGGACTTTTGAACAATTAACCCACAAATTTAAACCGTATCTAAAAATTGATTGAAAATATGCAAAGTAAGCTGTTTTAATATAGCTTTGTGGAACAATATTATTTAGATGATTTAGTAGGTAGATAAACTCTAGATAGCCTTGTATTTAAATAATCAACATGATTGCTCCAGGTCAATTTACTGTCAATATTAATACCTAGAAATTTAACACATGCACTACTGTTGTTTATTTGATAAGTTTGTGATCGATTTGTCAAGTTAAATGTAATCACTCGTTTATGTGATTAACGAGTGCAAGTTTTAGGCTGGTTAGTGGTTACAGCTCACTATTTCCATGGACTGCTGATGAAAATTAGCAGACATTCCTAAAAGTACTAATTATACCTCAATGACAAAATTCCTAATGTAAACTATTATTTCGAAATAGAGACCTTGAGCCGTAGGATTGGAATAAATTTATAGTTAAGTGAAATCAAAAACAAAAGCCAATAAAGATTTAACTTGCGAGGCCTTTCGCTGGCAACGCTAGAATCTACAGACAACACAAATCTACGCCAGCATTTAGGTAGTCACATATTTGGTAGGCTAAGATCTGACATTGTCGATGGATGATATATATGACATTGTATACTAACGAGTCGCACTGGGTGCACAGCAGCTTGGTGATGGACTTGCAGGGGAAGGGTCCGTAGGGAGTTGTAGGTTCGCCTCTAGGCTCTGTACTCGTCACGTCCCAGGTGTTGTGACTGCCGTCGTTGTGAGCAGACATGAAACTCAGCCCGTTAGCCGCCCAGCACACACTCTCCAGCTGCTGAGACCACACGTACGTCTGCGCACGCACACAGGATAAACATACCTCTACATACTCTAGTCCCTCATATGGCAACAGGGAGACAAGTAGAAACACTACAACAGTTTTTTTAGAAAGGATACATAATGAAAGAAGAAGAACCAGGCAGGAAGAATGAATGGGAGCAGACAGAGAAGGAGGAGAAAGAAGAAAAGGACAATGACTACAATGTCCTTGTTTTGGAAGGATAGATAAGGAAGAAGAGGAAACAAAGTGTCCCATGAACCCTGAAAAATTAGTTTTTCAGGGGTTTTATCATTGTGAAAGGCTAATTTCTACCTAAAATTTAGGTAAATGTATTCAGGTGTCTTAAATTTGCAGCATGTAGCTTATTTGAAACCTCTCATGTAATCTGCTATTTATAGACTGCAAGTAAAATCTGAACTATCTGTGGATTAGGGTGAGATTTATTGCGAAAGCGAGGAAATTGAACGGTTAAAAATAATAGGAATTAGGGGACAGTAATTTTCACTCACATACTTCTTACGCTAAAACAATCATTTGAAGTATTAAAAATGATAAGGCAGCAGAAAAGAAATGTTGATCGATTGTGATGTACCTGCACAGCACTGTTGTTGTTGCGGTTCCACAGTACCATGAGGCCTCGGTTGTAGCCGATAAGCAAGTGTCCGGGGTGAGCCGGCTGCACACTCACACACTCCACCGCGCCGGGGTTGATCTTGTAGTCTTCCGGCACACTGCAACACAATACCTCAACACACTGCAACAACGCCCCAACCAGGTTCAACAGGACAGACTTCAGGAACTAAATTATTTTCATCCCTGAATTAATTAAAATTGAAATAGTTTCGAATGCCTTCAGAAAGTCATAGTCACTCCCATCAATGTCTGCAAACGCTGAATTTGTGCTACGCAAACACTTGACAACAAACTTGGCACTGACACGGGCACTAATCAGTGATTAACAGTCGTTCGCTTGTGTAGGAACAACGGTTTTAAACAGCAAACAATTGTTGATCTCAAGACCTAAACTCATGCAACAGGGAAAACCTTAAAATGTCGTCAACAAGGTTTTTTGTCACCATTGTTGACTCAAAAATTTATTTAATTATTTAGGTTTATTTTTCCCCATTCTGTCCTGAAAACTCATGAGCTTTAACTTTCCCTTCTCGCCCCGAGGGGATGAAATCAAAAAGTTCATCCCGTCTACCCAAACAAGACACTAGACAAAAAATTGGTAACTCCAAAGAAAGTGAATATTGATCATTTCCTAGCTTTCTTAAGAGGCAATAACTCAATATTAATCCCAAGACTCTCATTTTCCTGACTTTCGAATCAAAATGTTTTTTATATTGTTAACAAGGTGCATTAAAGCCAAAGGTAGCTCGAAGTCTGTTTCATTTCATAGACACCCCTCTCTTTCAGTACTTAACACCTACAGCACGACATTTTGCACAATGTAACAACTAAAACCTCGACTTGCGTCACCGGTGGTTCACTCTGATTCTCTCAAAACCCTGACGAGTCACCGGTGGAGCACGCTTTCCATTGATTTCTATATTTTTTTTAAGTGTATTCAGGCTTTATCGTAAATGAAAGATTGTAGGTCATAATTTTTAAAAACTTTATACATATTGAGTACCATCTGTGGAGCACGTCGACATGGAATAGGCCTAAAAAACAGTCCGCCATAAGGATTAAAAAAACCGGTTTCAATAAAATATCAATATCAAATTTTATGTCATGCAACTATATAAACCAGTCGTTATTTAAGTGAGTCGAACTTCAGGAATGTGCGCCACCGGTGCTGAACGTGCTAAGCTGAATACTATTAATTAGATTTCCGACATGAACACACTGTCTACACAATGACCATGCTGTACTGACTTCTGCATGACGGCGTCCTGGTAGATGATGGACTCGGAGATGGTGAAGGTGCGAGTGTCTAGAGAGTAGATGTTTCCTCCTTCCGTACCGAGTAGAAGCGTCTGTCCATCCAAGCATAGAGACGATATCTTCTTCAGTCTATGACAGAGTAACACAGTATAATCAAACAGCGCTTCTAAAATACATAAATAAATTTGTACGCGAATTCAGTAGCTTGAAATAGTAGTAAAGAACACCTGATTCATAAACTTCACAAAAAGAAGTTTTAGTAGAAAAACTCTGACAGTTAGTTCCTAGTATTTCAAACAGGAATAGGGAAAAATAATTTTAATCCTTTGAGGAAGCGTGTCGAGTATAGGTTGACAAATGCTATTTCCCTTTGAATGCTTGGATGTCCAGTATAGGTTGCGGTTGAAACAGTTTCTGATGTGTAAGGACTACACTACACTAACGACACCTAGCAGAGAACACCGAAACTACCACTCCGGCGCCACTCACGTATGAGTTTGATGCCCACGACAAACAGCCCAGTGGTCTAGCGGTTATAATGACTGACAGTTGGCCCTTGTCTGTCAGAGCGTGGGTTCGAAATCCACCCAGGTGCACTCTGGTACGATGCAATGCTAGTCATTGAATCATTCCGGCCGTGGGGGCCACAATGACCCGCTGGGGATCACTGAAGAGAAAATAGCTCATCAAATCCAGTGAGGCGGCGAGTAGCACTTCTCGAGCTTAGGGAGGCGCTAAATCCACGCGCTTAGAAGAGTGGTTCTATGACTGGTAATGCACTGTACCAGAGAGAGCAGTTTTGCTGAAATTTTGCTTACAGGGACAGGGGCAACCCACGGGAGGATTTTAATGAAAATTTAAAAATAAAATGAGACTGCAAAGGGTTAAAAATCTCTTTATTCCGCTTAATAAAAATCAAGAGGAAGAGAGAGAGAAACTAGCACTCTTTACTCTGTGTCCTAGTTTATATGATCACTTTGACAATATCTACATTCTACAGTGAGTACTCGAGGAGATACTCACTTGCCCTCCAGCTGGATGGTCTTGGTCTCCTCCATGGTAGTGTCGTTGATCTCCCACAGGTGCAGGGCATTGTTCTCACACAGTGACACCAGGCGACCCTGCATCAACACCAATACACATCATCTTCAACAAACACAGTCTACACCCTTGGATAATCTTTTGCAATTTGTAGTTGACGTTTATGTCTAAAAGGTTCTGTCATAAGTAACCCTATTCTAAATTGCTGCACATGTATGAGTTGCCGAAACTTCATAAACCTAACAATCAGCTTACGCCATAATCAGTTTTTGTGACTCACCGGGTAGGGATTTTTCTAAAGTTGTTAATAATTTTAACATTTTTGTAAGGAAACCGGATTCATTCATCAAAACTTTAAAGAATTTCCCTACCATGGCTGGGCATAAATAGGTTTTTTTGTGTTCCCTGTTACAATTGGGCGGTCTAATTCACGGCTGTGATTGGTCGTTCACTGCTCTGAGCCAGCCAATGGGGTTGTCTTGACAGGTAGCCAGTTAGTGTGCAGCTGTCATTGGCTGTGCTTGATTTCTCTATTTGTTTTTTAATTTTGTTAAGTTTTTGTACATTTTGCCATTGTTTTCTAGGCTAGCTGCAGTAAAATTAACAAGTTTAACGGAAGAAGGGAGGCATAAAATGGGCGAGGGAAACAATTCGGTGGCAGGTGACTGGTCAGCTTGCTAGGCTAGCTCTTATACTAATGTTTTGTGTTGTTTTAGGTTACTTTTCACCTGAAGACGGGGTCAGATTGCAGATCCCGAAACGTTGTGTACATTTTTGTTCACTCAGGTGGAAAACGTGCGTTTAAACCTCTGTGATGCTTACCTCGTTGGGTAGGAAGACGAGGCGCGTAATGGAAGTCTCAGTGGTGGGCAAATGTCCATAGAACTCCACACCAGGCCGCCCCACACTGTCCGAAGAGTCAAGAAAAACATTTCCTCCACTCCCACACTTTTAAACTTGTCTAAAAACTTTGCTTTGAATATTTCAATCATTTGTTCGATTAGTTCAAATGTTACATTTAAAAATGAGGTATTGTTATGTAACCATGATCAAGTTACAGTGTGATTGTACACAGGGAAAGTGCAGTTGGCACAAGATATTGTGTATTCGGTAAAATCTAGAAATTATGCTGTGTTTTAATACAATAGTTCTAAGTGTTAATTAACATGTGAACTGCTTCTAATAAACAATATTGAGAGCGCTCGTTAATTAAGACAATCACTATATAATAAATATTGGCTTTTTTGTATCTTTATATATTTGTAATCAATTGCCAATAAACTCCACTTCAAGTATTTAAGTGAAAATGAAGGACAATTTTTAAAAGGAAAGAGGTCAGGACGTATGAGCTATTTATTGGCTCTTGACTCACCAGATAAAGTTTGTCATTTGAAATAAATTTATTATTTAATTTGCAATCCACTTTTTTATTTTAAAGTTAAAGACAAATGATTTAAAATAAAAATGTGGATAAATTGAACTGTGAATTTATTTCACATCCATCACTTCTACCAGGTAAATGGCACTACAACCAATAAAGTTTGTCATATTCATCAGACAAAGGACTGCCACACTAATTCCCTGACTTTTCCAAACTTTCATGTTGTTTTACAATACTACAGATCACACCTTACATTTTACACACATTTTTGGGGACAAAAACGAAGGGAAAACACACTTTGACTAATATTAGAACATTTCAAGGACATTTTCTCAAAGAGCTTATATAAATATTGCCCAAAACCACCCATAAAAAAGAATTCCTTCCAAAAATTACTGGGTTTAACCAAAGATTTTTTACAGTAGGTAGCTTGCGCATAGTGGCATATGGCTGAGGCAGAAAAATGAACATAGTTTGGCAGCCCAAGCACAGATAGGGCTGCAAGGGAATTATTTTAAAAGTCCCAAGTAGAGCCACTGAAGAACGTGCACGTTTGTTCGTTCTCGAAAATCAACAAGATTTGGTCACATTTAAGTCATGGAAAATGGTCAAACTCGAGCATGTGGAGCCGAGAGGGAGAAAGACAGCAAGAGATGGCAGCACTTGCAACGCTATCTGAGCTCGGGCTGACAAAACTATGAATATTTTGCTGCCTATGCCATGTGGCATATATGCACAATTTACCTACCTCAAAACTATCTTTGGTTCAACATAGTTTGTAAATTTTCCTGATAATATCATTTTTGAGACTTTTATTTAAATTGCCTGACTTTGTGCTGGTATTGTGGAGTAAAGGATACACTTTGATGCTGCCAGTGGCGGTGGCGATGGCCATGAGTCGCAGTTCCGGGTCCCACGCCACACACGTCGGCTTGTTTGGGAATCCATGCTGAACCGTCTGCAACAAACACATGTGCATTAGTTACAACAACTAATAACCTTACTTATACACTAGAGTCCCGCTAATCCAAACCAATTAGCACCGGTGGCTTTTCGGATTAGAAACAATTCATATTAAGCAGATTTTTGGCACATATTGGCATTATATTGACGTTGAGCGACTACTATTTTATATTTAAATGTAAAAAATTATGTATTTTAATCCTGTAGTACACTGCAGTAATAAACAGCGCGGAAGTAACGTAAATATATGTGACCGGGAGTACACAGATGGCTGTGGTACTTGCGTAGCAGCAGGACACGGACCTATCCTCACTCAACCCCTGCGCGCTCAGGCCTACACACATACAGTGAGTCTCCGTGACATTCTGTCAGTTGTGTCGCACAGAGTGGATGTGTTTTGTTCAAAGCTATTGTTTGTACAGTCCGTATGACATAACTTGGAAAACTAGTTTCATTTATTTTACCTACTTAAACGCGTTTTCTCTCTAACAGTGTTTGGATAAGGCGGATTTTCGGATTAGCTGAGTTCAAATTAGCGGGACTCTATGTAGTACAGTGTTGCATCAATTTAAAATTACAATAAAAAGGTTTCGTTGTGTTCTCTCTTCAAGACTGGGGCCAGCTGAGGAACTCTTGGGTAGGGTAGAATTGTCTCCTGAGTGTTGAATGCCACCACGAGACACTTGCAAATGCTATTCACAGTCATCACACATTACCAGACCTACAACAACATGACAAACAAATCATCAATGCCAATAAATTAAAAGTAAGTCCACACACAATTTTTGCAAAAGTGGTGCACCTTTACTCAAAATAAGATATTGAAATGAAATAATGAATTTATTTCCAATATTATTTAACAATTACAATATAATGAACATATTTGGAAATTTCTGTTGACCAACGTCCAGTAATAGGTCAACAGGAAAAATAACATGTGTAGTATTACTCAATTTTCGGAAGTGTACAAGAGGTCTGCCAAGTGAGCGAGCTCCTCTAGCCACAAATGCTTTGAAAACTAGTGTTTAAGAAAATTATACTTTAAAGTAGACTTATCAGTTAATAATTGTAAGCACTTCAAAACTATGTAAAAGAAGAAAAGGAATATCTTCACAAGAGGAAATATGTGGCAATTATAAAAACTTCTGAGGTGTTTTTTGTAAGGGTTTCTTTTGTTAAGAATGTTATTGAACATGTGATAAGGTAGGCAGAGCGATGAATTTAGACATTACACTGTTCTTGAGTGATTATATTCAGTGAATTCAATTGCTGTGGAGTAAACGTAATGAATTCACCACCAAACCTAGATTGTACTTGCCTATTCACAGACTTATTAATGTACCAAGTCACAAGTGTGTATGACTCTATGAAAGCAGTTGATGAGTAGCTGCAAAGAATATGTTATGGTAGGTAGATTGCGCATGGATGCCACATGGCTGAGGCAGGGAAATCAACATAGTTCGGCAGCCCAAGCACAGATAGCGCCGCGAGGGAATCTTTTAATAGATTAGAGAGAGAGTAGAGCCACTGACATACGCACAAGTTTGTTCTGGTTCTGAAAAATCGCTTCATTTGGTCACATTTAAGTCATCGACATCGGACAAACTCGAGCATGTGCAGCCGAGGGATGGACAGCACTATCTGTGCTTGGGCTGCCGCAGCTATGTTGATTTACCTGCCTCAACCATGTGGCATCTATGCCCTATCTACCTACCATAACATTATCTTTGGTAGCTGTCTGTTACTTCTCCAACATTTCCTCAAGTATATGTCAAGTATTAATATGTCTTGCGGTCAAAATATTTACTTTGCACGGTGTATACGATGTTTTCAAAGCACAAAGTTCTCAGAAATTGTAAAAGTCCAAAATAGATACACAGCAAAATCTGGACTTCCCTGGACATTTATGCGTTTTGAAAAGGTGGTATTTAGCATAACATTGACTTTAATGGTGTTTTCTGTAATCAAGTTGTTGACAATGTTTCTGAAACATCTTTTTAGAGACACCTGGAGAGGTTTTAGTTTAAATGAGAACTTAAACAATACATAACAATATTATAAATAGTGGAACTTACTATTAAAAGGAAAAAATTTTAGGTTAAAAGCATTATTTTCCAATACGATAATTGTGAATGAATGACAAATAGTTTCTCTTTGAACGAGTTACAGTTTTCAAGCAAACTACTTTTACACTTTTGAGATAAGATTTGTGGGCTGGGATTAAAGCGAAGCACTTGACGAGTAGGAACGGCACTCTGAGTCATTCTCTGCTGAAACTGAGAACATTGTCACAGTGTCACATTCCTTAGTCTAGTTAACACTAATTAATAATAAATCAAAAAGTAAGGTAGTTAGTGAAATTAAATTAAGAGCAAATGGTTGTAGTAAGCGACAAAGCTAAATCTTTGAAACTCTTGTTTGTTCACTACATCAGTTTTATTTAATTTCACATTTAAATAATGTCTAAATGATTATCAACAAGCAAAACATCCATTACACATGATTAAAAGAGTCTAACATAATTATTACAAGAGGACCAAGGTTTACCCTTGAATGAAACCTGTCACTTATCAAGTTATCATGCTAGAAGATTTGTTTCATCTTTTAATTTGCCAAAACTGGTTCCGTTAAAAAAGTATTTCTTTAATTATTTATGAGTAATATTATGTTCTTATAATTGTTGTATCATTATATTCAGTCAAAAAAATAACAAAACATAGCAAACACAAACACTACCCTGAATCATAGCAAAATTACTGTCATGGGCGGAGGCGGATAATTTACCCAAAAAGTGTTTTTTATGCTCGAATGACGGTATTTATGATGTGACTTCCATGAAAATTGGCATAAACATATTGAGGTTTGTCATTTGACTTAAACCAATGATTATGTTATGGAAGTAGTTGGCACATAGTTGCCAAATGCTGAGGCAGGAAAATCAACTTAAATTGCAGCTTAAGCACAGACAGCGCTGCGAGGGAACTCTTTTAAGAGTTTCAAGTAGAGCCACTGACAGCGTGAGTTTGTTCATTCTTGAAAATCGCACGGTTTGGTCACATTTAAGTCATCAACATTGGTCAAACTCGAGCCTGTCGAGCGGAAGGGGGAGAAAGACACCAACAGACAGCACTGCTATCTGTGCTTGGGCTGCCGCAGCTATGTTAATTTTTTTACCTCAGCCATGTGGCATCTATGTAACATAACATTATATTTGGTTAAACTGCTTTCCACTTTTATCGAAGTTTCTATACATCAACAGAAATGAACGGCTCTAATTCCTGGAAAATCGTTAAAATGTACAGTTTATGGCGTAGCTTGCCTAGTAATTTATTATGGTATATATTAAAAGAAAGAATAGCAGAATTATGATTTCTATAAATAATTTTGTTTTATCTCTTTATATTCACATTTGTCATCTAGGGTCAAAGTTGCAGGCTACAGACATCACCCTGACTGTTATTTCTTTTAAGTCTAAATCAATGCCCCTCCCCTAGCGCCAGCAGGCTCATTACTCTCAACACAATAGCCACCTCGGTGAGTCAGTGAAGCGTGTCCGTGTGTGTGTGTGTGTGTGTGTGTGTCGTGTTACTCAACACCTTTCACTGAAACCCCGGCAGTTGTCTGTCAGTACACAAGTATCGGGTTACCGACTGATCCTGCTCGGTACAGAGTCAATCCACAACACGCCTACACAATCTGCCAGTCAAACGGAAAGGTCTCATTCATTTTAAAATTAGTTTCACACATGAAGTTTAAATTAAAAAACTTTTAAGAGAACCACTAAAAGACAGTTTCATTTTTTGAAAAACTATTGTGGTCAGGTGCCTTTTTTCTTGTTAAACACATTCTTGAAGCCTCAAACTCTACATAGCGTATGTAATGAAATGTTGTTGATTTCTTTCCTACAAGAAGGATTGATTCCAAAACTTTAAATTTCAAATAATCTCAAAGTCAAAGTCAGGAGCTGTTAGGTCTGGTTAAAGGCAGGCCAAGGAATATCACTGTCTCTGCTGATCAGGGGACAGAAAAATGCCAATTATAAAAGGGGCCAAAAGTCCAAAACGGTTTTCAAAAAATGAAAACTTTCATATGCTACCGTAAAATTTTACTAATTTATATCGGGTTATAAAACTTTACTAATTTATACTTTGTGTGTGAACAAAAAATTAAGTAGCTCCAAAGATTATGTTATGGCAGGTAGATTGCGCATAGATGCCACATGGCTGAGGCAAGAAAAACAAAATAGTTCGGCAGCCCAAGCACAGATAGTGCTGCGAGGGAATTCTTTTAAGAATCTCGAGTAGAGCCTCGACGCACGCTCAAGTTTGTTGGTTCTCTAAAATCACAAGATTTGGTCACATTTAAGTCATCGACATCGGACAAACTCAAGCATGTGCAGCGAAAGGCGATGGACAGCGCTATCTGTGCTTGGGCTGCCGCAGCTATGTTGATTTATTTGCCTCAGGCATGTGGCATCTATGCCCTATCTACCTACCATAACATTATCTTTGGTAGCTGACAGTGACTTCCCTACCATTTCCTCAAGTAATGTATAATTATGTTTTTTAGTCAAAATATTTAAAAATCCATCACTATAATATGGATAGTGTTGTTTAAATGTTTCCGCTTCACTGCCGGACCTTATAGTTGCATTGTGTTGTTTGGCGGCTGTCACTACAGTACTTTCAACTGTTTACCATTATTTTGTACTTTTATTTTAAGGATTGTTGAGAGCACATCGGTGACTTCACTACAAAAATCAATTAAACATTTCTTACCTCTTGAAAGACAACTTGAATATCTCTGCAGATATTCACAATTTTATATTTTAAAAGCGTTGTTATGGTTCCCCAGCATGGTTTCCTCATTGAACGGGAGGAAAGAATGTGCTAGCTTGAGATGGCTGCGTTGAGATTGAGTATGTTGGTATGTCAATTGGTGTCAAGTACCTGTCTATATTATACAGCAATCACAATCACCAAAGCCTACGCAGTATAGAACACGTCAACTATGTTCCATCAAAGATAATGTTATTGTAAGTAGATAGCGCATGGATGCCGAATGGCTGAGGCAGGAAAATCAACCTAGTTCGGCAGCCCAAGCATAGATACCGCTGCGAGGGATTTCTTTAAAGAGTCTCAAGTAAAGCCACTGGCGGACGCGCAAGTTTGTTCGTTCTCGAAAATCGCTTGATTTGGCCACATTTAAATCCTTGTCAGCGGACAAACTCAATCTTTTAGAGCTGAGTAGTAGAGAGACGGCAGCGCTATCTGTGCTTGGGCTGCCTCGACCATGTTGCTTCTACGCCCAATCTACCTACCATAACATTATCTTTGGTATTAGATTAAATACCTGTTAGGTGCATGTAGACCTTGTGAAGAACATTAATGAAAGTCCCGATATACATTTTGCGACGTTTGTCGCATCTTCTGGGGCCGGGGGGGATTCCTGTCTACATGGATGAGCACTTTATATACACTATTTACACTTAAACTAGTCACTTTGTGGTCATGGCGTGGCTGGCACCCCCGGTGGGTGAGACTAGGTGCGCACGGTGCGTAGTCACATGTTGCACTATCCCTGAGGGTTCTTGCTGCCGGCGAGTTGGGATTCCCGGGCAGGTTATGCACAAAGGAGCAGGTCTGTGCGGGGCCTCTGAAGTGGTGTTGCGTTGACTTGGTTCTTCTCTTCGTAGAATCGTCATCAAGGCCTTTTGCAGTTTTGAAAAGTATTAAATTAAAGTAATCTTCTTTTTTGTTGAGAAGATTTTCTGCACCATGGTTTTCTATGTATTTATAAATGGCGTATCCTTCTTGTGCTTTGGCTAAGTTTTTGTTGCTGCATTAACTGATTATCTGTAATGAGTCGGGGAAAGTTATGTTGTGTGAGGGGTTTGATTTTAGGTGTTTTGCTACTATGGATCTGGAACCCTAGCTGAACTGTACATGGACAACTTCCAACAGACACGCATTTTAGCCAACACAAACCCTCTTGCAAACAAAATAAAATTTACTCAAGGTATATAGATGATGCATTTATCGTCCTGAAAGCCAACAAACAACAAGCCTCTATCTTCCTAAATTATATAAATAGAATCAAACCAACCTAAATTATATGGAAATAGAACAAACCAATAACATCAAATTTCTCGACATCTCAATCTCCAAACAAAACCATCTCAAACTGACTTAGTAATACCTAAAATTGAAACCACAAAATCAACCTTCCTATTCACAAAAAATAGCAGCCTTTAGATCCCTGATAGACAGATTACTGAACTACAAATTAGATCCGGAAGAATTCTAAAAAGAACAAAACATAATTGAACGAATTTCTCTAAATAATGGCTATTGAGTAGGATTAGTACGAAACATTATTAGACAGATGAAGCACCGCAACCAGCTTTTAAAACCACTACAAGACCAATCCAAAACCACCAAAATTTCATTACGACAAAGCCCATAGATACCCAAAAAGGAGTGTATCAAATCAAATGTAGTGGCGAGACCTCCCCTTGTAATAAAGAATACATTGGATACACTAATAGAACCTTCAAAAGAGGTTTTACCGAACACACCTAACGAAACTACTCTAACCCCTCATCCATAGTAGCAAAACACCTAAAATCAAACCCCTCACACAATATAACTTTCCCCAACTCATTACAGATAATCAGTAAATGCAGCAACAAAAACTTAGCTAAAGCACAAGAAGGATATACACCATTTATAAATACATAGAAAACCATGGTGCAGACAATCTTCTCAACAAAAAAGAAGATTACTATAATTCAATACTTTTCAAAACTGCAAAAGACCTTGAAGACGATTCTACGAAGAGAAGAACCAGGTCAACGCAACACCACTTCAGAGGCCCCGCACAGACCTGCTCCTTTGTGCATAACCTGCCCGGGAATCCCAACTCGCCGGCGGCAAGAACCCTGGGCAACGCCTCAGGGATAGTGCAACATGTGACTACGCACCGTGCGCACCTAGTCTCACCCACCGGGGGTGCCAGCCACGCCATGACCACAAAGTGACTAGTTTAAGTATATAAGTGTAAATAGTGTATATAAAGTGCTCATCCATGTAGACAGGAATCCCCCCCGGCCCCAGAAGATGCGACAAACGTCGCGAAATGTATATCGGGACTTTCATTAATGTTCTTCGCAAGGTCTACATGCACCTAACAGGTATTTCATCTAATACCAAAGATAATGTTATGGTGGGTAGTTTGGGCGTAGAAGCAACATGGTCGAGGCAGCCCAAGCACAGATAGCGCTGCCGTCTCTCTACTACTCCTCAGCTCTACAAGCTTGAGTTTATCCACAAGGACTTAAATGTGACCAAATCAAGCAATTTTTGAGAACGAACAAACTTGCGCGTGCGTCAGTGGCTCTACTTGAGACTCTGAAAAGAAATCCCTGGCAGCGGTATCTATGCTTGGGCTGCCGAACTAGGTTGATGCGACAAACGTCACAAAATGTATATCGGGACTTTCATTAATGTTCTTCACAAGGTCTACAGGCACTTAACAGGTATTTCATCTAATATTTGATATAGGCCTTGAGACTGGATATAATAAAATTATCTTTGGTATCATAAGGGAAACATGTTTCAAATTTCATTAAAATAGGACTACTTATTCCGTTGGTATAGCATTTTCCAAATGTCCACGTGGACTTGATGGATTTTCATAATTTTTTTGTATATTAGTACAACATTAAAATAAATGTGTATTTCAAACTTCATCAAAATTGGAAATAAATTACTGTTTGTTGGATTTTTTAAACATTTTTAAGGTGAAAGTTCTCCACCCAAAAGGGGACTTCCAATAGATCAAGATATTTACAAAAAAACATTTGTACCAAATTTTATGAAAATCAAATAAACATGTGACCTGTACACATGTATATAGTTTTCAAAAATGATCAAAACATGTTCTGGGGGTCAAGATCAATGCTCAATTCATGGTCCCGGGTCTAGGTCTTACCATGCTGACGGCAGGAATATCTCATTTTTCCAAAGGAAATTTGCTAATAATATTTACATAATTATATGTGTGTGTATATATAAATCATTTATGAGAACATAGTGGTATATGCTCAAAAGTAAAATTTAACACTATTGTGTTTACAGTCATAACTAGAATTTAAGCCATAACTAAGTTAAATTAAAATAATTCTTAACTTTATTTGTTTAGTGGCATGAAGAAGATAGTTTTGATAGAGAGGTAGATATTCCTAGGTAGGCTATTAGATTTTCAACTTAAATGTTCATTGATTTGACTTGAGAAATAGAATACATGAATGGATAATACCTTGCTTTCTCTTCTAAATAAATAATTAATCAGATTTAATACACATTTACATTAATTAAACACTGAAAAGATACAATTACAAACATGGTACAAATCTAGGCTTGATGTCAACAAAGCTTTGCCTTCCTTCTCTCATTGTTAACAGAAACAGCTGATTGAAAATATTGCTATTGAAATCAAACCACAGATTAACTTTTGTCAAGATTTAAACTATGTGTTATTCAAGAAATTGAACAACAAATTTAATTGCATTGTTCTAGATGGTAACTGATTTTATTTGTTGGAATAAACTCAGTATTTCATAATGGGCAATTTTATTTTAATGGGCAAAACACTCAATAGGGTTTAGGGGATTTTTGGCAGATGGGCTACTTAAGATTATTTTTAAATAAACACCAGAGAGATAAAGGTTTTGCAAAATTATTATCAAAGGAAATATTGTCTAGGAAATTTTAATAAAAATGATAAATAATTTATTTTTAATTAATATTTACAATATAAAAATTTAAAATAATCGTTAAAATAAAGCCTAATTAATGTTGTAAATTTATAATAATGGTAATATCCTCCCTCATGGGTAAAAGTGCATGTGTAAGGGAGGGTTTGTCAATAAATATTAAATTAAACTGGTTTATGCAATTTTGGATGTGCAAATTTTGGCAAAGGTTTAATATATAATAATTAATAATGGTATAATTTATTTAAAATTTGGCTTTTACATTATAGATTACAATAATTAGATTTAACAGTTTTAGGGAACAAGATAAACTCTTGTAGTAAGTCTTGTCTACCTACCCCTTGTCTTGACATAGCCTTAAATGACACGCCCTCCCTGCCCCACCCCGGGCTTTTAAGTAAATTATTTTTAATGTTTTACAATAGTGCAAAATTTAAAAAATTTAATTTAGGAAAAATGTTATTAGTTTTATTATTTGTTAAATGGAATTATTATGGAAGTAAATTCTTTTTGCACTGTCATAGGGATGGGAGGTTTTTGAGTGAAAGTGGTAGTGCCACTGTGTTATACAGGGTCATTCAAAAGTCTTTAAAATTTTGTATTTAAATCTTGTGTTTAATGTTATAGTTTTAAGATCAAGTCTAGTGAAAATTATCGCAAGGAAAATTTTCAGACCATATTTTTATTCTAGATCTATAAAACTAAAATAGACAATTGTAGCCTTTTAGTATGGTAAACTTCTCTTCCAGAACGCACAAAAACATGTTCCATCATCGTACGTAGATCGCCCATAGATGCAGAACCACTGAGGCAGGAAAATCAACACTGTTGCGGCAGCCCAAGCACAGATAGTGCAGCAAGGATATTCTTTTAAAGGTCTTACGTAGAGTCACTGACGCACACGCAAGTTTGTTCGTTCTCAAAAATCGCACGATTTGGTCACATATAAGTAATTGACATCGGACAAACTCGAGCATGTGGAGCCAAGTGGGGTGAAAGATGGCAAGCTCGCAGCACTATCTGTGCTTGGGCTCCCGAACTATGTTGGTTTTGCTGCCTCAACCCATGTGGCTTCTATGCACTATCTACCTACCATAACATTATGTTTAATACCACTGCCAGAACCGCCACGACACTGTAAACAACTGCTGAGTAACAGCTGATTGTGCCGGCCTTGAGCCAGTGTACGGAATGTGTCTATGTGCCGATCTACAGATTCTATGAGGAGATGATGAGGTTCATGGGGGTACAGTCGGTACCACAAGGTCAAGGTCAATGAGAGTGTCATGTTGTGTCAACATTGTTAGTGTTAAGGTCGTTAATTTATTTGTGTATAAGATTGAGCTTAATTATAAATGTGTCTTTTTAGGAGTCAATTAGTATATTTTGCTAAAACCAAAACAAATTTTTTAATCCAGTCAATACATAAAATGAAAACTAGCAATAATCAGGCATATCCATACTTGGAATTTCACGGAGACGAAAAAAAGTTGTGCATAAATTAAAAATTATAAAAATATAGCAAAGTTTATTTCACTTATAAAATTAAACTTAAAAAAACTAAACTTAGCCAAAATCCAACTGGAATTCACACTGAAAAAATTTAGTTCATCTTTACCTTCACTTAACTAATGAAATATTACTTTCAAATTAGGCTATTTCATTGGTAACTTTGGAGATACTAACCATACAAAATTAAAAAAATCAGTTACTTGAAAGTATTAAATTTTGTTGTTCAGCCTTTAGTTTAAATTTAACAAATAATAAAACAACAAAATCTTTTTAATTTAAAATAAAAATGAAGATCACAAATTTGTGCTAAAAATTAATCAGCTTTCAGGCCAGTTTTTCCAAATAATATGTGATATTGTTTTCGTTGTTCCTACTTCCATACTACCTAGACCTCTCAATAATCTTAAGAGAGGGAAATATCCTAATGGAAGTAGAACATCCAATAATCAAGTCGTTAAGATAAGCTAAACAGGCTAGGAGAAGTTAAGAAACATCTTGTCTGCAAATCCCAGGGCCTTGAATTAAACTTTACAGGTTGATTCTAAACACCTGGTCTTCAACTTCAAGAGTGGGTTCCTAGTGAATTTTTTTTAATCCCATAAAATTAATATGGGTCGGAAACGCATTGTACATCCCCTAACTGCTGTTTTGGTGTTTCACTAACTTAGCAAATTACCCCCTACACTATGTAAGCAGTTTGATTCAAACTTAGTTGCAAGTTTTATTATGTATTGTGAAGGTATTTTAAATTTCTTTGAAATCAGACTACTAATAACGTTTTTATAGCGAAAAATCACTTTTTAGGCCGCCATTTTGAAACAACTTAGCGAATTTTCATAATTTGTTGTACATTGATGCATATATTATCCTCACACAGAAGTATTACAGCCCTTCACAATGCAATGACCTAACATTTCATTTTTTGTTTATTTTTTTTATTATTGATAAATAAAATATACGTTGTTATTCTTGTTTAAACGTTATTTTACATAAAAATGATAATTTTCGTTCAAACTTGTTAGCGCATCTTTTTCCGGTTAATCCAAACTTTCGCTAATCCGAACTGGGTCTGGTCCCAATTAGTTCGGATTAACATACATATATACATAGGTATATGAAGTCTTGTAAAAGTGCTCAAAACGTGTTCTGGGAGTCAGGATCGGTGATCATTTCTCGGCCCCGGGTCTGAGTCTTACCATGCTGACGGCATAAATATCTCATTTTTCCAAAGGAAATTTGATAATAATTTTGATATCTATTTAGGCAAGACCATCTTAGGAAAAATGGCCAGCAATATAACTTCATTTCATCATAGTGACTATTTTGTGGTATATTTTTAGATTTTTTTGTTTTGTTAGCCCATGATTTGGTCTCAGCAAATCCACTGAGGATCCTCGATTGTAAAATGCGTGTGTACCCTTGGTCCATTAATAAAGATTCAACATTTCCAATTGACTTTTTTAAGTATGTAGTGTAGCCTAAACCACAGTAGGCCAAAACAAAATAAGAGATAGGGCTAGACGAGCAGAACATCAGGTGCTTCAAAGTGGTATCCCAAAACACCACCAGTCACCATTTAGGCCTAGCCTACGAGCAATTTTGTATAACAAAACTCATGATGATAAGGATTTAATTCTGTTGTAAATTTTTATAGCACAAAAGACTGTGCCGGTCTGTAAGACCGAAGACTGAATCATTACACTGAATAGCCTAGCCTAAAGATGGCTTTGAGACTGTACCAAAGACTTCTTGCAAAGAATGTGGGTTAGTTCTTATAGTAACTAGAGTACTTACTTTTCTATAGGCGAAAAGCTCCCGCTGAAGTTTTTGACGCTCTGCCGAGGGCTGTTGCCCTTTATGTCGAATAAATTTAAACATAACTGTATATTTAGGTTAGTCCATTTATTGGGACACCGCACTTTCGGTACTGTAAACAAATATTTCCAACACAACACACTGGGTTTCTACGACCCTAAATGAACGAACTCAAGAAAATAACGAAAACCGGAACAATTAACATTAAATTTGAAAGTAATAAATAAACATTATTCAATATACTATTAATTTATTACTTCTCGGCAACCTAACGTGAATTAGGAATTCCAAACCAATCCTCCTTTGGAGCTAGAACCTAGAATGCGAAATAAAAACAAAAGGATACGCCTGCTTGCTTACGTCAACTCTCAACAAAAGCGTTAATCCACAGCCACGCATACATTCAATCTTTTTTGTCGCGTTGAAAGATTGAACTATAGCAAATATATGCAATTGACAACAAACACATCTCTGTTTTATAATTATTTGATTTGAGACATCGACCCCTAATGCGAACTAATAAAAGATTTCAAACTAAAGCTACGGTTTTTACCATAAAAGGGCTATTGTATTATTGTATACAATGATTTTATTGAGCCGTTCAAATATAAACATCAATAATTGGCTAGGTCGGTATTCTATAATACAAATAAAACTTGATACTTGTTATCTTTGTCGATGCCCAGCTAATGCCAGATAGACTGAGTCACATTAAAATAAAATTTTTAACTCTCTTATTTTGATTTACAAGATGGCAATGGACTAGAGGAAGTAGTTGCTGTCAACCTCATTGTGTAAACAGGTTTATCGCTGAAGATTTTCCTGAGAGCAACTTCCATCTTGTTGGAGTCATTTATTCTGAGATTAGCTGGCAGTGCGTTGTATAGCCTGATTCCTCTAATTGGAAAACTGTTTTGGGAGCCTGCATCTAGGGATGTCAATGTTTTGACAGTGTCTGGTATTGTGGTTGTGTATATTGCATCTCATTTGGAGTTTATTTATGTCCTTGCTAATGGCTAATAGGGAGTTAAAATTATTTTAAGATGTCGTGAACTACGCCACTAAGTTCATGTCAAGCACATACTAAAGGGCTGTATGAATGTAGTACACGTGAAAAAAGGTGAGGTTTTACTTTGCGCTGTGTACGAAACGGTGTTTCAAAGTCTATAACTTAATTAAATTAATGTTCTACAGAAATAAAAGTAAATTTACATAAACTGGTGTGTACAAATATTGGTTTTTACCGCCAGTTCTCGAATATCACGTATTAATCAGTCGCAATATTATATCATATTTTCACACGCCTCTCTGATCTTACAACTAGAACCTTTTAAATAGGATATTAAAACTCAATGGTGTCACTTATATGAGCAACGAAATATGACACTTGATTTTAGCCACTGACCAGCACGCACTGTGTTATTTTAAAGAGAATATGAGATGAGTGGTAATGGTATTAAGTGTTTTTGATGGGTGATGTGTTTTCTTGTTGCAACCTACACTTCCCCAGATTCATACATGAATGACACAAGCCCAACGACACATGGAAATAGACAAACGGCTTAACGTGACTTCCTAACCATGGGGAGTGGTCAGGATAAAAAGTGTTTATTGCAGCGCCGGGAATAGAACCCAGGCCATCCCCATACCTGTACAGCTTAATTAACATTTCTGTATAACATAGACTTGTGTTAATACAAGTTGGAAAACAAACTGTCCAATAAATGTTTTATAAAACATTTATTGGACAGTTAAATGTTTTATAACTTGTATTAATTATAAATTCCAATAACACCGGCCGCAAAAGCTTAAGAATTAAGAGATTGCAGTATTCTTAACTTGTTGGTTTTCCCTACTGAAAGAACCCATGTTTAAAATGAACACTCAGATTTAAATATTTCTGAACTTAAAGACAGATCTTAATTTGTATAAACGCTAAAATGAATGAACTTAAAGACATAAATAATCAGGCCAGATGGTGTAATGGTTAGCATACTTACTTGGCCAATGAGAGATCCGGGTTCGGTCTTTAGTAATGAATAATTTACACAAGTACGGTACATGGTTAGGGAGGTCGTATCTCAGTGGTTTCTTCCAAGGAGCCTCCACTAGTGCAGCAAAGTGCCTCTCACAAAGCTGCTACACAACAGAGGAGATCATAAACTTTTCTATAACCGTACTTTGGTTTGCTTGAGAAAATTTTCAAACTTGCTTTTGAACTCTTAGGCTAAGGCCACACACGCTTGAAAACGCCAGCGCTATTCGAAAATAGCATGTAGTCTTACGGAGCCGGCCACACTCGCTTTCAGCTGCATGTAGCGCTTTTCGACGACGCTGAAAGCGTCGAAAGCCGCCATGTTATGATATGGGGCCGGCCACACTCGGCGTTAAATTCGCTACTTGTCTACCCCCACTCCGCTTGTTACCTCAGTTATCACTCTGTTCGGGCGGTTTTTTTCAATACATCAGTATGTTTGATACCAACAATTTATCAATGAAATTATTGTTCGTCCCCCTATTTCTTTTGGAATATAAAATTGAAAAATTATAGTAACCACGATGTGAAATCCAAGCTGTGGATAGAAGTTGCCTCAACCATGTCAACCACCTCAACCAAGTTGCCTCTGATTAAAAGAAGGTTTGGAGTCCTTCTTTACGTTTCTTTCAAAATAATCGTGACAGCTAGCGCAAGTAGCAAATCTTCTGTACTCATCGAAGAGATCTTTGCAACTGATGGGCGTTTTGAGCCAAGTCTGGACAGTGTTGATTTCAGTCTTTTCAACGCCAAGTGTGGCCTTAGCCTTAGAAGATCAAAGCTAACACTTTCCTTTGTACTTTCCTAAATACCACTAACGAGTACACAGTACTTGTCGGCCATTTTTTTTGTCTCATAAGAACAATGTAAAACCAAGCATTCTCTTGAGACACTTCACACCCATATAATTTTCATCAGATCTTTTTGAAATAAGTTTGATTTAAAAGATGATAATGTACTGACTGATGACCACTTTTTGAAAATTGTATTACGTAGTTTAAATGTAAAAACAAGAAATCCAAATACAGCATTTTTTATTCCCGTCATGGTTTGATAAATGAGAAGATGGAAATTTGGCTCAGCGGAGCCACTAAAACATTTAATGCACTTTAAAACAAAGTTTATTTCATAAAAATGCAATAAAAACAGTAGGCGTGAGGTGTCCCAAGAAAATGCATGTTTTTACATTGCTCTTACGGGATGAAATTCAAGGTCACAGTCACTACTGCGTACTCTTAATATATTTTATAACAAAACTTGCAATGTTTTACCAAAAAGGTATCATCGAAGTAAATCATGTTTTTTGGGGAAACCTGTCAAGTTTTGTTACAAATAAAAACTGTATATTTTTATGGTAATGATTACCACAAAGTTACCTGGTTACAAATAAAGAAAATTAAAGAGGAAAGCATTATTACAAGTCTTACCTTAACTGACTGCACTTCAGTTGATATGCTGTAAATTGAACACTCGTAGAAGAATGTAAGGACCAGGGTTATTCAGGGTGAGACAGACTAGGAGAGTGGGAGGCAGGATGAGTTAAGCAAGGAGATACTGTATCTGCAACGGGAACACAAGTTTCAGATTATTTCAGGAATATAGCTGACATGTTGAACTGAAGGTTAGCTTAGACATAGGAAATAAGGCACAAGGCCAGGATATGCTATCTACAAGGAATAGAAAGAGTAGCAGGCTCACCTGGATAAAGTGTAACACACAGATCACAGACTTTATCCAGGACTGTTGTTGGACAATGGATGGGAGGAGAGTCCGCTTTACTCATCAGTTTAGCAGAGGCTCTGCCTGACATCACAGTGATATGAACTTTCAATCAACGGTGAGATATTACAGTTGAATTGGTTGCTGGATTTCTTTGTGCCACATCGTAATCAGTTACACGACCCATCGAATTTACCTACTCTAAATTTCCTAAAAAACTGGAAAATGTTAAACATTTTGAAATTTTGACGCCAAAGGAGAGAAACCACGCTCGGTATTAACAAACGGTATTTATTTGCATAGTTACAATGATTGCTTGTACTAGTACTGATTCTCTGTCAGCAATATGCCACTGTTTCGAGATCAACAACGTAGGAGACTTTACACTGTACAGGTACATACGGTATCATCTGTGACTGAGAGAAGTTAGAACCAAAGATAATGTTATAATAAGTAGATTGAGCTGTATATCCCGAATGGCTGAAGCTGGAAAATCAACATACCGTAGTTACGGCAGCCCAAGCACAGGTAGTGCTGCGAGGGGAAGAGTCTCAAGAAGAGCCACTGACGCACATGAGAGTTTGTTCGTTCTCGAAAATCGCACGATTTGGTCATATTCAAGTTATGGACATCAAACAATCTAGGAGCATGTAGAGCTGAAGGGGAGAGAGACGGCAGAGCTATCTGTGCTTGGGCTGCCGCAACTATGTTGATTTTCCTGCCTCAGCCATGTGGCTTCAATGCGCAAGCTACCTGCCATAACATTATCTTTGCTAGAACTCAGCATTATTGCCCAACTTTATTAGACCAATAATTGATTGTTTTAGTTAAGAATACTGGATTGTAGGTTTAATTAAGTTACCTTCAAACCAATTTCTCTCTTAAAAAAGTAACAAAACTGTACTTAACACTTTGAAAAAGCAAAACAAGTCTTAAAAAGTCCTAATTCCTAAACGTAACATAAACCCTTTTTAAAGAATAAAACTTATGTACTATTCGTAAACTTACTAGCCAACTTTTGCGCTCTGATACTTATAAAGGAAAGAAAATATATTTCCGATAAAATTTGTAGTGTGATATTTACTAACTAATCATTCAACTAAAAGTTCCTAAATCTAAAACTTAACAAATCCAAGTTCTGCATTTAATATTATAGTAGTTGCTCGATTATTTGTAAATATACTAACAAACTAATTCAATACGGTAAAAATAAGTGACTTTTTAAAATTGTTGAATAATTTTAAGTAGCAGATAAGTGCACTAAAAGTGAGATTGACTATCATTACCGCATAACCATTAATCAATGAAAATGAAACAATTTATATGTATCTTCCTAACAAAATATAAAAATATATATACTGAAATTGTCAAATAAAATCAAGTTGTATGTTAGGCCACACCTATAGTAAAAAATTAAGTAAAAAGGTAAATCTATAAATAAGTTTTCTTGTAGTACAAATTGTCAATGTTATTTCCCAATGGAAAATACTTTGTGGATAATTTATTGATAAATTCTGCTTCAACATAATTTTAGCTTAAGAGCTGAAAGACAATTACTGTATATGAATAACCTATTCTTTAAAAATCATTATAAAACTGCTACACCAGGAAGAAATAACGTTGCATAGAAATGGAGAATGTTTCCTGAAATCTCTAAGTGGTTTTTGTAATTTGCTTCTTAAAGTTGAGAAAATATATTTATTTTCATCAATCTAAGAAAAGCAATACTCAGCAAGGAATGTTAATGTAGCAGAGTAATGCTGCACAACATTTCTCTATGTTTTAGTATTCTATGTTTCCGTGACTGCACTTTTTTCAGACATAAAACACAACATCCACAAAAACCTTCTAAGTTTAAAAACTTGTCGTATAAAATTATGGTAACATAATGACAGGTAAAACAGCTTAGTCCCAATTTTACTTAAAATATGTATAAAAACAGTAAAATCCAAACAACATTGTAGACCTAAAACAATAAAACCAAATAACTATGGCGGGCGTAACTATGACTCTCATAAGGTAGCTTTTTCCGGTTTTATACTGAATTTATGTTTTTTTCTGGTTTGTCCACGGTTGGATAAATTCACAGTTAAATTGTCAAGTGCATACTGTTTAATGCTACTGATATAACAGATTAGTTTTGTGAAAGCTGATTTGGTTAAAATGTTTAAAAATAGTGTTCACATTTTCCTTGGACTCTGCCTACCAGAAACTCACTGGCTTGAAAATATTGCAACAAAGGCCAGTGTAACACACTCCGTATGATAGTGATTGCAGTACGATGATTCCATGCACAGTCACTTAAGTATTATATCACAATCTCTGTTATTATAACAATACAACAATCCTGTGACATGAATGGTAAGAAATTGTAAATAAAATCTATTAAATCTGTAAAAAAAACCAACAATAAGTAAAACATAAAAAAGTAAATGTAACAAAATTGCAAAAAATTGCTATAAAATTGGTCTCTAGGGAGGGAGATATGTAAACTAGAAGGAATATGATTTTAAAGGCTTTAAGCCGTTTAACACGCTTGTAGCTAGGCCAGTTAATAAGAGCCGATATATATCATTATATTTACTTTCTCTGTACTTTTCAGTCAATACATATAAAAGAAGCTGCAAACCAATTGTATCTTTCACCACACTTGGCTTCGGGCAAAGAAAGCGTCAAAACAGGTAAATTACTGGCCGACGTTTCGGTTTCAGTTCACCATTATCATGGCTAATATCGACTGGGGGTTGCTGTCATGGTGTGTAGGTTATATGTGCTGTGTGGTACAAAAACAAAATACAAAAAAAGGAACCTATTCTTTTATAAAAATAGTTCTATTGTTTATATTTTTATCCTTTGTAGCCTAGTGTTAATTGCTTTTGTGTATTTTTCAGCAAGGTTATTGTGTTGAAAATAGTTTATCTTGTATTGTGGTTCAACCAGCTGATGTAAAATATTCTGTACACTTGTGACTTAGATATTATATTGTGTATTTTTCTCAAACGTGGTTTCTTTGTTCAACCAACGCAAAAACAAAGTGGCGCCCTGGTCAAAACTTTTATACCTAAGCGAATACCTCACCTACCTAAAATTCACCCCAACCCAAATTAACCCTATCCTTCTCCATCTAGAGCCGAAGCACATTTAATGTTACCATCTTTTGGGAACGTAACAGGGGGCGGAGCCGGGGGCAGTGGCGGGTCATTGTTCTTGGTGTTTCCGGAACCCTCTGGGCTGTTGCTCTTGGCCGTAGTGGAATCCACCGGGCTTGTGTTCACAATAGGTCTGGAATGATCTCGACAGCACTGACTAGGAAGCTTACTTATTACTGGAAATCAGGTTGCGCTGAGTTCAAGGCCAAAGTCCTTGTCGAAGTTGTTATTATGTTATTTAATGTCTATTGATTCTAGAATCTTTCTTTCAAAGTATTTAGATAAAGAGGCTAAAACTTAAATATCATCCAATTCTATCGCATGGTTCATAAAAGTTGAGTGACATCTGACAAGCTATGGCAGAAATTTCTGTGTCTAAGTTTTTGGTACACCTGACATGTTCTTTAATTCTCATTGAAATAAGGCGTTTAGTTTCTCCGACATAGCATTGACCACAGCTGCATTTAATATGCTTCACTCCTGGATTCTGAAGAGGTAGAACGTCTTTAACGGCATCCTGGGTGATTCGGTCTACAGAAAACCAACGCACACTGACAGATACCTACACACTGAATCTCAAAATCATCCAGTGCAGAAGATCTCCGTCCTTAATACATTAGCCAATAGAGCGCTACACATTTCCGACCCTGATAGCTGCAACAGTGAAACCCCTTCTAGTCATCTAGTCAATACATTGCAGCAGAACGGATACAATAAACACAGCATTATTCCAACCATCAACAAACAGCACAAGAAACCCACAACAGAAAATAGCAAATAGAGAAACTGAACCTTCCTACAAACGACAAGCAATTCTTCATTACATACAAGAGACTAAAGATAAAATAGGCTGTCAGCTTAGAAAATACAACATAAAAACCATCCACAAACCACATAAACAAATTAAACAGCTAGTGAGGCCAGTTATAGACGATCTACCTCTTCAGAAACCAGGAGTGTAGCATATTAAATGCAGCTGTGGTCAATGCTATGTTGGAGAAACCAGAAGCCTTATTTCAAGGAGAATTAAAAAATATAGGAGCACTAAAAACCTAGACATAGAAATGTCTGCCATAGCTTATCAGTTGTCACTCAACTTTTATGAAACATCGATACAATTTGATGATATTAAAGTTTTTGCCTCTTCATCTATATACTTTGAAAGAAAGATTCTAGAACAATAGAAATTAAAATCATAATAACAAGTTGGAGAATATTCCAGACCTATTGTGAACGCAAGCCAGGTGGATTCCACTACGGCTGAGAGCAACAGCCCAGAGGGTCTCGAAACACCAAGAACAATGACCCGCCTCCGCCCCCAACACACAGCACATATAACCTACGCACCAGGACAGCAACCCCCAGTCAATACTAGCCATGAAAATGGTGAACTGCAACCGAAATGTCGGCCAGTAGTTTAACTGTTTTGTAGCTTTCTTCGCCCGAAGCCAAGTGTAGTGTTAGTGATAGTTACCAAGAAAGCATTTCACATAGCAATGGTCTCTTTAAAATAAATAAAAATGTAATAAAAATTCAAAAACAACAAATCAAAACAAACAAAATTGGATTTTAAAAAGTCTTGACCATTTTGAGTAAGTTGATTAAAACAAATACTTTGATCGTCCAATTTTAAAACTACCTCAATTATAAATTGATGTGATATCTTGAAAATGAGATGATAATAAATAAAACTTTAAAAACACTTTTGATTGTAAGAAAAATATTCAAAATAACGATAAAAAGAAATAGCTGCTTAAATATAAGTTAAAATATATTTACACTTAAATGCAAACAAATTAACTAACTAGGGGTAACAAGTTCTTAAAACTAGCTAACAATGTCACCAACAACTCAATGATTCAGTTACTTTTCAAGGAAAATATTTTCTGGATAAATGCAAACCCTGCAAAAATGTGGGTTACAAACTGGATCAAGCAGAAAACTATTATTATAGTACGAGGAACACTAGTCTTAATAGAGAATAATATTCCAAGATTTTCAGGCTGGTTTCCGTGAGTCGTTGGTGACGAGTCTTACCTTGGCTACTTATATCTACAGAAACTAACAGATGATTGGCTAGCTTTCGACGCACCGTAACACCTGGTGTAGACGACACATCGTCACAGCTGATGCAGATGATGCAATGTCACAGCTGATGCAGACGACATATAGTCACAGTCATCAGCTAACCAGAGAGTAACATACGACTCAGCGCTAAGCTCTGCTAGTGTATGATGGAGAGCGAAGGTCATCTTTTGGGTTCCACCTGGGGACGACAAATATTATTAATTTTATTATCTGTCACACCTGCTGGGTGTCCAATTTTCAGGAAAAACAAAATTCCCGTTTTTCCCCGGATATATTTTGCTGATTTCCCGGATTTACATACCTTTATATAGTCAATTAGTCATAGTTACTCCCGCTATGCACCCGTGTTAATTTTTCTAGCACCCACGACAATATAACGTCTTTCATTACCTTTCACGACGATCACTCAACTACCGCTAGTGCCCTCGACGAAATCACGACTTTCGTTACCGTTAACAACAATCTCTCAATTCCCGCTAGCACCTACGCGAAATAACGACTATGATACCGTCACGCATTAACTCCTGACATATAGCCATGACGAAATGACGACTCCTGATGCTTCAAAATAATGATTAGCGCGATCCCTGACTCCCACGAAATCACGACTTTTGTTACCGTTAACGACAATCTCTTCACTCCCGCTAGCGCCTACGGCGAAATAAAAACTACAATACCGTTCGTGGCGATATCCATAACATAATTTTTGGCAAGACTTTCTTGTCTCAAGCGTTCCAAATCAGGCCTTTTTATTTAAGGGTTTCATTTAAGTTGGATCTAGTATTATTTTATTACGTTACTGCCTTTAAACCGATTTCGGGTCAGGGCCGACACTCGCTCTAAGATACAGTAGGTTTAGTTACCGAGTAGACAGTGATGCAAGAGTCTAGGGAGCCGGCCGCCAGATGACCGCGGAGAGGATGGAACCCTATCGTTGTGACGACGGGACAAAGTGAGAAGTCATGAACTGTGGCCACTCGTGGTACTTGATCACACTGAGAGACGCTCCAGTCAGACTGTACACTCCAATGTACTGGTGCACCGCGCCACTGCAACAAACACACACTGTACGTTATTCACCCTGTACATTCTTCAATGCCACAAATCTTATTTCAATCGGTTTACTCTGTCAAAACTGATGTTGTTTCAAAGTTCTATCCTCTTAAACTTATACCGTCGTAATTGTGTATTGGAAAACCTTCTTGACTGAAACTTGTGGCAACGATTCCACTTGCAAGGCCCTAATTTGATACATCACATGCCACTGACTTCTCATGTACCACATTCCTGCAATCAGAAATGTTGGTTGGTCCCAACCAACAAAAAAAAAAGAAAGATGGGTATTTAACAAGTAGTTTATCTCATGACACTCTTGGTGATGCCAAACGACTCAACTAAGTACATTTCTAGCAATGATGCTCAGGATATTTGTGATAGTTAAGGCCATTAACAAAGTTACGACAAATTGGGATGAGATCTGAGTTCAAAAGAGCTTTGCAGACAGACACTCTAAGCCCCTGTCAACATTCTTGACAGTTTTCCAAATCACACTTGTCAGTTGAGTTCTGAGTTTTGTTAACATTCTATGATTACATCTGATTAAACCTCTTGTTGAATCCATGGCAGTTAATGGTATCGACAACAAGCCAAAGGTTGTGAAAGGCAGGCTTGACTTCATTAAAAGCTTTTCAAGTCAGCTAGCCCAATTTTAAATTATTCCCTCTCTTCACTGAACAAACTTTGACTTAACAAACTATCACCTCCATCCCTCATTATTTATGGAATATTTGTCTGTCCCTTTCAGTTTTCACCTCTTTCAAACCACTCCCTCTTTCATCAATTTCCTTTCCATGTTACTTTAATCATTCTTCCTCCTTTCCTTTTCTGATAAAACCTTCTCATACAGGGCAACAAATAGTTCTTTCATCTCACCTAAAGTAGTCCTAATTAAAAGATTAATGACTTTCTCTCGATACTTACCAAGCGAAGATGTCTGCGAGGCGATGGGCCGCCATGGAAGTCATACCCTGTGGAGTCTGACAGGAGACCACAGTGGAGTGTGTCCTGGTGTCCATCACCTTCACGTCTCCCCCACCACTAGATCAGAAAACCACACATGAGACGATATTTCTGAACCGTACACACTAATCGTGTTGGTGAAGGGTAATGCCTCAAGAATATATTGTATCTACTCAAATTAGAGCGTGTTGAGTTACATTTTGTCCCTCAAAGCTCTGTGCTGGGTCCAACATTATTTTTAACTTTGTACAAACACGACTACTGACCTGCCACTGAGCAGCGTACACCCCTGGTCAGAACGTAGGTTAGCACAGGTTACATGCTGACTGTGTTCTCTGTACGTGTGCACTTTGGCTTCGTTGGGAGACAGTCTTCGGTCAAACAGCCTCACGGCTCCGTCCGCATACCCAGCCACCAGCAGAGATCCTCCTACAAAATGTTGAATGTCAGTTTAACAATCAGACAAACTTTTATCACCCTATTTAGTCCCAGGCAGAAAACAAAGATAGGAGAATGAGCACTATCAGATAATTCATAGGACATGAGCAACTAAAGTACTGTAAATGTCAAATCCAACAGTTTTGTCCAATGTTATTAAAAGTACACTTCTGAAACAAATCTGAATTCTCTGGCTTCTTCTTACACAGGGTGTCCAGCATTCAGTAAAAACAAAATTCCCGTATAGTTCCGGCTAGCTTGTAAATGAGTGAGGGTGAGTGGGTTATGTAATAGTTGTGATGTACTTGATCATAAACAACCGATTGATCATAAACAAAATAATTTGATTGAAACTCAATTTTAGTTAATATTTCTTTAATATGTCTATTTGCCAACTTTTCCCATTCCCAAATACCGATTTTTTCAAAATCCCTCCGTTCCCGTCTTGACCAAAAAATTGTGCTCCCTCACAGCTCTACTAGAATGTAGTAATGACTCTAGTCTACAAGCACGTTACCTGTGTGGTCGTAGTCGAGACAGGTTATCGCCGAGTCTGCCCCGCTCGGGTAGTCGCACAGCCTCAGCTCCCGCTCTGCGTCCCAGACCCGGATCACCCGGGAGTCTCCCGCCACAATCAGGCTCTGACTCTTCTGGTCCCACGTCATCACCAGCCCCTTGTCCACCACTCCTCCCCCGCTGCCTGTACATCACTCGTTAGTTTATTTGTAGGAGGTAGAACTTCCTGTCAGAAGTCATTTAATAAAGTAGGTTCGTATAATGCGGTCATTTCGAACTGATATTTCACGTAGCCTTACTTAATCTCTTAAAAAAACTTTCATTTTGAACCGTGTTTTTTGTTATACATAAAATGAGCCTTTAACCCCCAAAAATTTCTTGAAAGTGAAGCAAAAGTAGTGTTTTTTGTCCAATTTCTCCTGAACAGAAAAATCTCATCCCTCCGATATCAGAATATATTCGAGATGTGTATCTGCAACTGCAGGATAATACTGTAAACACAACACTCACTGGAACTGTGTGAGGAAGACCTGGAGGAAGATAAGGAGTTGTCGGGCAACGCTTGCCAAGCTGACACCAGGTGAGGCTCTCTCGCACCTCCTGTAACAGGAAAACCACAAGTGTTACTCAACTGGGTGGCCCTGCGGGTAGCTTCAACATTTCACCCAACTTACCAGTTATATAGGGGTTTCCCAATATTTTCCAGCCATAGCTACGTCCATTACTTTCCAAAATATTGCTGACAAAGTTGAATCTATAATGTTTTGGTTCTGATATATCCTTATGCTCTAGGTGTGGCAACGTTTGAGTTGATTTTCCGATTTGCTTTTGTACATCTTCAAAAACTCACAGTCAATCAAACACAGATCTCATGAGTACAACACTAGGAATAAACATACTGCATCCATAGATTTCTATAGATTAACCAAAACTACAAATAGTCATATTGTTGAAAAAATTAAATGAAACATATTTATTTCCACAAAAATTTACAAAACTATTACAATTGGTTTGCTTGGAAATTTCAAACCACCTTCTCCTGTACTGGTGGTAGATACACTGAAATGACACTTCAATTAGTCGCTACACTTCACTTTTACTATTCTGTACGCAAACAGTGGTTTACTAAAATTAACTAAACATCTTGTTTTACATAAATATTAAAACAGATTTAATCATAAACATGAACTTAAACTAAAATTACGGTGTTATATCATTGAGAATTTACAATAAGTTAATAGACCTGATAGCTCAATATCCAGTAAATTCATTTAAAACTAAATTCTATAACTGGCTTTTAAATAACCCTTTTTATTCCTTAAATGATTTTTTTGTTTAACAGATATTAATTTTTAGAACTTTCAACCTAGTGTCTCATTATGGGATCTTTTTCTAATGAATGTATAATTTATTTATTTACTTATTTATTTATTTATTTACTTGTACAATTCTCTATCCTAGTTGGTTTTGTTACTTGTTAGTATAAAAATTAGACGTAAGATATTTGACTTTGTCAGTCTTGACTGTAATTTGACTTTGTCAATGCTTGGAAAGTTTTACGACAATAAACGATTATTTATTTATTTCCCACAATGATTTACGAGTACTCATTTGATTTCTTAATAAGTTCTGAGGGCTTTTTGATACCCTGAACAAGGCTGTGATAACAGGAGTCAATATTTAGATACAACCAGCCGTTTGTGGCCAAATTTAAAACAAGAAGACAAAGGAGTGTTGATACACAATGAGGACAACTCACCAGAGCCAGCATAGTTGCCCCAGACTCTGACAGATCCATCCTCTGAGCCAGTAACCAGCAGACACATTGTGTCGTGTGCGTTGATGAAATCTAGCGCTGTGATGCGCGCCATGTTGCGCGACAGCGCGCCACTCCGGTCCACACGCCAGTAGCAAAGCCGCGGCGAGTTGCTCAGGTAGTCCCACACGCTATACATAACGCAACAAGCAATGCTACATGTCATTTCTCTTCTGAACAAGAACACAAAAGTCAATTCTGATTGTACATGCGTATACAAAATCTACAATGAGCAAATAATAAGTCCAAATTACAAAACAAACACAAACCACAAAAATATTTAGGTTTTCCTAGTTTCTTAAATTTATGTTAGTATAAAAACATCTTTTTAATACAATAGAAGTAATGAAACAAAATAATAATACCAATATACAAAATATAAACAATAAAATATGTAATCTTAGCTTTAGTTAGAGGGGTTAATTTGTTAACTCTTGTAACAATGTCCTTTTTTTCTGAATATATGTTTTTGAATTTAAATGCTGTTGGGCAATGCCTATTCAAAACTTCCTGCTACCAAAAGAGTTTTTTTTTCTGCAGGAACTTTAGGGTGTCCAGCGTTCAGGAAAAACAAAATTCCTGTAAAGTTTTGCTGATTTCCCAGATTCAGCTACCTTAAGGGAATCGTAGTTACTTCCGCTATTTTTTCATAGTTACTTTCATAGCTATTTTGACGAAACCACAACTTTTTATAGCGTTCTCTTGACTCCTGCTAGCGCCTGCGAGGAAATCACAACTTCGATACCGTTTGCACCGATATCTAGACTCGTCTGTGACATAATCATACTTTCCTGATCCCTGTTGCAAAATTTCCTGGTTTAGTTACAAAATTCCCACATAATTTGCCCGGAACTCCCGTATGCTGGACACCCTGATTATGCGCAGGGCAGTTACCTGAAGCTGTCCTTGCCGGCCACTGCGATGTGAGTGTGGTAGGGGTGCATACACAGCACGGAGGGAGGAGTCGGTGTGCGAACAGTGAACAGCTGATTGTCTATCCGCCCTCGGTTCAGTCTCAAGCTTTCCTCTCTCGCAGCATTTCTCAGTTTCGTGTTCTCCAGATACCTGACACAGTCATCATGGCATCATCAGGGGAGTTAGAAAATGCAGACCCCTAGGGTCCACAAGTGGTGCGGGCCCAGGGCCAGCAGAGCACCGGAGGGTTTAGGGATGTGGAATAACCTGCCCTGGGATGGATTAGAGTCTAGCAGAGGAGGTGAGGTCAACTCGTCCTCACAAATCAAAAGTAATCTGAGTATAAAGAAAAGAACAACCATGCACCATTTGGTTTTTTAACATTATTTAATCTACATGACCGGTTTCAAAGTCAAATTCATTTTCGGGTGTAAACTTGTAAAAAATTAGATTAACCATAAAGAATGCAACAATTGATATTACATCAAACAGTCAACAAGCAATGCTGTCAAAAGTAATGTATATTCTCCTGTTTCTCTTGTTATTATTGTTACATGTATTTAGCCTAATCTTTAATATTTTCCAAATGTGAAAAATGAATATTTACTATATGGTAAAAATATTAGTATATTATTTAAACATGTAATTCTTAATAGTAAATATTGTGTTTTCAACTGTTGTAATATTTTCTATTAAAATTTAAGCTATGGTTTCCTAGAAGAAAGTTCACCCCAGTATATTACGCTCAACTGTTGTAGCGGTGAACGAACCGCAACGGTGACGAATGGCCATAACGCTAACACAATATTTAAACTGATGTAGACAAAAACACTTTTTGACATGTTGTTTATTTTAGTTGTCAAATCTAATTTACGATGTAGTAATGGATAAGCTAGACCTTTGTTTACAACACAATATGTATTCACCTGGTGAGAAAACCCTAACTAGTTTTCACCACTTTTCACCGCTGAAACCACTCTCATCTGATAAGATTGAAAACAAATCTCACCATCATATTACGGCCGTAATGTAGCAGTCAACACTAGAAACCATAGCTTAATTTCTTTCTTACAATTTTCAACCCCTACTAACTCTTTCTACTCAAATCAAATAAAAATCTACGTAATCGCATACAGGTAGACTTTCAATAGAAACACCTAATTGCTGGTGGATTTCAAAAACCCATAATGCTTTCCTGGTGCAATAGACTCAAGATGATCAATTTGGAGAGTCCTCTTAATGGATTCAAAACCACATGTGAAACATTGAAGGTCTTACATGAAAACACACATCAATGTATATTAATGCGGCCGTTTAATGTAATGATTCATATTTACAGTAAAAAGTTTCTAATTTTAATAAAATTCTCCATACAGTCTGAGTCATGCTTTTGTCCCAGCATTGAAACTACTCATCTCACTAGGATATACAACCTAATGCTGCAGGTGACTCATCTGTTGTTTATGTGACAGTCTATGGGCTTGACCATCAAATTCCTTACATTTTCAACTCAGAACCAGTATGCTAAGCAAGTTCTACTCTTTCTACTCATTTAATGTTGATGTTAAACAAACTCTGTAACCAAAAAAAATCTTTACTTGACAACTCATCGAAGCATGTACAGCCGCCTACATATAAACTATACTCATTATCACAGTAAAGTAAGATTAGGTGTGGCGGAGACTCACCTGTACTCTCTCTCGTAGAAGCGGGGACTCTCGAAGTCTTCGTTGTCCGGCTCCACTCTGAGACTCGGCAGAGCCAGGTTCTTGCAACTCCACTCCGTGAACTGTGTACTGACTAGAGATCTCACCCCTCCTGTCCCCTCCTCGCCGCCGCAGTCTTCTGTTATCTGTACAGAGTACATGTAGCAGTCACACAAACAAGTCAGCCACAAGTTCCACTGGCAGGAGTAACTATGATTCATTTAAAAACTAAAATTAACATAAACATAAAATTTAAATGATATAAGCAACTAAATAAAAGAAGATAGAAGAAGAACTACAAACATAAGATCACTGTGGGGAAAGAGCTTAATATATCGTAATATAGCTTTTTTCCAGTTGTATGCAGAAATTCACGGATCATTCAAGATTGCATGGGTAGGTGGACACCATGTAAGAGAACCCATGTCACAATAATTGACCTCTAAGTATGCATCACAAAGCTCTGAACAAACACTTTTTTGTTTAAATTAGGGGTGGTCGGGATTTGATTTCTCCTTTCGGCAGAATTAGGCAACACACAATTTTTCTTGCTTGATTTCAGGAAATTTTGGGCGGAGTAAAAACATTTCGGGTTAATTTTAGTAATTACAAATTAAAAAAAAAAAAAAGTTAAAAGTTTTTTGTTAAAAATCTACATTTACCCAACAAATTTCTACCTATACAATATAAGCACCTTGTACTTTTTACCACATAATTTTTTAATTTTATACAGACATAGTCATTGATAAAAATTTATGTGGTAAAAAGTACAAGATGCTTTCATTGTATAGTTTTGATTACCATAAAGTAAATGGAGAGAACATCAAGAAAATCTCTACCTCTTGTTTTGTTTGTGAGTTTTATAAAAATGTGTACGGTAAAGCATGATTGTCCTTTGATTTCATATTATTTATCACATTAGCATGGATTAAAACTTTGTAATAATTACAGAGCCTTGTAAACATTAAAATGTCAAAAAAAGATTGAAATAATAACTCATTTGTACCTTAAAAGATAATTGATTTGGATTTGTTTTGTGATTAGGAGATTTCTTATTAGGAATTTGCTTAGAAAACTGATCAGAGTAAACAGCTATCAGAAATCAGAGTAAAGTTATCAACAAATTACAAATAGTTTAAAAATCCCTTTCAACTCCCCAATCTGCTGAAAATTCCCGTTCACTCAGTCCATCCTGTTCTAAAAAAATCCTCCCAACCAAGAAACATTCCGTTCTCCCAGGAAGTTTCCAAAAGTCCCTTCCATAAAAAAACCCTCCCACTTTTCTAAATTAAAAAATCCCTATTGCCTGAAAAAATGTTCCGAACAATCCCTCCTGTCCAAAAAAACTTGTTTTAGGGAATTCCTGTCCTATTCTTGGGGTTTTGATTGTTGTCAGGAATTTGCTGATTCTCGGGTCTCGTCTGTATATGAGACTGAGAGTGTTACTCACAGTGTTAGGCATGTGTTTGCGAGTCCTGGGCACGATGTGGGCTGTGCGACTAGACGCCAGGCGATGCAGGTCTGTGGCTGACCCGAGCAGGTTTGGAGGAGGTGACTCTCTGTCAACCAACACAACAACTAGTGTAAACCCTCTGTCAACCAACACAACAACTAGTGTAAACCCTCTGCACTGTGGGCAAACGGCCCGCATGTGGTAATAGAGCAAGAAAGACAAAAGCAGTGAACGGAACAAACAGCCTCGTAATGTCCGCGATCATACAGGAGCAGGGTTCCCACTCTTTTCCAAAAATAAAATTCACAGTTTTCCAGGTCCAACATTACAGAAATTCAAGGTTCAATTTAACCGCATAAATAACCTAAAAATTAAATTTTTAAACATTAGTAACATTAGTTAAACATGTAAAAAAGAGGATATTTAGATGTAAGTATGGAATGAGCGGTATTGTAAGGGGAATGTCTTATATTTAACTTATTATTATAAAAAATCTGGATATGTTGAGATTTTACAAGGTCATTTCTTTGCCTAGTTAGATAATTATGAATTGTACTTAGAGTAGAAAAGCTGCATTATTTCTTGAGTCAGTACAAAGTAGATTTATGTTTTTTGAGGAGTACTACACTGAAGGTCTCAGTAGACATTAGTACATGAGTGTGGACCATGTGTGTTACTATTGTGTCGCCCATGCACACGAATTGAGCTCAATAAACAATGGAAGCCTTGTATCAGCTGGTGTTTCCTCCACTTACCCGAGGAAAGAGCGGTTAGAAGGAGAAGGCGGAAGAGACATGGAAGTATTCAGTCTTGAGTCGTTAAAGTCTTTTGTCATCTCTTTAACCTGTAAATTAAAACAAAATACGTACGAAACAAACAATTTTGTTTTTTTTCAAATAATTCACCTACTTACAACTAGAAAAATCAACCGGCAATGACTTTGGTTAATAACATTCAGAAGACTGTAAATAAAGTTATTGAAAACTGAAGATATCATAAGACTTAAAAGCCAACCAGCGAATTCATAAAACCACAGTAAAAACATTTACAAGTCAAAAACATGTAAAATTTAATTTGTATTCTTTAAAAATCTTAAGATAGTTAACTAATGATTGTTACATGAATCATGTAAAAGTGAAGTGAGTACGATATGGTGGCTTACAGAGAGCAAGTGGCCGGTGGAGCCCGTCCACGAGTGCTGGTCTCGTTGCGGCAGCCCGTGCTGAGGCCAAGCACAGACCTTCACAACACACCAACACACTACTCAGCAAGAAACATACCGTATATACAGTACTCCAATCTAAGGCGCACTTTATTTACCATATTTTAGGCTCTAAAATAGGGGTGCGTCTTAGACTCACACAATAGGACGAAAATATTGAATTCATTTGAAGAGTTACAAAAACACTCAAAACATCGACAAAAACACTCAGGTAGGCCACGAGAGAGAGGTAGGAAACACAGGAACCACAACAGAGTTGTGTATTGCATTGCCTGTTTGGAAGAGTGGAATGGAAGAATAGTTGAAAAACAGAGAAAGTGACTAGAGCTAGGGGACTCAGAATTGGTTCTCATTGCATTCGTGTTCTCCTTCCTTCTCCACCACCCCCCTCTGCCTGTAGGTTAGTGGAGGGGAAGAAAGAAGAGAAGGGATGCAGTAGCATATAAGAGGGACATGGGCATCTATTGCAAATCAAACACTAGCGCTTGGAAATATGGGTAAATCACTAGTGGCAAAAACATGAACTAACTGACTACAAAGAATAGTCCCTGGCCAGACCCCAGCCCTTAGGTGGTCCTTTCTCTACCTGCCTTCCTTATCTCCTCGCTGCTGACCCTTGTTTGCTAATTTGATAATTATTTCAAACCCAACATTTTTTGTGCTGTGGGAGGGGCAGTTGTGGACATAGCAGGCGGGGATGGGAGGGGGAAGGCAAGCGTGATGCATTCTTTGTTCTGCTTTTACCTCTTGACAGCTGCAGCTGGCAATTACGTCACTGGTTGCTAAGGAGGGGTCAAGAGCCTGACAAATCAGAGCCCTCTAATTTTTGACATTATGAAAAACAGGTGCGTACGAGGGTGTAGAGTTTTTCATATTTCAGGGAAAATTATGGGTGCGTCTTATATTCGCATGCGGCTTAGACTTGAGTATATACGGTAGGTATTTCTTCCTTCTTACTCAAGAAATGTTGCCCATTACCTTGTCTTGTGGCGGCCGGATAGAGCCTGAGCGGTGTTTAAATGTGATAAGGAATTTAACATGGGAAACTTTGCTACATGTTTCAGGTAAGTTAACAAATTAAAACGTGGAAAATTTTTCTCTGATGCACAGAGTTGTAGTGCTGCTGCATATAAAAACAGAAAAATTGAGTTTGATAAAATATAGTTTTAGTTACTGAATTTCAAGTACTATGTTCTTATGGAAAAATCAATTTTTTAGTTCAGAAATACAAAATTTATTTGATGACAAAAGTACAAGTTTTAGTGTTTATATGCTGTATGAGGAATAGATGTATGCTTCCAGAGAAAAGATTTCCACATTTAAGTAAGTTAACATGCTTAAAACGTCATTTCGGTTTTACCTCATGTAATAAGCAATACTCAGAGTTGGTCTTGTGGCCGCTCTATCCGCCGCCATCTTAAATGTGCAAATACGTTGAAATGATATCTTAAGACTCCTAACTCAGCGAAGTAATGTGATTTGAAGAAGACGGCAGCAATCTCTAGACTCTCAGTTGTGGTATGGATGTGTTAGTGACGAACTGGTCCTGACGAGTACTTCCGTCTCTTTTAGTGTCCTAGGTTCTTAGTTATTATAATGTAAGAGTTATCTTTGTGTTTTCAGAGTATCCATACTAAGTAGCTGTGTCATATTGTTTACCATGTTTCTTGGACTAGGTCCTAGGTTAAATGTTACCTGTAATTAAGATTATGTTATTGTAGGTAAATTGCGCATAGATGCCACATGGGAGAGGCAGGAAAACCCACATAGTTGCGGCAGCCCAAGCACAGATAACGCTACGAGGGAATTCTTTGAAGAGTCTCAAGTAGAGCCACTGACATATGCTCAAGTTTGTTTGTTCTCGAAAATCACACGATTTGGTCACATTTAAGTCATTCATTAACATCGGAAAAACTCAAGCATGTGGAGCCGACGGGGAAAAAGACGGCGAGACACGACAGTGCTAACTGTGCTTGGGCTGCCGCAACTATGTTGATTTTCCTGCCCCAACCATGTGGCATCTATGCCCAATCTACCTACCATAGCATTATCTTTGCTGAAACATAGGGAGTAGTTTTCCTCCTGAACTGTACAGAAAAGTCTGTGATAAACAGTTTTATAATTGATCTCTGCCACTATTATGAACTTTCAATCTGACATTCTGATTATGCTAGTAATGTTCAACAGTTGGTGAACAGGTCGGCCACTACACTGTGTTGCTCACCTGGTCACGTATGTGGTCAGTGATGGTGCGCGAGAGTTGAGCGACAGTGGGGAACGGGTCGTTGTCCAAAGCCGTCAGCGCTTGCCACATCTTCATGTACACACTGCCAAACGACAGCTGCGGCAGATTGTTCAGCAGACTCGAGCCTCCTGCAAGAGACACACACGTGTACAGAGTGGCTCCGGGCCACTTTCATGTGCTCATTTGTTAACATTTTTACTCACAACAATTTACGAGAACCAAAGGTAATGTTATAATAAGTAGATTGTGCATAGGTGCCGTGGGGCGAGGCAGGAAAACCAATACATCAGAGTCCTCATTCTCTAAATTTTAGTAATATATTTACACCAGTAGTGAAAGATCAATTTAACAAAAAGTGAGGAACTCCAAAGAATATGTTCGACTGATAGTTGTTTTTATATAATATTATATCTAAATTTAGAAACTGATTTCTTTCTGTGTACATGTTTTATTTTTTATATTCAACTTTTAACATAATATACAGATGATTGTATTTTGTAATTTAACTGAAGATGCCTTAGCCGGCAAAAGCTGGCTCTTTAAAAATTAAAATTGGTGAAAAATGTTAAAAATGTCTCTATTATCAAAATCAATAGAGTTGCGGCAGCCCAAGCACAGATAGAGCTGCAAGAGAATTATTTCAAGAGTCTCAACTAGAGCCATTGACAAACACGCAAGTTCGTTTGTTCTCAAAAATCGCATGATTTTATCATTTTTAAGTCATTGCCATTGGACAAACTCGAGCATGTGAAGCCAGGGGGGGAGAAAGACGGTGAGAGATGGCAGCGCTTGCAACCATGTTGATTTTGCTGCCTCAACCGTATGGTATCTATGCGCTATCTACCTACCATAACATTATCTTTGCGATAAGATACCTATTATATAATACAAGATAACATTATCTTAAGTGATAAGGAAATTTAAAGGGGATTTCCACATTATTAAGTTTTTTAAGTTTTCTACCTTTTTTTAACTTGCAATAACTAAAATTAACTTTTAATTCCGCTCAAAAATTTGTGATGTAAATTGTTTCTTGCCTGATTTCCGCTATCACAGGGATTCTCACCTAAGGAACTGATGGAGGAACTGGAGGAAACTCTCTTGAGCCTGTCCGGGAGGATGTGAAGGGGAGAGTCGAGCTGATCCGGCTGTACTGGACAGAGTCCTCATCCGTTCCCGGGACATGTGTCGCTTCAGCGACGAGGTGGGAGACAACATGGCCACGTCCGAGAGCACATCTATCACACACACTCATTGGTTACTTGATGATATGGTGACAAACGTTGGCTCTAGCATCCACTGTGAGTCTGGCATTACAAGTTTACTCCCACAAGTCCCACTGAGAAAACTTAAAGCAAACATGGAAGTGTCTACATCTTCTTTCTGTTTGCCGTTTCCTAAGCTACTTGAGATCAACATTACGTTCCTCACTAAGATCTAGTCTCAGCCAGTCAACAAGCTACTGAGGATGACTCTCCACAGCAAGTCGAAACGTTTAGCAGTAATTATATTTCAACTGTGACGCGGTGTAAAGCGGAAGCCCTAGATCTTAGTAATGACACCGGCAGCGAAAGCCTAAGAGTTAAGATTACGTTCCTACCCATGGCTTCGCACTACCCCATCTCTCCACTTCAACTTTGGTCTAGCTTTTTTGTTTACATAGTTCATCCTTTCTATCATTTCGTTCAAACCACCACAACCTTCTAGGACTCCTTAAAACTTCTTAGATCTTCGTTATCTTAGTTATAGTTCTCTTTAGCCATTTTGGCCAAATTCTCTGTTATACTAGTAAATTATTTTTCATATAATGTATTCATATCAAAGCATGTAAAACTACTGTAAATTGGTGTAAACCGTGAAAAATAAATAAATAAATTTAAACCAGTTCCCCATTTTCACTGTCACGCATCTTCTCTGACTACTTACTTTATCCCTAACATGTTAATGTATGCCTCTGCCTCTCTTGTGCTTTCGTTACGGACCACTGGTCTTGTACTCTCACCTGTCGCCACGACGACCTGAGAGCTGTCTCTGAGCAGTTCCTGCAGGGCGACGGAGAGGAACGAGTTTTCAAACACCAGCACCATCCACTGCAGCGCTACCACCAGTTCCTGCCACACACAATACACGGTACATGTCGTGTTATTGACGATTGTACGATTTCTCACGTTAAAACATTATTACAGATGTTTTCAATAATTTTTGAGTGAACAAAAAGTACATTACTGGAATCACCGGGTAGGGATTTTTCTAAAGTTGTCAATCATTTTAACTCTTTTGTTAAGAAAACATGATTCATGTAAACAAAACTCTAAAGAATTTCCTTTCCATTGGCATTTGTGTTCTCTGTTGCAGTTGGTCGGTCTGATTCCCGGCTGTGATTGGTCGTTCACAGCTCCGAGACAGCCAATGGGGCTGTGTGGTGGCAGTCAGAAAGTGTGCAGCTGTCACTGGATATGAACACGCTTGATTTCTCTATTTGTTTTTAATTTTGTTTAAGTTTTTGTACATGTATTGTTTTCTAGGCTAGCTGGTATAAAATTAACAAGTTTAACGAAGGAAGGAAAGAAGGTAAAGGAAAAAAAACAAACGTTAAGGTTATTTGGTGGTGGGTGACTGGTCACCTTGTGCTGATTACTTTTGGTTAGCTCTTCTACTGTTTTGTGTTATGTTTTAATTACTTTTCACCTGAAGACGGGCTCGGATTACAGATTCGGAAAGGTCAAGTACTTTTTGTTCACTCAAAAACGATGGAAAACGTCCGTAATGATATTCAACCTCACAAATTAATATACCTTGGGATATGAAACATCCAGACTACTTTTCTTCGCTGATAATTTGACAAATTGCATGCGACTTTACTGGTTAAGAGAAAAACTGGCAATAAAAAGTGACAAAGACCTGCCCCCTGTTACGATTGGTCGAGTCAAGTTTCTCAGTTGTTTCCATGAATAATCCTAGGCCACCAATAACAATGTTTTAAACACAAAATAGAAAGGAGAGCAGGCTCACCTGGATAAAGTAGAAACACAAAGAAGAACACACACTGTCAAATTTTCAGCCCTACTCGGGCCTTTGTCAAGGCAAAAAAAAGCTCTTGAAAGAGTAGTAAGTAGTCTTAACAATAAAACAAAGCAAAAAAGGTGGAAACAGAAATGCAAACAATGAAATTAGAAGTCAAAATAAAAATAATTTGTTTTATTATGTATATTTTATAATATACATTTATATTACTATGTATATATTTTTAATTTTGCCTTCCGACTTTCAAATGCTTTCCTTTTGTCTAGACAAAGGCCCTAACAGGGCTGAAAATTTGATAGTCTATGTTCATCTTTTGTTTCTATTTTATCCAGGTAAGCCTGTTCTCCTTTCTATTCCTTTTGCTAACATTTAATTTCAATTGATTCAGCATAAAGTTGAGTTGTATGAGTTCCTCACCTTGCGCACTAAAGGGCACATGTCCTGGGACACTGTGTTGATCAGCATCATGGCTACACTCTGGTCGATATTGTTTGCATGTTCGCTGCGCTCCTGTCACCGAGTTGATGAACGTGCCGAGAGCGTACACGGCGGCGGCTCTCACCTGTCAACAACCCAAGCAAGCATTGGAATCCCAACAGTCAGAAAAACATGGGTTTTCACACGGGAGATATTTTTCAGGTAATTTAGGGCATGTTGTTATAGGAGCTTTTGGACAATTGGGAATTTGAGTAGTAACTTTACTCTTTGAATAACAAAGTTACAAAACCACTATGAAAACTAAAATACATGATGTTTTAATTTGTAATATTCCACCCTATCCCTCCCACAACTTACAGTGGAGCCAAAGATTATGTTGTGAGTAGGTAGATTGGGCAACTATGTTGAATTTCCTGCCTCAGCCATATGGCACCTATGCGCCATCTACTTACCATAACATTATCTTTGTTGGAACTTAATGAATTTAATCACTTGAATTGGGCAAGAGCTAGTATGATGATACTGTGTAATGTTGCTTACCTCAGGGACTGGATCTCTCAGCAGATCGTACAGTTTCTCGTGAGCGAGTCTCTCACACCACACCACCTGCAACCGACAGATCAAATCCACATCACTTCTTCAGTTCGTAGATTAATTAATTGCGATGAAATTTTGGATGTATAAAAACTCAAACCGATTAGTAGGTTAAAGTTGTTGCTGTTTAGGTGTCTTCCCGAGAATGAAGTAGTAGATTGTTGGCAGAATTCATGGACGTCACGCATCCTTTACTTGATCAAAACTGCTTAGTTTTACCATATGTCTCAAAGCATACTTCCAGCCAGAGGACACTTTTGAAAGAACACAATTTACATATTCATTCCAATTTATTTATTTATTTCTTCGGCAAATGCCAGTTTACATTGGTGATATAAGTATAACTTACACGCGAAAAATAGCCTAAAGTGTTAGGATCTACTAATTATAACGGTTTATATATTGTTAAACCCAAAAATTTCAGAGATTTTACATTGTTCAACTGGTTTTTATCTATAATAATATTGATATTTTGACTAGATACAGCAGCTAGACGTGTACCTGGCTTTGTCGTAGTTGTCCCACAGTCTGCCTAGACACAGGGCGAGCCACTGGCGTAGCAAGGGGTTGTGATCGTTGAGTTGCTCCAGACACACAGACACCAGGTTGTTTGCTCGAGCAGCCTCCTGGCCGGCCGGGTGTTTGTGTACGATACACGCCAACACGAACGTGGCCATGGTGCGGTCCTCACTCTAACCAACACAAGACAGGATAGACTTGATACGTAGGCTTGATCTAGGCTTCCGGTATGGTACAGCGTCAGAAAACTAACACGAAAATTGTCAGACGTTTCGCCCATTCTGTGATGTGGTATCGTCAGTGACACAGTTGAGACTGAAGAGGGAGAACAGAAGTCCAGAATATAAGGCGGCTGGCAGAACCTCCCTACCGCACAACTGCTTCCCCCCACCCCTCATCTACCGGCGCCCCTTATATTCTCGACTTCTGTTCTCCCTCTTCAGTCTCAGCTGTGTAGTCACTGAGGATGCCACATCACAGAATGGGCGAAACGTCTGACAATTTTAGTGTTAGTTTTCTGACGTGGTATCATACCGGAAGCCTAGAATGTAGTAAAAACAGGATAGTGTCAACTTGTCTACAGAGCTTAATGCATTTGCAAATTGAAAAGTTTCTTCAATCACTTTCGCTGAGCGCAGAAGGCTGTTTATGATTATGTATTGCTCCTGTTTGCTACTTTGCTGTTTTGTGCTCGCTTCCTTGTTCCTTGGTTGTTCATGTCTAGCACGGGCTGGCAAAAAGCCGGCTGTCTCTGTTTTATATGAAGGCAGTGCTGTGTTGGCGTCCAGCCCAGGAACGCGTGGATGCCTTGTGGAGGGGTGAGCTTGGAAAAATGTGAAATCGTCCAGGACTTTTCATGTTTCTTAGATTAGGTTTTAGTTGTAGGAATAAAGTATTCACTAATAAAACGTGCACTATTCATTAATAAAATCATACAGCACTACCTTTTGAAAGACCAGTAAAGAATTATATATTTTTTTTAACTTCTGGCCGCTAATGAATAGATTTAAGTTGAAATAAACTGAACCTCTAATCAGGCATTTGCCTTAGAGGCCCTAAATTTCCTCCGTTTATGTTTATTAGTTTGTAGCAGTGATTATATATAGTTATGTAATTTATTTATGTTAAATATAATTTGCAAAGTCCTTGGCAAGTCACCCTCAACAACGTAAAACTGTATTTAGAAATTATGAATTTTTCAAGTACTCACCCGCACTGACGTGTCCTGCAGGATAGACAGGAAGTACTTGTGCCCATTGTCTCTCACCAAGTCCCCTTGACACGTCTGAAACAACATGAGGCATTCTTACTTACAAGTAGATCTGTGGCTTAACTTGATTTACAGGATGTCAGGCTCTTAGTTCAGAATCATTATCGGATTATCATTGTAAAAGGACCTTTCAAACCTTATTTTAAAATATTTCCGACTAAATCGCACTTAACTTAAGGCTAACGGGCCCCAAAACTCCAGACTGGGAAAATTCTGAAAAATGAATCAAAATAGCTGCTCTTGTAACAGTGGCGTAACTAAGCCATGGAGCCCCGCCAGGTGACAGGGTGCGCCCCCTCCCCCGAAAAACCCAGTCAAGTACCTTTGTTTTGTTTTTGTATGTGTTAATTTACGGTGATTAGGTGTTGAGCTACGCAGTAGCATCTCTTTGGCGTGGTTATAGATCAAACTAGCGTAGGCATACTTTAACTACTGCAGTATTAACTGAGGAAATAAAAGTAAAGTTTAAGTTTGGCATGTGGTTTTAATATTATTAAATTATATTGTTCTATAATGTATTATACAAAACTAACAGTTACACCTGAATTCAGAGTTTGAGTAGGTATCGTAAAAAATCACTTATTTTAGGAAGTGTTTTAAATTTTTTCTTTTTCTTGCTTTGAGCACCACTTAATTTCTCAGACATTTCAAATCTAAACGCTACAGCTACAGTAACTGCGACAACACTGACCATAAACTGTGACAAACCAACGCGAAATACAGTGAAAAATAAGTTAGGTCCACAGTGTCGCAGTGACAGTGTAAGTACTGCACAACTGACATGGCGTCAGGGCAGGGTGGTGTGTTTGTGTGTGTGCCTGAACATTGCGCCCTGCGATTGGTGGTTGGTTGACTCATCAGTGACCAGTGGTTGTAATGCGCGCTCACAGTATGCTGTACAGTACAGGGAGAGAGGTGACGCCTGTCGGGCGATGGACGAGTCCATGCTAGCTCAGAGCCACAATGTCATTCCATTCAAATCCAACTCTAGGCCAATTATTTTACTTGCTATCCAACAAACACATATGGCTTACAGTATTTTATAATTTTTGGGTACTTTTTTATTTTGTAAAATGTTTTTCAGTTAAGTGCGCAAATTTATTTTTTGTTCTGACGCCGATGATCGGCAAGCAACGTAGCGGGAGCACCCTCCGGCGCCCCAGGACTGCTGTACACCCCCTCACGGCAGGGCTGCGGGGGTGTTATTTGCGCCACTGTCTCGTAAGTGTTTGCTACTATAGACTCACCCACAACTACTGCTCAGTTCTTGAAACAATTTGCAGCCCCCGTTAGTGTCACAGTTGAAAATGAGAACCAAGAGGTGATTGCTCAGTAATCATAGTCGAGGTTGAAAGTGGGAACAGTAGCGGCAACCGATGGTTTCCAAGCTCAAAACCAGTAGACACACTTGGGTGAAAAGTGTGATACACTACAGCTTACTTACACTGTACTCGACCTATCCATCGTCCAGGATCAAACCAGCACAGAACCATGCTAGAAAATATAACTAAAATGCCGACAGGCAACAAAGAACGATACTTACGACATCAACAGCAAGTATCTTGGCCCAGATGAAGACAAGCAGAGGACGCAACTCCTTGGCGCCCTGCAGCAGTTTCAGCACGTACGGGAAGATGCCCACAGAGAGCGCTAGATTCACTGCCCACGAGCCGAGGTCCAGGAACTTGCCGAGCAACTCCAGCGCCCTCAGCCTGTGCACTTGACTCAGCAGCACCTACAGACAGACAAATCAGTCAATTCCCTACAGTCCTTGTCATGAACCCTCTTTCATATAAATAACTACTTTTAGAAACTTCTAAATAATACTGTAGAAAATAGTAGTTGGGAGTCTTCTAAAATGTTGTTCAATATAAAGGTAACAGCAGATAAACATCTCTCAGGATATTTCTGTTTCTGAAAAACAAACGCATAACTCTTAAAATTCTACACTATTATTAGGAGTTCGGTTGATATTTTCACTAGTCAAGAGCGGTCGCTAGTGATTGCGCCCTTGCGGCAGCCATGTTGGATATAAACGCAACAAATAACTAGCCTGTACAGGCAACTTACAGGCTGGCTATGTAGACCTAAGCATAGTTTGATATACACTGAGTCTAGATAATGTTTTTATTGCATTAAATTGTTGACAAAAGCCTACACTATAAGTTGATATAAAATAGTCCTACGCAAATTTAATCAGTAGCATACATATTATTAGTCAAGAAATGTAAACAATCAACTCATTTCAAGCACCTGAAATACAGGTTATTTTTAATCTCCCTATTTTGATTTAGAAGTAAAAGTAGACTTACACTGTCGTTTAATTTACATTTGGAAATAAATGTTGAAATAAATGCTCAAAACGTGTTCTAGGTTGCAGGATCAGTGCTGATTTCATGGTCCCAGGTCTGGGTCTTACCATGCTGACGGCATGAATATCTCATTTTTCCAAAGGAAATTTGCTAGTGATATTTACATCTGTGTGTGTATGTATAGATAGTTTATGAGAACATAGGGGTACGTACACACTTAAAAGTAAAGTATAGCACTATTATTTTAACTGTTATGACTGGAGTTTTACCAAATTCTTGAAATAGGCCAAAACAATTATTATTTTAAAAACAACTTCCACAGTATAATTAAAGAAAAAAGTAAACAAAAGCCAATAGACTGACACACTAAAAACTGAAAGGCAAAACAGAACTTTAAAAACTAAAAACATTATATATTTTGGTTTGAACCGTCTTCAGTAAAAAATAGTTATTATAATAATATATAATAATAATAGTAATATAATATAATTAAAATAGTTATTATAAATCTATCAACTATAGATTTATGCTATGTTTTTTACTGAAGACGGTTCAAACCGAAATATATAATATTTTTTAGTTTTAAAGTTACCTTTTTCTTTCAGTTTTTAGTAAGTCAAATTAAAATGATTCTTCTTAACTTTATTTATTTAGTGGCATGAAGAAGATAGTTTTGATAGAGGTAGTTATGCCTAGGTAGGCTATTAGATTTTCAACTTAAATTTTCATTGATTTGACTTGTGAAGTAGAATACATGAATGGATAATACCTTGCTTTCTCTTCTAAATAAATAATTAATCAGATTTAACACACATTTACATTAATTACACACTGGAAAGATACAATTAAAAACTTGGTACAAATCTAGGCTTGATATCAACAAAGCTTTGCCTTCCTTCTCTCATTGTTAACAGAAACAGCTGATTGAAAATATTGCTATTGAAATCAAACCACAGATTAACTTTTGTCAAGATTTAAACTATGTGTTATTCAAGAAATTGAACAACAAATTTAATTGCATCGTTCTAGATGGTAACTGATTTTATTTGTTGGAATAAACTCAGTATTTCATAATGGGCAATTTTATTTTAATGGGCAAAACACTCAATAGGGTTCAGGGATTTTTGCAGATGGGCTACTTAAGATTATTTTTAAATAAAACCAAAGAGATATAGGTTTTGCAAAATTATTATCAAAGAAAAGATTGTCTAGGAAATTTTAGTAAAACAGATAAATAATTTATTTTTAATTAATACTTACAATATAAAAGTTTAAAACAATCGTTGAAATAAAGCCTAATAATTAATGTTGTAAATTTAGAATAATGGAAATATCCTCCCTCATGGGTAAAAGTGCATGTGTAAGGGAGGGTTTGTCAATATGTATTAAATTAAACTGGTTTATGCAATTTTGGATGTGCAAATTTTGGCAAAGGTTTAATATATAATAATGGTATAATTTATTTAAAATTTGGCTTTCCCTTATGATACCAAAGATAATTTTACTATATCCAGTCTCAAGGCCTATATCAAATATTAGATGAAATACCTGTTAGGTGCTTGTAGACCTTGTGAAGAACATTAATGAAAGTCCCGATATACATTTCGCAACGTTTGTCAGCATCTTCTGGGGCCGGGGATTCCTGTCTACATGGATGAGCACTTTATATACACTATTTACACTATACACTTAAACTAGTCACTTTGTGGTCATGGCGTGGCTGGCACCCTGACTTTTAGTCACGTGGTAGAATACATGTTGCACTACCCTGTGGTTCTAGCCACCGGGTTTCTTCTAATGAGTTCAGATCGGTTCAGTAAATCAAATATTTTTGTCTTCAAATTTATTTAGTAATAAATTAGCTATTTAGCGCTTATACAAATTAAGATCTATAATAAGTCATTTGACACAGTATTTAAATTCTTTCTGTAATATTTCCAGCTTGTTGATTTAAAGTCACTATTTGACAGTCACATGTTTGGGATAAACATTCAGATTTAAGTACTTATTTGAAGGCAGAAATAGTTGGGCGGATGGTGTAGTGGTTTAGCATAACCACCTTAAGAGTTCAAAGCATTTTGTCAAGTAAAATATTTTTGACTCAAATTGCTCCTTGGAAAGTGATTTGCTTTTCGTATAAAACTACTTTGCTGAAAATTGTTTTTAAATGTATCAAACTATGGGCAGTTGCTCAGGAGGACGCACCTTTCAAAATCTCGAGGATGATGTTGCTCAGGAGGCTCACCTGAACATGGGCAGAGAGTAGCAGATTTGCTCAGGAGGACTCACCTGTTGGCAGTTGCTCAGGAGGACTCACCTGTAGAACGATGGGCAGTTGCTCAGGAGGACTCACCCTGTAACGATAGTTGCTCAGGAGGACTCACCTGTAGAACGATGGGCAGTTGCTCAGGAGGACTCACCTGTAGAACGATGGGCAGTTGCTCAGGAGGACTCACCTGTAGAAAGCAGTTGCTCAGGAGGACTCACCACCCAGAACGATGGGCAGTTGCTCAGGAGGACTCACCTGTAGAACGATGGGCAGTTGCTCAGGAGGACTCACCTGTAGAACGATGGGCAGTTGCTCAGGAGGACTCACCTGTAGAACGATGGGCAGTTGCTCAGGAGGACTCACCTGTAGAACGATGGGCAGTTGCTCAGGAGGACTCACCTGTAGAACGATGGGCAGTTGCTCAGGAGGACTCACCTGTAGAACGATGGGCAGTTGCTCAGGAGGACTGCGCTGCTCGGAGCCCAGTTGCAGCCACACTTGGAACGCTGTCAACTGCTCCTCGAAGAATGGAGAATGAGTGAAGCTGTCTTCATTGGCAAGAACCTAAACAAGGCAACAAGTGTCATCAAACCAGATCATACAGCAGGATGTGCTTATCAATTCTTGAACATTCCCGAGACGAGCAAGCTAAGAGATGTACAGTCGTTACAGAACAAACTCACATTTCCCTATAAACTAACATTACACTCACCGCAGGCAACTGTGCAAGGGACAGGTCCAGAGCTAGGTCCCAGGCTTGCCACATGGGGTGCTGATACGTGGGCGGGAGTGCGGGCGAGCTGACGGGCGTACAGTCGTACGATCTCATGATCCTCTCCGCAAGCAGGAAGTTACGGAACAGACTCGCCACGAGTAGATCCTGTCGGAACAGCTTCTGGAACAAGTCTGTCACAACGAGCGAAAGTTTGTACAAAATACAAAGGTAATAAAATGTATGAGGTGATGAAAATACAAAATAGACTGTTAGGTTAAATTATGTTTAACTCTAGTAGCGTCCTGCTAATTCAAACTCTGTTTATTCGAAAATTTACCTAATCCAAACAAAGTTTGGGGGAAAAATTATCTTTTGTTTTATTTTGAGATAGGACTGCCAACTTATTATTGAAAGTCGATAGAATTTCTGTATCCGGATGTAGGTTATCATTGCCGGGTAGCGACAAGCTCACCAGGTAACAGGTCCGATGACCAGGTTTGTGGGCCTGAACGCTGTGACTGCTACTCACCTCTAGGCAGAGTGTTCCAGGCGATAGTGTCCGTGATCGCGGTGAAGATCCAGTTCAACTCCCCCAGCATCGTCCTGCGATCACTCAACTGTCCGGGGATCCTGTAACATCACCACATCTCACATCTACTCAACGCTGTGCGCTAGTTGTTATCATCTGTTCCCATGGATTTCTGATTTGACAGAATGTGTCTTCTACGCCACTCAGCCCAGCCTTCTGCTTAGCTCTCACTAGCATTGACTGCTCATCAGTCCGGTGAACCGAATTGCTCCCTTCGGCTTTCCACAGGCCACCGATCACCACTCGGCTCTAATGTTCGGAAGTCACGTTAAGCCGTTGCTTCATTCCATTAGTCGTCGAGCTATTAATGACCCAATCTGGGGTCGGTCTAGTTTGAAACAAGACTACACCTCATCATCCATCAAAACACTCACCACTCGTCCCATATTCGCTTTAAAATACCCTCTAGGAGTGGTCGGTGTCTTAAGTATCAAAATAAAAGTACTTTTACCAATCTTGTCCCATTTATGATCACAAACAAAATTTTACAAATCAAAGTAACTATGACTTTTGTAAGGTAGCCAAATCAAGTTATTACAGGTAACTAAGTAATACAGTTTTTACACAGAAATCAATTATATGTGGTCCTCGGTTCGAAAAAATTGTATCACTTTTAAACAACTTTAACGCATGTTTACTTTAAACTTACTTATCAATCAGATCCAACGTGATTCTGGGCTCCAGTCGGTTTTGATTTTGCATCACAAACCTAAAAAATTACAGCATAAAATATTAACTTGTTGTAAATTTCAACGTATCCTTACAAAAAAAACTGTTCCTGTTAATTAATTTGACAGTTATCAAATAAACCACTCACTTATAAATACTTGAATGAAAAATGCTTCTCTGGTTTTCAGTTCTCTGGCTAGCCCTGCTAAACACTTTTATATCTTTAGTAAAGAGTATACAAAATACTACTGTAAGCTAACCTCCCCCTTAAATACTTAACCCTATTAAATAATGTCATTCTAATGTGTATAAATTCCACTTTCAACTTATTGATTATTTTATGCCTAGATATTAAGAAGTTTAGGTTACTTCCAAAGTTTTGCCTTTTGGATAACTTGGTTTGAATTACTGTAGGTAAAATTATTTTTCCAGACACTTTCAAAGGGAAGCCGTTTACTTCCAAAACCATGTTTAAGAGTGTAGAGTGTACAGACCAGCGCAGTGCTATCTTGATCGGAGTGGTGAGGCAGGAGGTGAAGATGTCGGCCGGCAGGTCAGGGTTCATGGGAAGGATCTGGTCGGCCGAGCACGCTGCCAGCTGGATACAGTTCTTGAACGATGGCGGAGGCAGTTTGTTCGCAGTACTCGATTGCTAGACAACAACGGAAAACTATGACAGGTGTCCAGCGTTAAGGAAAAACCAAACTCCCAAATGATTCTCGCATTTTCCTGAATAAACCCAATTACCTGATTTTGTTAGATTGATTTCCCCGTTGCTCTAGACTGTTTTCTGGACTGATTTCTAACTTTATTGAGCGTTGCAAGTCAGGAGAATGAAATGAGGTTTGAACACTAGCGTTAATCTGTGGTCCGAGGAGTCAACAGTTACGACAGTTCTGAGAAAACTTCACATTTGTCGCTGGCAGGCTGCTAGTTTTACGGAAACTACCTAGTTGTTGTTCAAATTCCTCATTCTTTAAATATGTTTTCTAAAAGCATAACTTTACTGGTTCGTTTGTACAACATTGTTAAACAGGAGGAAACCTTTTTAATGTAAACTTTTCAATTGGGACAGTTATATTTGTTATCTTTGACTCAATAACAAAAAATACTTTAAATTTTAACTCTAACTTTAGATTTTAAAATAAGTTTAATTAGGACTTAAAAAACTTGTTCAGCAATTTTAAAACTATTCCATAAGCACTCAGTGGCTTGCTACCAACAAGCCTAAGTTTGTATAGCAAACTTATGTTCCTAACAACACTGGGTTTTAAAAAAAAGTTGTGCCTCTTACTATTGTAAAAAACAAATGCCTACAAAAATATTTTTCATATGCTACAATCTATCTCACTTTTTAAAAGCCTGAAATATCATATAAAAATTGTAATTTAGTTTTAAATAGGTCCTGAAGTTAGAATATATTGTGGATCCTAGAAAGCAACATATTTAACCTCATATTCACGCTCGTGTTGTTCGGCAAACTGGCGGAACAGATCCACGATGACTCCAGCACTTGAGCAGTCGTATACGTATATAGAGGGTGCTCCCATCCACGTCTGCAGATCGTACACTGAGAGTGGGATGTACTGTGTGTACATCTGCAACACCATCACCACAACATGTCACCTGCACTATGCCAAGACAGTTGAGACAAACAGTCAATGCGGAAGTGCTCCTATCAGCTTACTGTGGCTCACTTACCCCTACCTTGCTCCTCGCAGTGCCGGTGTGGGGGAGTCAAGAGTCAGAAAACTTAGTTCCTATTTAAACTTCACAGAAGGGCTGTACACAATCATTTCCTCACTTTCAAAAAGATAATCCTGTGAAGATTACTTCAGAAAACACCAGATTATGAATTTCCCATCAATTTACATTTTCTAAACACTTGCCTTTACAGAGATGCATCTTAATAGTTTTGGCTGACCCAACAATCAAAGATATCCACTAAGAAATTCCACCAATTTTTCCTTTCCCAAATAGTCTTCCCCTTTTTTTCAAAAGCCACTTTGTTTACAATTCAGTTAAGCCCTTCAACAGCTTTGCCCAAAACCTTAAGCTTGCGGGATGTGTTCAGAACTGCGGGATGTTTACGTCCTGTCTGAAGTGTCTATTGGTTCAGAATAATGACTTATTGACTTATCAACTGGCTCAATCTTACATTAACACTTCTTTTCCAAAAACTAATAATGAGTTATCTGATGAGGAGTGAGCAGGCCTACTGACTCTGTTAAAGACCCAGATCTCGCCATTGCTGGTGGGTTTAGGCACGCCATGTCCGTTGTAGTGGAACAGTACGCGTTCCTCCTTGGCGTTGCGACGCAGCGACGTGCACAGCTTCTTCACCTCCTCCACCGTGGGGTCCAGAGACTGCTTGTAGCGTGCCTTGGGTTGCCAACGCTCGTACTGCTTCTGTAGATTTGCTCCAATGCTCTCCAGCGCCTTCTGAGGCACCATCTGTAGCGGGTCTGTCAACATCGTTAAAGACAAACAGTTAAGAAATGTTCCAAGAGTCGTAGTTACTTTAGCGGCTCGTTCAAATGCCGTCTCACTAAATCACTATTTGAGATGCCGACCACTCTCATGAGGGTATTTTAAGGCAAATATGTGGTGAAGGATGAGTGTGATGAGTGGTAGTAATGAGTTATGAGGTGTAGTCTTGTTACAAACTTAGGGCGACTCTTCCTTAGAATGGGTCATTAATTAATAGCCCAATGACCAATGGAAATACAAGGACCAACGACTTAACGTGACTTCCAAACCATGCAGGTGATGGTCTGATATGTCTAAACAATGATGGGAGTTTATGCGGGTATCATCAGATGATCACTGAGACTATCTGAGCCGCTATCTGACCTATATCATCCTCAAAACCTGACCTCCATGAAGCTGGATTACAGGACCACGCCACGAGTCCCAGTCCCAGGATAACTTTCCGATAGCAATACAATCCACTCAATACAATCCAACCGCCGTTTTTATTCCCTGTTTGGGCAACAAGTTGTTTGAGTCCCTGAGTCCCAGGTGATACTTTCATCCCTCCTTGCAGTTTCAACCCTGCAGTTCATTAAACATATACTTCTAGTCCCTTGCTCCATTCCCTTGTTACATTAAACTTGATAGTTAGGCATCAACCGTGGTGAATAAAAACAATAACGGGCTAAGAAATATTTTGTTCTGAAGTAATGATGCAAGATATGTTATACAGTAAAATAGTGTTTTCTTACTTTGTATCACTTTACACATTAAATAAAAAGTAGGGTTATTTCTATACATCTCTGTGGTAAAATCAGACTACATTTATACTGGATATTTCAACATTTCAATGTTTAACACCTCTCCAGTCCACAAATAATCAAACTATCGTGGTTTTTATATTTATTTAATTTGAAGAGGTCTAATTCAACTGTCTTCCTTTTATAATCTTAAAATTACAAATAAAAAGTGTAAAATAATGATTTGATAGTGATAATTGAAAAAGTTCAAGGACAGCATCTAGATAGATGATAACCCTTGAAAAGTACTAGGCCTTTATTAAGAATATCGGTTAGCTTAGCCAAATAAGAACAAGAACACTGGATAAGATCTTCAACATACAGTTTGCCACAATTCGACATAGGAATGCTTAAACCCCTTATTTGACCTAGGAAAAATAAAGCAAATATCGTTATTTTCTATGTTCCTCACCGATCCAACACTCGAGCCGGGCACAGGGCTGGGTCTTGACAATGTCCGGCGGGTCTACTCCAACATTGAGACACATCACCAAAGCCACGCTCACCGTCTTCATCTGTACACAACAAAGTTAGCCAACTGACAAACAAAATCTTGTCTCTTCATCAGTTTGTTCTGGCTCCATTGTTTACGTAGGCTATGAAGTGACATAATTTTCACAACACGCCTAGGGCTTTAGATGTAGGCTGAGTTGGTTTGCCTTTACTTTTATATTTTAAAAACTACCTTCTATTTGAGCTGATTATTATTTTGTAATTTTATCATAGACCACAAAAATATGTAAAATAGTGTATTTGTAAAAACCAAGAAAAAAATAAAATATGCCTTCTGTTATTATGTTTCAAAAATCATCTGTTCTGAATTATATGATTGCAGCTGTATTTTTGTAAAGTATTAAACAGTGGAGGGCTCTGAATTGGCCCAAGACACTGCACTTTCGAGACTAGTGTAAAATTACCCAATAAGTTAAGCATTTAAAATGTTATTCATTCCCCTGCACTTATAAAGCTGACTTTAACATATCCACTGCTTAAGGCGTACTGGTACTCAAATTACGCACATTTTTTAACATGATTTTCACAGTGAATGTGTTAACTGGATTTCCAAGAAGCCTTTTGTAGATACAACTCGATATAAGCCTATTCTGGTAAAAACTTGAGCGTCAAAAGCTATGACAAACCTGGTAGTCTACTGATAGGCCCAGGCCATGTCTTGAAAGCATTTACCATGGTCTAGGTTAACTTACTCTTTCTTTCATTTTCCAAGCATGGAGAACTGAAGCTGCCCCTTCAATCGTTTCGGTATGATGTTTATTCAGAAATGATAAGGGTAACTGCCAATCTTCATTAGCAGCCTCAGAAGATTTACTGCAAAAATAGTTTGCAGTCATCGTGCCTTGACTTTGTGAAGGTGTTGTCTTTATACAATTACTTGGTTAACATTATGGATGATAACCTAAAATTACAGATAAACTACCAATTTTGCGAACATTTAAAACCAATTTTCATAAAATCTTATCAGCATTGTCACACAATCAATTATTATCAATAAGTCACATAGTAAAATTGTGTAATATAAAAATTCGGTAACACGCAAAACAAACACAAATTTCAGGAATACACAACTGTGACGGCTGCGGCCTGCGGGCCGACGGGAAAACTGAGTAGCGAGCGACTCTGTGGAGTGCACAGAGTACCTAAAATTGGTGTAGTGTGTTTTTCTGTGATTACCAGTATGAAGTACAGTAATTAATTCGAGGCGGGAAATTTCCCCTCTCACTGACCCTGCAACAACCCACCGAAATCCTGCCAGAATTTCACTTACTTATGTTACTTCATTTCTGCGTCGATTACCGAATACTTCAGAACTAAAATGTGGCGTAACTACGGGAGGAGGGATGAGAGAGATAACCCCCCATAGAGGTGCTTCTAATTGACCTTTTATTGTACGTGCTTTGGGGGGGAGGAAGAGTTAGTTTACTTTAAACGTTCAATAAAACTTATTGTTTGTTTGATAGGTAAAAACAACAAATTTAAATATTTTTACCAAAGTTTTATTTTATACAGCTTTTTTAACAGTGCGGGTGTGTAACCTAGCCCGCTAGCCGGGTCCGCACCAGACGGTGAAGACAGCAAATCAAAACCTGATGTGTTTAGCCTCAGGATGTGTTTTACCTCCAAGGGCAGCTCGAGCATGCATGCTCCCTTGGGCAGACTCAACGGCAGCGCCCCCAGAAGTGGTCTTGGGGGGATACCCCCAGCTCAAGGTAAGGTCCGGCCACCCCGGAAAATTTTTAAAATTTCAAAGCAACAAACGTATTTTAAAGTGGGCCTAGTGTTAACTCGCTATAACAAAAAAAATCTGATTACATTACTAGTAATATGACTATGAATAGAATTAGTATTATTTTTTAATATAAAATGTTTATGGAAACCTTTTGACTAGCACTAGGCAATTTTTTAAAACCCAGTTGTTTTGTGGATTTCTTAAAAGAAGGCCTCCCTTGTTGTTGTTTTTTAGCCGCCCTTTTCTGAAATTTTGCTCTACTCGGCTCAGGAAAGCTCATGTTACAGAATCGCCCTGCCTTATACACCTCTAGGCACCATCACATTTACAAAAACCAATCACAATTACTCAACTTAAACGAATAATCACTGCTCAACTCTTGAAATTGAAAGGAACATGTCACAAACAAAATTACGAATTGCAAGCCCAAATGTACTGTGCATTGTTGCAGTGCACCCTTTCGCATAGTTAATTAATAAAGTATAATTTTCTTTTGTTCTGGGTATCGTTAATTCTCTAAAAGTAGTTTCTCTTTTCTTTCTATAAGAATAATTCCTTTTAGCTTCCTGCATCCAGCTCCCCCAAATGCTGCCCTCCTTGCCCTGGCCGACCGCCGGGTTGCCGGGTCCTCGGGCCTCTGTTTACCTCGAGGATCGTTTAGCAGCTGGTGCTATAGGTACAAGTGTGAGGCTTACTATTTAGTGGATACGCTGGTCAGCAAGTGCAGTAACACACCTAGTTAGTAGTTACTATGTAATGCCTGAGGCCCGTTGACAAGGGAAATGATCAGAGTTTGAGCACCCAAGGGGGGAGGGGGAGGTCCCCCGGACCTATTGTTAACCTTATTTTTTCAAAAGGCATATTTCAAGGAAACAACTGTATGTAAGTAATACACAGTACTTTTATTCACAAACAAACGCAATATCTCAAATGTTGTACCATAAACACTTGACCACACACCACATGTTGCACCATAAACATGCTCTGAAAGGGCATCAAAATGCTGATTTTTGCATCCAAACATCCAAGTTTTCCTGGATAACGACTCCTGGCTCTTGTTGTTTTAGGTCTTTTAGGAACCCCAACCCATTACTCCCAAATCACATTAAAAATCCTCATAAGGGCCTCAAAACGCATTATTTTGCAAGTAAATTTTTCAAAATTTTCTGGGGGACAATTCCTGGGCCCCTGGCTTTTTCTCCCAAACCCCAACCCAATATATCCAAATCAAATCAAAAAGGTCTTCAAATGCATCATTTAGAAGATCTTAATATTAGAAGATACAGATAAAGTATAAGTTTTCAACGGTTTCAAATTTTGAAATTTTCCGGGCAAGGGCCCTGGCCCGAGATTTCTGGGGTATTCTATACCCTCCAGGACCTCATCCTAGTTATGCCACTGCAGTGAAGTGAGAGCCAAGTTATGCTTACTCCAGCTGGGCAACAGCATATTTGTCTTCTGTTGTATTTGATACTTACGCAAAATGGTCCATCCATTCAATAACGGGAAACCATAAAACATTTGTGTTACCATATTTACCTCTCTAGTCTAGTGCCCAGTATATGATTCACATGAAATACAGCATGTAGTTACTAGTTTTCATGTTGAGTTTGTGTCAGGCAGAGGAAAACACTGCTTGGTTACATTATTCTATGAATATGAAGTACATCTACTATATTTTACCTTGAAATTTGTTCGACAAAACAAATGTAATTTTTTAAATGTACCTGAAGACTGCTTCAAACTTCACTGCACACGCCACGGGTGGACTAAAGCCTCGTCGATAGGTCGGCCAGTAACTGTAGGGAAGTTTTGACACTGTGGTAACCTTCAAAACCTTTCACATTCACCAAATTTAAATTCAAGATTTGCAGGAAAAATGTAGGAATGCAACTCCGGCTCAAGGCGTTTGGAACCGACCTCTCGGCTGTGTGAGGCGAGTGAGTCGCTACGCCTAGTGGCGCATCCTGGTAACCAACACTGGACTCACAACGGTGTCAGGTTCTCAGTGAACTACCCTCTCAACCAGATTCAAACACTGACCAGGGTACACAATCTCTCTCCACATCATGCGACCACATTCCTCCAATATCTTCTACGAGATATAAACACGTAAACTCTGTTTAGGAGATTACTGAAACCAAAGATGGGTGGAGAAGAAAAAATAATAATGTTTGTGGAATGTATTGAATACAATAACACAACAAAAGAATAATAATAATATCATAATTTTATCTTCTATAGTTTAAATATTACAAACTATTTACAGGCAGAATGGATGAGCAGTTACTACAGGTTTCCTTGAAAGTAATTGAAACTTGATAAATCAACTATTTGAGTTGAAATATTGCTGATGACTGCCACAAATGGTAAAGTTCAACTGTTACGAACTTTGTCAAACACTGTAAATGTTCAACCCTGAGTTTAAAATGTAAGCTAAAGATAGCAACTATTTTTTAATTTCATTGCCTTAGGACCATGAAAATGATGATGACTTTAAATTTCATCCACCCAGTAAAACAACGATCACAGTCGATCAAAGAAAAGGCTTCTTTATCAAATAATTCTATAACTAAAAAGTATAACAATAATTATCTAAAAGTAACAAGTAGTTTTTAACACAAAGAATAAATAACAAACTGCTCAATATTTACACAAACAGTACTACAGTACTACTGAGACTCACAGAGGCAAGTTGTGTTTCTCCACAGAGAGGTACAAAGGTGGGAGTTTGTTGTGGCAGAAAATAAATATTTACAAATTAGATTAGTTTTTCCGAATGTACAATATTTTATACATATCATTTAAGTTTCCGGCTTCCTTCACACAACATTAAATTTTACTCTTACGGCCGTATGTGCCAAAAACTTCATCAGCAATTCACAGTGAGATCCACATATTGCTTGTGACTGCCGAGCTGAAGACACTCAACATTCCTTCTATTCCTACTTCTACCACTTTTTAAAATATAAAAATCAGGTTGACAGTGAGAAACTGAGTAGAATAGATCAGAAGATGAGTGTACAGATGTGATGTCAATGTACAGATGTGATGTGATGTGAGATGAGTTAATGAATCTAGAGGCTATGTACAATGTCGCTACAGCAAGTCAAGGTGACTTGGAGTTGGTTGTAACTTCCACCGGCTTCTCTCCATCTAGAACACAACCATGATTCACTTGAGATGATCATAAAACACATTGAGCATCACTCACCTCTTACTTGTCAATCAAATCCCATATAACTACAAGGATATCTTGGATGGGCACTCAGAGTTGTAAATCTTCTTGGGGAATGGTATCAAATCCCATATACACTAGTCAGCCATTCTCCACGAAAGCAGGTAAAACGCGACCGCTTTGCCAGTGTCTAAACTGTGATAACAGAACCAAGCTGTTTAAATGGAGCCGCCTCCATTAGGTTGCGGTCGCTGGAAGCCTGCCATTCTACGTATTGCGCCAGCCTCATCAAAATTAATTTAGATATTTCAATAAAGCTAGAATATAAGTAATTTCCTGATTGAAAAATATAAAATCCTTTCAAAGTAAAACATAAAAGGTTTTATCATACCACAGTTTTATGGCAAAACTATTATTTCTAATATGTGTAAATTGGTAAACCAATTTCTGCTAAGTCTAAATTATGTTATTTAAAAGTTACTAGCTACAGTAAAACCATATTCAGGGGCAGGAAATGCCTTTTTAAGCTATTGCTTCTGCAAAATTTGCATGAAACATTCCTATCATTACGGTTTGACATAACCAGATGAGTCTACCAATGTCTCTCGACTTGTTCTTTTATTTAAGATTTTCAATAAGTTTAGTTGATTTAGCCTACTTACTGCGAGATGGTATAACTTACTGTAAACTGTCGGTTTTGCCTGCCCGGTTTGCGTGGAGTATGGAAGAGCAATTTGCTCGTTCAAAAGACTGCTCTGGAGAATGGTCAAAATTTTGAGCGGCAAACAGTCGCGTTTTACCTACTTGTAGAGAATGGGCTTTACATATAGTTTTAATCTCGGGCTTTGTGTGAGCACCAATGCTTTTTGAGTTAAAAAGAGAACATATGACATATGAATTAAGAGGAGGATAACTGATGATATAGCACAAACAAAATGCAAGTCTGATCTGAAAACCACTATAGCTAGATGCGATCTAAAGGCCACACCAAAAGGTAATAATTGTTTAGAAAAAGGTCCTACAGCTGAGAATATAAGATCTTAGAATAATTAAAGTCTTTTAATCCGAAAAAAGAGCTCTCTGTGTGATGACAGACCTGGATTGGAATGAGAGCGTTCAAGCACATTTCAAAGCGTGGAAGATCCTACATTTTCGAGATTGTCTCCTTGGCAAGCACCGAGGGAATTCTTGGAAATGAACATGTTCACAAGCACAACACTCACTTTGCCCACGATTTCAACCTTTTATCTCACCAGAGAAAGCGTTTTGAAACAAAACCAACGTACGCAGGAGCCAAGACGTTCAGTCTGCTGCTGGACGAGTAGAAAAAACCTGACCCAAAGCCATTGAAGGAAAAACTCATCTAGTGGCTAATACAGAGACCTTATGACAGTTTTAATAATTTTTAAGATTGGGCAAAATCACTTTTAAAGCAAGAAAATTATAGTAAGTTTTCTAGTACATGTAACATGTAAATCTTGAAAATAATGTTTTGATTTTAAAACCCAAGTAAAAATGTAATACATTTTTATTACAGAATTAGAAAGACGAAAGCGAAAGCTAAGGATCTTGCCGTGAGTGTAGCAAATGGCCAAAGGGGTTTGGAAGCACAGCCTTAAGCTGGCCAAAGGCTAATGCGCTATAAAATCTAAAGGGTATTTTGTATAGTATTCGTCAGTACGATATACCTGTGTTGGCTTTCCACTTTACAGACTCCTCGGTATGGATGCCCGCTGCGTCGTTCCAGGGCTGCACCTCCGCCGTTCCCATCAGACAGTAGAGCACGTTGGTGATGAGCACGACACCTCCCGAGATCCAGAACACCATCCTCCACTCCAGCATGTGACTCTGAGCATAGAGTAGAGTCAGTGTAACCTGTCTTTATACTGGGCTAGTATCGGTCACTTTGATGGACCGATAAGGAAGTGTTCCAGATTTTGGACTATACAGCAGTTGCTTTACGTATTCCATTGTTAATGAGCATGTCTGTAATAATTAGAACTAAGCCTTGTAAGACACTAACTTACAAAATTCACTTCTCAAAGATATACTCTAGGACAAAAGTGTTCCCCCTTATTCCAATCTAAGTTCATTCATGAAAAGGTGAGCAGGTTTCAGATAGTGTCTAAGTATTATTTTAAAATTGTGAATATGAAATAAATGATGGAAAAAGTTATTTACAGATAATAAACAAAACACACAGTATTTGGCAAAACTCTGACTGAAGGAAGACAGCTACCCTCTTTGTTTCTTCCAAACGCCACTTTCTTCTTCTCATGATTCATATCTATCATGTGAATATCCTCTGTGTCCTCTATGTACTCACGTTGGGAGTGATGTAGCCGATGAGTGTGGGGGTGATGATGCCAGCTATAGCTCCCACTCCGTTAACGATAGCCATGAGTGTGCCGGCGTAGTTCGGGCTCAAGTCCAGCGCGTTCACTTTGAGACTCGGGTAGAAGAAGCCCATGAAAGCCATGCCGACGGCGAACAGAGTGGCCACCAGCACCTTGTCACAGCCTGCGTAGGAGGCAGCCAGCGAGCCCAGAGCAGGCCCCACACTAGCTGCAAGCAACATCACGTTACTTGTCTCGAGAAAAGGTAACATTGGAAATGGATTGCTTTTTAATGCAGATATAATTGAACTTCCAAAGATAATTATGTTTTTAAAATAATAAAACTATTTGGAACATAAATAGTTTTATAATTCAGAAATCATGTCAACATAGCAGCGAGTTTGAAATCTCGAAACAAATAATTTACAAAATGGTGGCCAGTCAAAGTAAAGAGTGCAGCCTTCACATGCTACAAGGGCTTTAGTGCAACATAGGCCATTTAAATTTTACACAATAAAAGCAGAATTCCAAACTTGACTGGCCAACCTTTTTTCAGAATTGTTGTAGAAACTTCAAATTTGCATAATTAGTTTTCTTCTTAAGAGCTAAAAAATGTATGTTTGATTTCCAAATTCCTTATTCAGGAGAAGTATCATTATAAATTTTTAAATGTTCAAACAAGTATTATTAATTATTATTACTATAACCATAATTACCAATATCTTACATTTCTGAAACTACTTGATTTAGGACTACCCTGTTCTTGAATGTGTTAATTGCAGTTATTTACCGATGGTGGTGAAGATCTTGCGCAAGGAGGTGACGCTGGTGGCTTTGTGCATGAGCAGGAAGTCGCTGAGCCAGCCAGAGAACAGCGCTGTGAACCACATCACCAGGAACGGCAGCGAGCTCAGGAACCCGTTCTACAACAGATCCTAGATCTCAGCCAAACCACACAGTCGGTACAGTCATGAGGTACTTCTCAGTACAGTAGGTACTTCTTAAGCATAAACCAGGGGAGAGGGCTTGTGGGGTGTAGGGCACACTGAACCATAATTTTTCAAATTGTGTGACACCTCTACTATTTTGTTGGGCAATTATGCTGACCACTACACCATCCAGCCCAACTATTTATGTCTATTGTTCAACTATTAGTTGGGCCGGATGGCGTAGTGGTAAGCATAATCACCCGGCAGGTGAGATAACCGGGTTTAAGTCCCAGTTCGGTCCAAACATTTTATCTTCAAATTTCTTTAATAATAAATTAGCTATTTAGCGTTTATACAAATCAAGGTCTAAAATAAGTTATTTACATAGTATTTAAATTCTGTTTGCAATATTTCCAGCTTGCTGATATAACATCGCTATTGACGGTCACATGTTTGGATAAACATTCAGATTCTAGTACTTCTCTAAATTTGAAGGCATAAATAGTTGGGCATAAAATAGATGGATCATTGGTCAGCATAATCCCCGGCCGAGTGGGAGCCAGTACAAGTCCCTGTTTGGTCCAAACATTTTGTATTCAAATTTCTTTAGTAATAAATATTAGTTCTACTATTTTGATAGTTCTACTATTTTATTTTTCATAGTTGTTTTTCTATTTATTTATTTTATTTTATTTTTATTATTTTACAATTTTATTTGTATGTTTTATTTTGATTTTTTAATTGTTTTTTTATTTCTATTGTAAATATTGAGCTACCTGTAGAGGTTTCAATAAAAGGTTTAAAAAAATAATTATTCGGAACTCACTTACTCACAAACCTGATGTCTCAAATGTTCTACACTCTCCTTCAGATTTGAGTGATTGAGGTGAATCTACTGTAGTGAATGATTGTGCGGAAAGCTCACCTGAGCGACGGTGAAGTGCATCACACTCTTCATGTACTTGGGCAGATCGGTCTGGATGGTGAAGAGTGCCCAGTCGTGTCCGATCTGCCCGATGATGAGTCCCCACAGAGGAATCGACAACGCCATCGCCTTCCACGGAGTGGGAGCCAGGTTCTGTAAGCAATTCTTACTGTCAAATATTCTTAAAACAAATGTAAAGCTGTTAATTTCATTTCTTTTGTTTTGTTTTTGTTGATCTAAGCAAGGCCTTCGATTGTGTAGATCATTCTATTCTCATGAACAGATTAGAAAATATAGGTATCCGGGGGCTGCCATATAACTGGATACAGTCTTATCTGTATAACCGGACACAATGTGTTCAAGTTGCCAATTCACGCTCGAAGGAAATCAAAATTAGCTATGGTGTCCCCAGGGATCAGTGCTGGGACCAGTTTTATTTTTAATATATGTAAATAATGCCAAAAATTCAATACACAATGAAAAAATGATCCAATTTTCAGATGATACTACCCTTTGTTTTACTGCAGAAACACAAAATGCCTTAGAAATTCAAACTTTCATCAGTCTTAATACTTGTGTTCAAGACTTTTAGCAGAGAATTTAAGACTAATAACGCTAAAACACAACTAATTCAATTTTGTCTACGAACTCAACCTTGCGTATCACCAGCAATAACCATGGTGGATGATGTTGTAGTTGAAGAAGCTCAAGCTATAACATTTCTTGGAATTTACATAGATAAAGGGTTGACCTGGGAAAATCAAATAAACAATGTTTGCAGCAAAGTTGCGTTTGGTATATACGGTTTACGAAAACTATCCGACTCCTGCTCTCCCAAAGTCCTTCTCGTGGCATATTATGTTTTGGGGAAGTAGTGCTCGCACACATTTTGAACATGTTTTTCGATTACAAAAAAATGCAGTTAGAATTTTGGGACAAAAGACCACTGCCGTGAAGCTTTTAAAAGTCTAGGTCTAATGACTCTTCCAACCCTTTACACTTTTGAGACTGTCCTGTATTGCTGCTTTAAGAGTTTGCCTTTGCAAGGGAGCTCCATACACGAGTATGAGACAAGAATCAGAAAGGATTTTCGTGTTCAGCAACACAGAACAAAATTGTTTAGTAAATTACCTTCTCAAGTTGGTGCAAAATTTTTAATTTATTGCCAAAGGATATAAAATTGGAAATTAATAAAAATTTGTTCAAGGCTCGATTAAAGAAATATTTAATATCACGTGCATTTTATGATATTGCTGAGTTTCTGGACCAATCAAAATCCTAAAAGCAATAATTTTACCTTTTTCCAGGAGTGAATGACATGCCTGCGTGCATGTGTGTGAATGGAACTACAATTTGTTTGTTTTTTTTTTTGCAACACATTTTTAATGTAAAATACAAATAAAGTTATTTAATTATTTTCTTGTGTTTTTACTTTTAGAGGTTTTGATTTCAGCACCGGTACGTAAGATAGTTGAGAGTGGCTTGATTTCACTTTATTGTTCGCCAACGTACAGGCTCTTCATTTTTGAGAACTGAAAAAAAATTCATTTTACTCAAAATTCACTTTTCCTCATTATTTTTTAATAAAGCTTAGAAGTACTGAGCGCTGGTACTTTGTGAGACAGAAACATACTAGTGTCACCTCTCTTACTAGAAGCGGACAGGGACATTGTAATCTCACTACTGACCTCTCTGCGCTTGAGGCAACCGATGGTGTCGGCAAGGTACTCCCTCTCCTCGGTGGAGATGTAGGGATGCGAGGCCGGGTCGTTGTAGCACGTGAAGCAGAACACCAAGTACCACAGCACCCCCAGACCTCCGAACAGATAGAAGACCAGCGGCCACTCTCCGTCGTAGTGCTGCAGCATCAGTCCTGTCAACGTGCTAGACACCACTGTGCCTATCTGGTTACCTGCACACAGAGTCGGAGATGTATTTCCACATAGGTGGAATAGACGCGTGCCACGGGCGGAAAATTTTAGGGGCAGCAACATTTTGGCATAAATAATCTTTTTTTGGTTTAAGCCCCACAAGTTTAGATAATACAAAATAAAATGTTAATAAATAATAGAGAGTTATTAAAGGTGAATTTTACAAGGAGAGAGAGGATAGTAGCTAGCTTACCTAAGAAAAAAGTTTAGGGGCCAACAAAAATAGGCACACAGAAGAGTCACACAAAATTCACTGATATTTCACCCTTACTAAGGGCTTTATCAAAGCACAGAGTTCTTAACACTAAACACAAAAACATAATGGCCACTTGTTGTTGTCTGTCTTCTTCTACTGCTCTGCTGTCTTGATCTCTGTGCTTTGATAAAGCCCTTAGTAAGGGCGAAATATCAGTGAATTTTGTGTGTGACTCTTCTGTGTGCCTATTTTTGTTGGCCCCTAAACTTGTTTCTTAGGTAAGCTAGCTACTATCCTCTCTCTCCTTGTAAAATTCACCTAGTTTAGCCATAAGGCTCTTCCTTTCAAACCTAACCAGAGAGTTATTAAAGATCATTATTAGGGTAATCTTAGCAACATTGCAGAAGATGGCACTGTCAGGGGGCACTTGTCAGCTGATGCGTCTATGCGTAGGTTCAAAGTTGAAACTTGAAAATAAACTCGGTTACAATTCATATCCCCTCCCCGCCACCACATCACACTGTGTCGCACTGTTTACTGAGACTGTACTTTCTGAACTCTCAACTCACATCGAGCGTAGTATTCTACCCTTCTACATTGTATAATGGAGTTCCAGATGTTGTCTAGCTCCCAGGCCTACTGTTCCTAAAACGTATTAAGCAGAGAAAGCTGTTCGTAACATCTTAATTAAAGTTATTTATATAAGGCTGGCGGACTGGCCGCTGGAAATACTCCCGGTAAGTGCAACCCTGGCTCTGGCGACAGATTAACCTTGTCAAGGTCAAGGTCATGGTGAACACCTGACCAATCATAGATACCATACTTGTACATACCAGCAAAGACCAGTGCTCCGAGTTTGCCTCTCTCCATGGGAGGCACCCACTGAGCTAACAGCACGTTCAGAGCTGGAAACGTTGTGCCCTGTGGACAAACCGACATCTTGCTGAGGAGTTTCTGGTATTTAGGACATTTTACTGTAGATCTTCAGTTAATTCAGTGTCTGGCCGGAGAATATTTTTATTTGGTCTTTACAGTTATTTTATAGTGTAGACAATTTTTTGACATTCCTGACACTGCTAACAACTTTCCAGGACAGCGATTTTCCATGGTTCGGAAGTCGTGCAAAGCTGTTGAACTATTAATTATTATTCCGTTGAACTATTAATTAATTATTAAATCTTGGGAACAGTTGACCCTAGTTTATAGCAAGACCATGAAGACTCTCATCTCACTCACCCTTCATCCCATATTCATCTTAAACACACCCTAAGAGTGGTCAGTGCCTCAAGACAAGTATCAAGATAAAAGTAAACCTTTACAACTGTTTGCACATAATTCTGGTGGCTATAACAAGATGCTACTTTCAAACATAACAAGCAGTTTGATTTTTATTAGATCAACACTTAAATTTATTAAGACTTTGCGAGTGTGTATATGTAATGTTATGTAAATACAAGTCTTATAAATTATAAGTAAATAACTTTAATAAAAATAAGTGTTTTCTGTTCAATACTAATAGATAAATATTTTGTTTGCTGTAGTTTATTTTTAAAATTAATATTAATTTTTATTTCTTTTTAAATTATGTATTAATAGCTAAACAATTATATTTTGTTAACTCTGCTGGAATAGCTTAATTTACTCTTAACCAAGCGTTGGTGTATGTAATACAATGTAAATTAATTATGTCAAATACAAATAGACATAATGAGTTTTGATTTTGGTAACATTTCCACTGTTTACAGGCAGTAAACTAAGAAACTCACTGAAGAAAGCTCAGTAGCAAAGTTGTGACGTCAAAATATGCTATCAGCTTTGCCAGAGGATAATATTTGCTACTAACTTCAATAAATCTAACAGTTCGGAGCAAGGTTAGCTTTTCGAGGTTATTAATACATTTACAAAGTCTTTCAGGCGTTTCTATTCAACCTAGAGTAAAGTTCAAAATAAATCAACTTAATCTATAAATTAGTTGACATGATTTCTTTATAGATTTCAGCATAATTTGGTGCTCCTTTGTAGAAAGACATAAATTATAAGTTTTGTTTGGAAGTGTTGAGTAAAAAATGGTTTTAGACTTTCGGTCCAAGATTTTAGTGTTGTATTCCTTCATCAGTTTGTTTTGTGTTACGGTACTTGCTGTAAAACAAATTTAAAACTGGAGGTTTAGCTAGTTACAGTTTGAACTAAGATATTTTCTAAACTGTTTAGGAAGCAATATTTGTCATTACATTATGAATTTATTTAGACACCCTAAGTAGGGGAATTTAAGGTATTTGAAGAAAGACAAGGAGGGATTTTCAGCCCCGGGCAGACAGTGCTAAAGCCCATCGGAGTCACCAGGATGACGTTGGGATCACCAGGGGCGTTATAAATATATACCTTATACCTTTCTTCTTCACCAAGACCCTTTTGGGATAGGTTGTGTCATAAAAAAATAAAACTATACTATATACTCTTTGTTAAAAAGATTGTCAATATTAAAATTTCTGGAACTTGGCGGCAGATTTAGACAAGTCCCTCAACATTATCATTAAGAAACTCGGTGACAGAGTAGTACGCCCTATCCTTCAGCCATTTCTTAAGGATCGTATGGAACTGCTTGTCGTCCAAACTTTTGATTGTAGCTGGTAGTTTATTAAAGATTTTTATGGTGAGGACAGGGAAACTGTCTCTGGTCTTGCTGAGGCGACAGAATGGGGTGTTGATCTCTCCACGTCTCCTGGTACCATAGCTGTGCACCTCCTCTTCTTTCAAACTTCAAAATGTTGGTCTTAATGTAGACAGCACAGTCCAAAATGTACTGACTGTGGACGGTCAGTATGCCAAGCTTCTTGAAAAGAGGCCTACAGTGGTCCAGCCAACCGCTAGATGTGATAACCCTCACCGCCGCTTTTTGTTGGATCAAGACTTGCACAGTTTTAGAGGATACTCCTACAATATGCAGTATTGTACTCTAATTTATTCAGACCATTTTTTCTTATGAAAAACTCCACCTAGTCTTTCACAGTAGCATTATCTCCTAGTTTGGAAAAGGGAATTGTAAGGATCTAATTTGAATTTCAAGTTCTTAGTTAGCAAACCACAGTTTGTAGAGTTCAATTTAACAATATTGACCAACATAAATGACCTTGTTTTAAAGATTTAATCTCCCAATCTCCAAGTTGCCAGCATTGGCCTATAGATCAATGCTATTGATATTAGACTTTCGGCTTTGTACACCACTAAAAATCTCTTTGATTTACCCCATGTTACGTACCTCGCCTAGTCCCTCGATGAACCTGGTGGCGATGAGGTACCACGGGCCGGCTCTGGCTGCGAAGGGGGTGGCGATGGTCAGGATGGAGGTGCTGAGTATGCCTAGGCCGAGGGTCTGCTTGCCCCCGAACCTCTCCGCCAGCAGGCCGCCAGGCAGGTGAGTCAGCACGTATCCCCAGAAGAATGCTGAGAGGATGTAGCCCTGGGTCTTCTCGTCCCAGTCAAACTCGTTGTCCTACAACAACAACAGCAACTATTGCAGCTTCGTTTCAACTCAACCTCTCCGCCAGCAGGCCGCTAGGCAGGTGAGTCAGCACGTATCCCCAGAAGAATGCTGAGAGGATGTAGCCCTGCGTCTTCTCGTCCCAGTCAAACTCGTTGTCCTACAACAACAACAGCAACTATTGCAGCTTCGTTTCAACTCAACCTCTCCGCCAGCAGGCCGCCAGGCAGGTGAGTCAGCACGTATCCCCAGAAGAATGCTGAGAGGATGTAGCCCTGGGTCTTCTCGTCCCAGTCAAACTCGTTGTCCTACAACAACAACAGCAACTATTGCAGCTTCGTTTCAACTCAACCTCTCCGCCAGCAGGCCGCCAGGCAGGTGAGTCAGCACGTATCCCCAGAAGAATGCTGAGAGGATGTAGCCCTGGGTCTTCTCGTCCCAGTCAAACTCGTTGTCCTACAACAACAACAGCAACTATTGCATCAACTCAACCTCTCCGCCAGCAGGCAGCCAGGCAGGTGAGTCAGCGTATCCCCAGAAGAATGCTGAGAGGATGTAGCCCTGGGTCTTGTCAAACTCGTTGTCCTACAACAACAACGCCATCTATTGCAGCGACCACTCCGCCGCTATCTTTACTTGATTTGATTACTTGATTTTTTGAGAAAATGCAGGAGTAATTTTTAATTATGATCTTACAAAAGTTGCTAGTTTTCCCTTTTTTCTGGTTCACCCTGTTTTGTTAGATCATGGCATCACAATGCAGTGATACTTCATGATCTGGAGGGGCTTTTAACTTCTCAGTTCCTCTACTTTATCATTATATCACTATTAGGCCTCCATGATCTTGCGGACGAAGCTTTCAACCTTTTCCCAATTTTCTTTGTGTTGTAGCATTGCTCCTACAAGGCTTTCGATACTGATTTTTTTACCTATTTCCTCTTCCAGGGCTAATCTCTTTTATTCTAGCTGGTTTTAAATGTAGTAGTACAAAACTACCAAAACTAAAAACCTACGTAATTTGCTTATTTTACGAACAAGCAGGAAGACCTACACTTTGCCCTTAGTGTGTCTCTTACCGGGTTGACAGTATGGTTCTTGGAGGGCAGAGGAGGTGCCGCGCACGCGTTAGGGTCAGGTATGAGCTCCTTGTTGCCCAGCTTGCCGTGATGCACCACCACCATCTCTGTGATAGCCACGCTGAGCACACTGCGCATGGCGTGAGCGTTGGCCACTGCTAGGAACCCCATGATGCCGAACACGTACCTCTGTGGTATACATCCTGCAACACACACAAGTCAGTTAGGTGGACTAGTGCAACCACCAAATCCATCACCATCATCAGTGGAGTTGCCACATTTCACTGCAGAGTGAATTGAATGCCAGCATTAAGTGGAAAAGCTTGTCGCTGAAAAAAATGGCCGTAGTTCAAAGTTAAAGTGGATTGTACTTTGAAACCCCTCTTGGATACTTTTTACTTTGATTGGAGACATCGAGAGTTTATTTTAATGATTGGGATGAGTGTTTTGATGGATGATGAGGTGTAGTCTTGTTACAAACTAGGGCCGACAGTTCCCCAGATAAGGTCATTAATTAAACTACCCCGCACGCTCTACCACTTCGGGCGGATTTCGGGCTTTGTATGCACATAGCCCTGGCTGTAATCTGAAGTGTCTACCTTGATCCAATAGACTGTAGAGTGTAGACTGTATAGATTGAGCCGCGGTTCTGACGCCCTGCGACCTCGCGCGCGCTGCAAGGTCCGCCATTACACCACGTGACTCGGGGATAATTATATTGCTGAGCAGGTGATTAGGGCCAATCTTGACCGAACAAGTGCCGGAAATGTCGGCTAAATCTCCAGACACCTCCGACTTGTTAGCGACCAGGCGCCACGGTGAGAGAGGAGGGTAACAGGGCAACTATTAAAGTAAGTTAAAAGCTTGGCCGAAGAATGAAATGTTCCAGCATTTAGTAGCGGTGGATGTTGATGCGTTACACTCGTAGCGAGACAACTGTCCGCCTCAGCTGCGCGGCGACGCTTCAATGCGGGTTTCGGCGGCCCGTTTTCCACCTTTCATTTTTTTAATGTATATATTAGGAAACTAGAGGAGTTTATAACGAGACGCGTAAAGAGCGTTTTTAATTATGTGAGTGTAGTTTACAAAATGGAGTTAAAAACTAAAACTTAGACTGTTTCAAAGTTAATTTGTGAAAATATTAACCCCCCCCGGAACGTCACGTGCTCGGGGGTCCGCAACACACGTGAAACCTAAAGGCTCATATTCTCTAAATTCAGCCCTGACTATAATAGACACACATAGACAGAAATGTTGATATACACAGCACATATTTAACTTCCACTACATTTCCTACTAAAGCTGTCAGTTTCAAGATTATTTATACTTCAAAAAGGCAATTAGGATAATTGCTGAAATAAGCTTTAGAGATTCCTGCAAAGCTATCTTCAAAACTTAAACTGTTGACTCTGCCAAGTATCTATATCCTAGAAACAGCAATGTTTTTCTTGTCTAAATGTGCGCTGACAATGGGCTGAGATGTACACGGGTGTGGGACTAGAGGCAGAGAAAACTACCAAACTGGGAGACACAGGATGGTAGTTTATTATGAACACTTGCTATCGCAGGTAGGTGTTCATTTGATCAACAGATTGCATCGAAAATGCCTATTCGCCCCAAGCGTTAAAAACTCGTCTTAAACATTGTCTAATTACTAAATTACTATTTGAGATGCCGACCACTCTCATGAGGGTATTTTAAGGCAAATATGTGGTGAAGGATCAGTGTGATGAGTGGTAGTAATGAGTTATGAGGTGTAGTCTTGTTACAAACTAAGGCCGACTCTTCCTTAGAATGGGTCATTAATTAATAGCCCAATGACCAATGGAAATAATGTCTTTGTGGCACTTTACAGCGTCGGCGAGATTACGGAATATAATTGCGAGACCTACCGAGGACAGACAGAGCTGGAAGTGGGATACATTGTCGTAGTGTGAATGCAATATTGCAAGTCTGAATGAGGAATTATCGCGTGTCAAAATTTTAATGAATAATTAAATATGACTTTTGCTATATACATTTGTAACAACAGCTGTAAAAGCAATAAACATGTTGACTTTGACCTCCTAGACACAGAGTAGAGTAGAGTGTGGTCATGTGAGCACGTGGGTGAGGGCTCAGTTCCAATTGCAGAGGTCAATGTCAATCTGAGAGCACCAGTTTACTGGAAGTGTGCTCATCATTTGCATGTTTCATTGAGTTCGTAGGCTAGTTTGCTCAAGGTGACATTCTGTTATTATTGATATCATTTCAACAATTCTCCACACTCTCTGACCGATGATTTCTGCAAAACCCGAGTTTTGTTTCTCTCAAGTTTGTCTCACCACCTTATTACCACTTCTTGACCAGTGTCACTGGATAGGCTGCGTCTTCAAAAATTAAATACTTTACATAACACAAGAAATATTTACAAAACACATTGCTTTATACAAGATGGCGGTAGCGGTGGTGCAACAGGTCAAACAACCAAACTGTCCAGAGGGTCCTCAAAAGACTCCCTCAAGAATAGTAGGCTCTATCGCACACCCACCCCTTCAGCACTCGCAAGAACGATTTAGTGTCTAAACTTGTCACCCTCGCCGGCAGCTTGTTGTAGATTCTCCACGCCATAATGGGGAATGAAGATCGTGTCCTTTCCAGCCTGCACCTGGGAATGTCAACTGCTGCTCTGTTTCTCACGTTGTAGTGATGGATCTCGCCTCGAGTAGGAACCTCTGCGATTTTCCCTTTAGCGTAAATGGCACAGTTGACAACGTACTGACCATAGACGGTGAGTACACCAAGCTTCCGAAAAATTGGTCTGCAGTGGGCAAGTCTTTCACTTGAAGATATGATCCTTAGCACTGCCTTTTGCAAGATCAGGACCGACGAGCATCTGGTAGCATGTCCCCAAAGCAACAATCCATAGGAAATGTGGTTGTGGAACAGTGCATAGTACATGACAAGCAAGTACGACTCCGGCAGCAATCTCTTCAATCTTCTGAACAGTAAAGTAGTTTTAGCAAGCCGCCCACAAACACCCATCACATGATCATCCCAGGTGAGGCAACGATCTATCTCGAATCCTAACAGCTTCACAGATGGAAACCCTGTCAGAAGTTCAGCGCGTCCGAGGGAGCAGATTATCTCTCCGATGGAAATAGTCTAGAATCAGGCTCACAACCTTGGCCTTGTTTCAAGCTTGAGTCAATGTCAGTGTCACAGTTAACGTGAGCTTGAATCAAGCTTGCAGCAAGGTTGTCAGCTTTCCTCACTTTTCTCCAACCTCGCCTCGCTCTGTCATTAGTCATTCACAGGGCAAACTTCCGCAAACAAGGCAGCAGGAGCAGAACAAGCTTGAGCCAATGTGTCTGCATTGCGACAGAACAGTACTGAAGAGAGTACGAACATCATGTCATGAGGCTAGCATATAGGGTCCGGCAGTCAAACCTGACGGTTTTTAAAATGGGATAAATCAAAAGGTTGTTGAGATATTTTAAAATTACTTTTTTATTGTAAAGAGGAAAATTGGAAATTTAATATTCATAATAAAAAAGCACAAAAACAGCTTATGTAGCAAAAGTTATGTCACTTAAATAATGACCACCATTTTCACTGTACGAGTCTCTTGGAGACGTTAGTCATGATTCTCTCCAATGTTTGGCACGGGATCTCACGATATTCTCGCCGAATGACGGTTTTTGAGTGGGGATAGGTAGTGATGGGGACGTCTGGTCAGTTGGGGATAGTCGCCATTCTGTCCACCTTGAGCGAAAGTTCCGCGATGTAGCGTTGGACCGCGAACACCGTGCGTATGTAGTCGAGACTTTTTTTAGAAATAATGGTTCTGTGATTCTAACACAAAAGAGTTTTCGTATACGGTTTAATGTTCCTCGTGGTGCGATCCCGTCTCTAACACAATTCTTCTATGGGTTCGAAACTTTCAGAACACTGCTTTTGGGACAACAAGAAGAGGAGGATCACCTCGAACGGTTAGAACACCTGCTAACATTGAAGCTGTTCGACATGCTTTTGAACGGACTCTCGTCGCTCTGTCGTTCTTCACGCCCTCAAGGTGAACAGAATGGCGACCATCCCCAAGACCAGATGACTACCTATCCCCACTCAAAACCGTCATTCGGCGAGAACTTCGTGAGACAAACATTGGAGATAGTCATGACTAACTTCTCCAAGAGACTCGTACAGTGAAAATAGTGATCATTATTTAAGTGACATAACTTTTGCTATATACGTAATTTTTGTGCTTTTTTATTATGAATATTAAATTTCCAATTCTCTTCTTTACAACTAAATATCTCAACAACTTTTTGATTTATCCCATTTTAAAAACAGTCAGGTTTGACTGCCGGACCCTGTACTTCAGTCTACAACTGAATAAGTCCTGGTGTTTGAATGAGGGTTGAGGCAAAGCTGCTCATGAGTTACTTGATGAGGTTCACACGGGATAAGATCTCTGACACATCCTCGTACAGTGTATTGCATTGTCTCAATGTCTCAGAACCAGCAGTTCTTACCGAGCCTTGTCTCCTTGTGTAGTGTGTACCTCACAATGTGAGTTTAGCAACATTATTTTCGAAAATGGCAGAGTTATTTCATTGTTGACAAAAATGTACAAAGTACACTGGGTCCGCCTCAGTGGTGGCTCAGATAGAGGCTGAATTCGTCCGTCCGAGGAGCACACGTCACCAGCGCACGTAACAATCGGGTAAACAACGGACCTTCTTTCAACTGATACGGCCTAACTGTCAAACCAACCGCTTGCAGAGGTTCACGTTGTCTCGTTTTTCACTTTTCAAAATAATTTTTACATTCCTGATATATTTAGAAACTAGAGGAGTTTTCCGACACGTGTATTGAGTTCGATTTCTCATAGGTTGTTCAATAGCTAGACAAATATACTTTAAAATTTTCCAAGTTTGAGTGATTTTCAACCCCATTTACCAAATTTAAAACGCAAAATTTCAAAAACCGTGTCGGACAACTCCACTGGTTTTCAAATATATCGTGTCCATTAATGTAAAAATTAATTGGAAATGGCCGCCGTAACCCCCTGCATTGAAGCGTTGCCGCGCAGCTAAGGCAGACCCTTAAATGACAGACGAGATCTTTTATAAACCTGAATCAAAGACGATCCCTATATATCACTAAATCACTATTTGAGATGCCGACCACTCTCATGAGGGTATTTTAAGGCAAATATGTGGTGAAAGATGAGTGTGATGAGTGGTAGTAATGAGTTATGAGGTGTAGTCTTGTTACAAACTAAGGCCGACTCTTCCTTAGAATGGGTCATTAATTAATAGCCCAATGACCAATGGAAGTACAAGGACCAACGGCTTAACGTGACTTCCGAACCACACAGGTGATGGTCTGATATGTCTAAACGATGGTGGGAGTAGATGCGGGTATCAACAGATGATCACTGAGACTATCTGAGCCGCTTTAGACCTATATCATCCTCAAAACCTGACCTCCATGAAGCTGGATTACAGGACTACGCCACGAGTCCCAGTCTTTATAAATTGTCTTTGCCTGAATACATTCTTCGTATGAAATCCTCCTGACGTACATGAGTATGAGATGTGGAACGTACAGTAAGCTCCTACAGACTGGGGAAGGTACAGAATGTAGGCTATGTGATAATGGGCTATGTAAGGAGAAGGCCAAGGTACGATATCACTCCCCACGTGGCGACATTGACATGGTCGTGCATAAACTAGACGTGCCCTTCTACTAGTCTAGTAGTTCTAGTAATTATTCATTCATAGCTCCTACCATACATCTCCGCCTCAGCTGAGCGGCCACGCTTCAATGCAAAGGTTTACGCCGGCCCGTTTCTCATCTTTCAAAATATGTTTACATTAATAAACATGACATTTAGAATCTAGAGGAGTTTTCCAACACGTGTACAGAGCGTTTTTTCGAAACTATGCGTTTTAAGTGTACATAATGGAGTTGAAAAGCACTAAAACTCGGACAATTTCAGAGTTTTTTGTGAAACTATTGAACAACTTATGGACAACAACTTTCGGACCCGTGGCGGATTGGTATCGCGCGCGACTCCGGAGCTCATCACTCCGGTGGCGCGGGTTCGATCCCCGCAGTCACCACTTACATTCGTAATGTGACTATACGGTGACGCTAGGTAAAGGTCGAGGTTGAGTGGTAGAGAGGACTTTGTAGTCCTAACTTCGCCTCGTTAAACAAAACAAACTATTACCTTTTACAACTTATGAGCAATCGGTCTCTGTATTACGCGTGTCAGAATACTCCTCTAGTTTCCAAATGTATCGTGTTTATTGATGTACAAAATTATTTTGAAAGGTAAAAACGGGCCGATATAAACCTTTGCAAACGCCTGGTTTGACAGTTAGGCCGCATCAGTTGAAAGAAGGCCCGTTGTTTAGCCAGTTTGTTACGTGCGCGGTGTCGTGTGTTCCTTGACCGGAGGAATTCAGCCTCTCCCTGAGGTGACCACTGAGGCAAACTATTCGCTAGCAAAATAATTTGCGTAAAGATTTCGCATCAAATCAAATTCCCTGTTTTCCGACTTTCTCATCAAGTAGGCCTAGTCGTGAGGGTGTTTGTTACCCTTAGAATGGAATGGGTTGCCAGAGGTTGAAACTTGGGTCAGGTAATGGCTCACCAGTTACCAGCCAATGTCAAGTCGCTCCTCCCTAGCATTTTGTATGCGAAGCACAATTTTTTTCTCATTTTGTATTTGTGTACGTCATATTTACACAACATAGCGTACACGCACATGTGTCTCTACAGTACACACAGCACTGTATACTGTATATAGAGCGCGCCAGGTGTCGAACATACAACAACACATTTCCAGCTGATTTATCAACTGATAACTGCTTCTCACTTGTCGTTATCTTGTGTATTCAACCTCGCTTCAACTCACTCAGACCCAATCATTAAACACGCATCGGCTGGCATTTATTTCGAGACGTTATTAAGAGTCCGCCTCAGTGGTCACCTCAGAGAAAGGCTGAATTCGTCCGCCCAAGGAACAACTGACTAAACCATGGTGGAATTTTATTCCACCGTGGGCTATAACAACGGGCCTTTTATTCAAATAATGCGGCCTGTCAAACCGAGCGCCTGCAGGGGTTTACGGCGGTTCCTGTTTGACCTTTTAAAATAATTTCAACACTTCAAAAGTTCAAACTACTGTTTTAACTCCAAACTACAAACTTGGTACGCACAATATCAAACGAAATCGAAAAGGTGTACGGGATTTGAAAGTGAAATAAAAATGTTAATATAATTGGTAGAGTTTTGATTTTACATCAAAGGACAAAAAGTCTTAAATTTTTTAATGTATTTAAAATGTTTCAATGTGAGTTGCACGACAGACATCTAGCCGATAGTCAACCTTTTGCCAAGCATTTTCACCGTTGAAAACGTTGATTATTCTCCTCAGGTGCTGAAGATAACGTATTTTTCAGCATAAACTTCTAAAGGCGTCAAATCAAGGTGGCCACAAAACAGGACCATTCCTCCCAATATCAGGAAATCTGTTGTTGTGAACGATTAGACTGTAGTGACATGGGGCTGGAAAATGACATTAATGCTAAAGAAGAAGAAGAATCAACGTAATTTCAACGGTGTGAAATGCTCCAAAACACCTGGCTGACTATTAGATGTGTGTCGTGCAACGGCCTCCCATTGCAAAGCAAAGTTCAAAGCTCACATTGTTTTAATTACTTTAAGATTTGCTGTGTTTTATGTCAAATACCCTGTATGTAAAACTACCGGTTCAAAGACTTGAAAATAAACTAAAACTTGTCTTCACATTTCTACTGCGTGTATCTTCATTACTGCCGCGGTTCCCAAGGAACAAATCCTACCAAACAATCGATGATTGAACTCTAACAATCGAGAATCAGGTTTCCGACCTTCGATACAAACCTCTGCGCAATCCGCAGATGCACCTGGTGCTTAGAATCAGCTGATCTGTGTTATTAATGTGCTCGGCGGAAATGAACCCGGAAACAACGGGTTTACGCACACTTGTGCACTCGAATATACTCACACAAAGGCACAAGAACAGACTTCACGTCCAGTCCAATCTGACTAGTCGGGTTGTTCTGCACAGGCCAACCGTCTCGTAACAACTTGTTTTCGTGATTATATTTATATGAGATTTTAACCGTTAATGTAATATGGCGTAATCACATTATCACCCGAGATACCGTTGAAATAATTGAAGATGGTGATATCTTCAACATAGAAGAGAGCATTAAACTTTCCAGAAGCTGACAACCAATCCTGAAGAAGTCTTTTCGATTGTGCCACTTCCAGTGAGAACATCGACAGTTGGCCTCCCTGCTCCAATGGACGGTTGGCAGGCCTGTGACCAATATGATAGCAGATAGCGAGACCGAAATATTCCCAGTTAGTTATTATGACGTGTTGACGCGGTGTGAGCCGAAAGAACTAGATTACAGTTGTGACATCGCCCGCCAAAGCCTAAGAGTTAAATATAATGGCGAAGTTTAATGTGACTTTGAAATCAAATGGTTGCGACATGTACGAAAATGAACAGAAGTAAGCCATTCCGTCGTCACATAAAAATGAAATCATAATTATTTTTACCTTTAAAAATAAGTCAAAATCAAAAGTCAACAAACAAAATCTAATGGGTGAAGTTATTTAACCAATTATCTTTTCAGATTTCAATGCATCAAGGCGAAGATAGGAGTACAGTTTTGTAACAATGTTTTATTTACCTTTCCGACTCGTAACTAAAATGTATATAAATACTTGTAAACTTACTCTCACTTGATTTACTTCTCCTACATATTCCTCTGCAGCTTGAACTGACGCCACTTGTCACCAAATAGTGTCTAAATCTTTTGTGAAAACACTCTCGAAGTATTAAACAAATCAACACCAGTACCAGCACGACGAGATGAACCACCATAACGACACTGATACACACACACACACTCACATGTAAGAATGTTGTGTCATCAACATATGGCCTGAGATTGACGTGGCAACTGAGATAATGAAATGTCTTGAGGTTGATTTAACAGCTCTCGTTTTTTATATAAAATTTACATAATTGCTCTTTCAATATGCAACAGCTGATCAAGTTTTTCTCTCAAATCAACGAATGATTTACTACAGTAGTAGGTTCTAAAACCGTGACACATTATACAGGGTGACTTAAAAGTAACTCCATTTATGTTATAGCCTCAAGATCATGTGAACTACCTCCGCTAGACTTTTCTAGTGGGAACTTAAAAAACTAACGTGTTAGCACAAATCCATCAAAAATAGGACCGTCGTCCAGAGCAGCAATTTCAAATGAATTTAAAGATTTAAATAGCAATATAGCTTTGTACACAAATGTAACAGTTTTCACACAATGTCAGATACGATTAGCGAAGAAGTCACAAAGCTTATTTCAAGCAATTATCTGCCCCATTGTCATTCACTATATCACTATTTGAGATGCCGACCACTCTCATGAGGGTATTTTAAGGCAAATATGTGGTGAAGGATGAGTGTGATGAGTGGTAGTAATGAGTTATGAGGTGTAGTCTTGTTACAAATTAAGGCCGACTCTTCCTTAGAATGGGTCATTATTTATTAGCCCAATGACCAATGGAAATACAAGCTAACGGCTTAACGTGACTTCCGAACCACGCAGGTGATGGTCTGATATGTCTAAATGATGGTGGGAGTTGATGCGGGTATCATCAGATGATCACTGAGACTATCTGAGCCGCTTTAGACCTATATCATCCTCAAAACCTGACCTCCATGAAGCTGGATTACAGGACCACGCCACGAGTCCCAGTCGTTATCAAATGCAATAATAATAATGGTATGACCAGGCGACTGGACGTGTTTGAGCCCGACACCATATCTTATTGTCCTTAATGTTATATTATTTAAAATACAACATTTATTTATTTATAAACGACATACATCTTTTTCACATTTACAACATGCTTAACGAACAAACGACAACTTGTATTTATATTTGTTGGTAAGAAAGGTCGATTTCGTCTAATCCACCCCGAATCGTGTGGTACTTTATTTTTGTACATCTTATTATTTTTGCTTGAGTTTAATGTTTGGGGTGGTTAAGGGGAACAACGAGAGACATAAATTAGACACAAACAGTTTGACGATGATGACGACATGAAGATGTTGGATTAGGACAGATATGGTGATATATAACATAAAATACTGAAGGGTCCGCCTCAGAGGTCACCCCAAAGAAAGGCTGGATTCCTCCGTCCTAGGAACACAAGACACCGCGCACGTAACAACTGGCTAAACAACGGCCTTCTTTCAACTGATACGGCCTAACTGTCAAACCAAGCGCTTGCAAGGGTTTATAAGTTTTTCAATAGTGTCACAAACTATTATTATTAGAAGGTTTTAGTGCGTGTCAACTTCATTTTGTACTCTTTAAACGCATAATTTCGACAAAAACGCCCCATAGTAGTTTCCAAATCTAATAATACGTTTATTACGTCTATAATACGTAAATGATACGTTTATTGTCACATTTTTAAAATATAAATTGTTTCTGACAAGAAAAAAAAAAAAATAAAGTTAAACGAAACAACAAAGACAAAACAGTGTTAACAAGAAAATCCTACGACCACTGGTAAGACCTTGGAAGGAAAGTGAAATTTAAATAATTTTCAATTAGCTATCCAAAAGTTCTGGTATGCTATAAAACAATTGTTGAATTAAATATTTTTTAAGGTTTTTTTTGTATCTACACCACAGTTTTTATATTGTCAGGTAATTTATTGTATAATTTTCGGCCGGCTTCGATAGGAAACTTATCATAAATATGGAGTCTGTGATAATTTGGCCTAATTGCTTGGTTTCTAATATTGTATGCATAATTTGGTTGCTGGTCAAAGGAAAATTTTGATAAAAAGAACAATACCGTGTCAAAAACGTATTGAGACGGTAAAGGTAAAATTTATAAAGTTTTAAATGATTCCTTGCAGGAATCGCGATAATTAAGACGAGATAAAATTATCATTGCTGGTACTCTTTGGGTTTTTGTTTCAGAGCAGTTTCCCCACAAAGAGACTCCATAAGAAATATGAGGATGAATATGCTAATTTTAAAACATCTTGAGTACAATAAAATGACAGCCTCCTTAGTAAAAATAAGCCCTTAGACACTTTATTACAAACTGAGTCTATGTGTTGATCCCATGACAGTTTTTTATCCATGCATAGACCCAAGAATTTGACGCAGTCAGTTTCTTGAAGGGAACTATTATTTATTTTGAAATTAAATTTATGGTTACTGTATTTTGATTTAATCCAAAATTAATGTAGTATGTTTTATTACAGTTGGTACTTAATTATCTACCATGTTTATTAATGTTAAAACTAGTTTGAAAGGTGAAAACGGACCGCCGTAAACCCTTCCACAGGAGCTTCGCCGCGCAGCTGAAGTGGACCCTTAATTTGATATCCTACATTTATTCGCAGAAAAATTCAGTACAAGTTTGAACACAAGTTGATTAATTTTCTGAGTAGTTCTCAATGTTGGCGAACTAGTGAGAGTTGGTTTTGCACTACTCACCTCCCTTGAGTCGTTTGTCGAAGTCGTGGCTGGTGTCTATGTAGGACGGCATCTTTAACGTGCTCTGCGAACCCCTGAGCTACACTGTCTCACTCACCTCTACTCACTGACTGACTGACTGACTCGCTACTTCTGAACCAACCTTGTACACACACACTCACACACGCACAAGCACTCACACTAGTGTACGCTTACACACTTTGAGTGTGAATCTGTGCAGAATGTTGGGGTTACTATCAGTTTCGTAGTTTGTCTGGTTGATAAGTGTATTTGCGTATATTATGGTTAAAGGTCCGTTTTTACTTATTTGCTGAAAACATAGTAAATAAATCTTTTATTGCGGAAACATATTAACATGTTATGCAATCGTCAATGTATTTTTTTCACTAAAATTTTCCATGCATTCTGCCATCGAAGTCTCTTTCAAACATACAATTTGTTCATTCACTCTCTCCCATTCATTCGAATTATTCCACTCTTGCCCTATTGTAATTCGTTGGTTTCTGCGATCTCCCAGTTATGTGCTATAAACTCGTCTGTACTGTAAAACGCTTTTGTGACCAAGATTTGTTTTAGACGGGCTTTGAACGCCTTCGGCATTTGGGCACTTTTTATCGAATTTGGCAACCGGTTGACTAGTTGAACTCCTGCCTGAGAAGGCAAACGTTCATGAACTATCGTTCTGTGTCTCCCAGTTCGGTAGTTCTCCCTGGCTCTTGTTTCGTAAGAGTGAATGTCACTTCCTCTTACGGGGTCACATTTTGATTTGAAAAGAAGACACGTTTGAAGGATGTAGAGGCAAGGTAAAGTCAACAATTTCAAATTTTGAAAAGCTGGCCTGCACGACTCTCTCTTTGAAGTTTTGCGATTGTCCGAACGGCTTTTTTTAAGAATGAAAGCTCTGGAAAATTGCGTTTTTGAGTGTGATAAAACCAAGCGTTTTTTAGTGCTTGATAAAATAAAGTACTTGTTCGAGATTGCATTTTATGAACCTTTGCACACATGTTTTGTGCACAGAGATACTAGGGGAGAGGAGTTCATCTTGTAATCAGGAACTGATCGCGTTTGATTATTATTAAGGTCGTTGTGTTCTTTGTGTTGATAGTGTTTAATGTGTTAAAAATTGAACCTAATTTGGGTATTTTCAAACGAAAATTAAAATCATATTTAATTAATAAATCATTTTACAGTGTGGGTGAATTTATGCATGACAATCAAACGTAATACAATTTGATTTAATATTATAACTTACAATATTACACCTCGACTCGGCCTGTCCCAGTACCATAGGTTTTATTACATTTTTATCATTTTTGTTATGTTAATGATTAGTTATAGTTTGTTTTTTGTTTTAAAGTCAACACAATTATGTTTGTAAAATGACTAATAAATTGTTATTGTTATGTATTGTTACATTCCCCAACAAGTTTTATTCGCTTCAATAATTTTGGCTCCAAGAGAGTAAATTGAACTTTGCTTATCCGTTGTGCGCGTGAATGGGGGAAACATATATTGAGTGGTTGCTGGGTAAGATAATGACAGGCACTTCAAATCCTTTCAAACTCTGGAAACCCAATCCTGGATGGATATGCTTGTGATAATAAATAATTAATTGAATTGGAAACCAAAAGATATTGGTAAACTAACGAGGAACGACTTCAGGTGTCTTCGCCCCCTTCCACCATTGCCATCTGCTCCAACTTGATTCCATTTGACTTTTAAATGGCCACCATTTTGAAATTTGACAAGTTAGATAACAAATATTTTTGGAAAAATGTTATAAGGAAAACATATACCAAGCTTTACAAAAATAACTCCAGGGTTTTTAATTACTAATTATTTTCAAAAATCTACAAAATGGCGGTTGACGGCTAAATGAAACCGAGGTTAAAAAATGTTAGTGGACATTTCCACTTTTGTATGTAGAATCCGTTTCTGCATAGCGCGCTGTAAATATTTGTGACACCCTATATAATGTTTCTTGGATCAAAATGCAGCGTATTAAAAACATAACAAAGTGTTGAATACTGTTTCCACAGCAAAGCCGTTGGTTGGTTCCCCTCAAGCACGGGTCTCTCTACAGCGGCGAAGAACTCGTTTCGGTCGACCAGCAACCATTGCAAAAACCACCCAGACACTGACATATAGAGGCCTACTGTTCGCGGAAACGTGTCACAGACTCGTGGAATCACATTCTTGTGACGTCATCGTGTTCGGGAATGCAGTCACTTGTCCACTGCGCATCGTCGTCTCTATCAATGATGCGGATCCGTGGCGGATTGGTATCGCGCGCAACTCCGGAGCTCATCACTCCGGTGACGCGGGTTCGATCCCCACAGTTACCACTTACAATTTGTAATGTGACTAATATGGTGACGCTAGGTAAAGGTCAAGGTTGAGTGGTAGAGAGGACTTTGTAGTCCTAACTTCGCCTCGTTAAACAAGACAAACTTTACCTTTACTATTCAGTATACTCTCTTGCTCTGCATCGTTCCTTCAAACCAACTCTTATTCACAGCTTTCCTTTGTTTACGAAGTTAAAAACGTTATTTTTTATATTTACCCTTATTTAGGTTTTCCCCGTTTTTTTCACTTAAAAACGCCTGACACAAACTCGTTGATACAATAAATCCACAGTAAACCTACGACACTTGCACATGTGTGTATCAGTTAATTGTAAAGAGTGTGGAGAGGGCCAAAATACACGCCGACCTTTAAAAACTAAAATTAAACGTCGAAACTAATGTAGTATATCGTTGTTTGTCGTTATACTACAAAGTAAACATTCCGAAAAAAATGCCTAGCGGTTTTTTATTTGAATTGGGGAAGTTTGCCCAAAGGTTCGTTTTAGTTTTTTATTCATATACCCGAACCAATTTATTTTCTGACTGGTAGTTAATTTCGTAACTCAAAAAAGCAGAACCAAGTTGCAATGCTGTTTGTAAACTCGTGCATTACGTGATAGAGAATAGAGTAGACCTACACCGCGCAGACGCGCACTGTGAGAATCATGAAATGTGTAACATATGTTAATGTGCAATTCATAATGAAACAAATGTCAAACTATGAGTTAAGTTTTTTCTTACTATCTTTAAATTACACAGAACGGAAACAAACTTCAAGTTACGTTAGAAATTGTCATTCTAACTTGAGTAAAAGCGAATTGACGGTTGTAGATCTACAGAATTCAACCTACTTGTAGTTTTATACATTCAGTTCGAGATAAATAGTGAAATATTCAGAGACTACTGACTAGTACACGGTTGATTATTCCCTATAAGTTCAGTGCTGAGTAGGGCTGAGAACAACGTTATCGCTTGACATCGATTGGAAAATTAAATAATTAATTTTGAAATCTCGATAATTTATATTAAATTGGTTTAATATTAATCAAATACAACTGTATTTTAAACATGTGTTGTGAGAGATGAAAATTGTAACTGAATGCGACAACATATTTATAATTAAAATATTTAAGACAACTAAATAGTTTTTTTCTAGTTTTAAACTGTAGGCTACATAATTATTCTAATTAAAAATACAAAATAATAAATACATACGAAATCCGCAAGGTTGAAAGTGAACTCTGAACAGAGACAGCGAGCAGAGTTTTGTATATAAGTAGAGCGCCTGCAAACCCCTCGCGGTGAAACAAGTACACGCGTGTGTTGCGGGTCTTGCCGCGTAGATAATGCAGGCGTTCTCTCGCACAAATTATTGTGTTGTTTTACGGTGTTTTCTTCCAAGTCTAACCACAGGCCCTGCAAATCTGTACCATAAAAATAATAAACACTTTTTGTACTAAAAACAACAAACTAGGGCTTCAAGTACTCATATTCATATAAGTTGTTATGATATAATGTCGTTGAAACCGGGCCACCAATAAACCGTTCAGTTAAAAACCTGCATGTTTTACCTGATAGAATTACAGTTTTTGTACTACATTTTGTACTTGTTATTCAGTTATTTCTTATTATTTTGTCAGTAGACTATAACAAACTAGAAATCATTTTGTTGAAAAAGTTAATAATAATAATAAATCTTTATTTTGCCAAAACAAGTCATACATCGTATATAGAAATATCAGTAATACAATGTATACTTATTTATTACAGTAAAACGTATAATACTAAAAAATACAATGTATGCTGAATTTATTTCACTTCTTAACTTAATGCCCAAAAATAACCACTCCAAGAAAGATTGTAAGAAAACATGTTTTTTCGTGAACTTCAAACAATCTTTGACTTTGTTTTACGCGTATCTTTTATTAGACTGGTTTTAAAAAATATTTTGTGCAACAATGATTCTTTACTTCATTGAGAACAAAGTAGACTATATTTTGAGTTTCTATTATTTAGTTATTAATTATTTTGTTAGACTCGGGTACCTCTAAAAGCATGTTTGTACATTTGGTTTGCGTGATAATTCAGGGTTTATATATAAATCATGTATTAAACAATGCTTATTATCAAACCAATTCATCCAAGCTAAAATTTGAGTTGAATGAAACGTAACTATGTTGATGAGTAAGGCAGGCAGGGTGCAGTGAGTACAGTCAGTGTAATGGTTTATTTTAATTTATACGTAGCCTTATTTGAGAATAAGCGTACAAACCTATTTACTTGTTGAATCGTATAATCACAACACACAAACAGTTATAGAAAACTAGAGAATTGTTGAAGGTATTGAGACTTAAGTTTTTTAGAGAGGAGTGTTTTTGTATAAACAACGACAGACTTCGTCCTGTTAAAAAAATTTGTAATGGCATTACCGTACATATGTTTTATAAAACAGGGATATCAGCTGGCAACGAATATCAATAAAGCTCAAATTGTTTACGTTTTAGTTAGAAAAGTAGAAAAAAAAGGGCTGTTTTAACAATAAATCAAATTTGTCTCGCCGTAAAACCATCCTGAACTCCAACGAAGTCCAGGCGTTGTTAGTTATAGCAACAATTTTGCGACAATAAAGCAATTTCCAAGAATGCCCAAAGTGTACTCTGTGTACAATCAGCTGTCAGCTGTCACCAGACAGTCAATCAGCTGATACGAGTTCACAGGTCACGTGACGACGCCTTCACGTCATATCTTCCATTGAGCAACAACTCGCTACGCGACATTTACATAATCGTGGAAGATTCCATTTATATTACTTAGGGTTTGTGTTTGTTTATCAACTTGCAGTGATCCGATGAATAAACTAAACTAATTGCTGGCGCAGTGCAAAGGTTTGTTGATACTTCTGCGTTTTGATAATTAGTCTTCATTAGTTCCTGGCCTCCGACCCTTTAGCGCTTCCCGCCTGTGTTTATTGTATCCTTGACAGAAAACTATCAATATTTTGCATAATTTTGCATAAATAGGCCTAATGCATGTCAGAATAGACACATTCCTCCGAGTATTCCTCTCAGTGGAAAATTGTTTGGAAACACTTTTACAAACACTCAAATATTTAATATTTCAGCAAAAAAACTAAATCAATTCCTTTGTTGACTTTTAAGAATTTAAATTCTGTACACAACTCTATTAACTCGATTGTTTTCAACGACAGCTAAATATTAGTGGACTCGTGGCGGGTTGGACTCGTGCGCGAGTCCGGAGCCGGTTCGATCCCCGCAGTCACCACCCCCTTGCAATGTGTTAAGTGACTGTAGGTAACGCTAGGTAAAGGTCGAGGTTGAGTGGTAGAGATGTGTAGTCCTGACCTTCACCTCGTTGAATAAGACGAAACGTATCTTGCAATGAACATTATGAGTACTAAACACAACGTAATGAGCTTAAGCAGTAAAACACCAGCCTGACGTCATAAAGATAAAAAACACTTAAGTACAACAGCTGGGCCAGCGCTTATCTCTGGTTTTGAGGAAAAGTCGTGAGTTTTCCGCCGCCACGAAATGAAAATGCTGTCCGAAAATTACACACGAGTAGCATTTAAAATAAAACGTTCACGAGGAACCTCTTACCAAAGATTATGATATGGTAGGTAGATTGCACATAGGTGCCACATGGATGAAGCAGGAAAATCAACATAGTTCGGCAGCCCAAGCACAGATAGCGCTGCAAGGGAATTCTTTTAAGAGTCTCGAGTACGCGCAAGTTCGTTCATTCTCGAAAATCGCACGATTTGGTCACATTTAAGTCATCGACATCGGACAAACTCGAGCATGTGGAGCCGAGGGAGAAGAAACACGGCAGGAGATGGCGGCGCTATTTGTGCTTGGGCTGCTGCAACTGTGTGTTTTTCCTACCTCAGCCATAACATTATCTTTTTTGTTAATCATTCATTTTACTCATTCATTAAAAAATTGGTTTGGACGTGTTTTAAGATCAGGAAGACCTACAACGCTCTAAATGAGGGTTAACCGTTAAAGGATATTATTTGAATTAACCATGTATTGTTAGATAACATGATTAGCAGTTGGCACCATATTATGTGAGTTTGAAAATCATTGATTACGCCAATACATTGACAGTGGGCGGTGCAACCCAAGTACAAACTACCAGTTTGCTGTACGAGTGCAAACTTTTCATATTCACTATTTTATATTCATATTATATTAATTGTTTATTTATATTTTATAATTAATTGTTCAGTTACCTACACATAAGTATTAATTGATGTTTCATCCCTAGAATAGCTATCTTAAAAAATGTTATACTCAATTGTATTGTTTTTTTCTATATATTATTTATTATTATTATGGGTCAGAAACATGGAAACTAAGAACCAAAGAAGAGAAGAAACTTGTTGTTTTTGAAAATAAAGTACTTAAAAAATATATGGACCTACATACGAGCTAGGTGAGTGGAGAAGGAAACACAACAGAGAGTTAAGAGACCTGTATAAAGCACCGGACATAATCGGCGAAATACGATGCAGACGACTGAGGTGGGCTGGACACTTACTAAGAAGGAAGAGGATACTGGCTGCAAGAAATTATGAAAGGGAGGCCTGAAGGTAGAAGACCCAGGGGAAGACCAAGACAGAGATGGTGGAATGAAGTTTTGAAAGACATGAGGAGGCTGGAGCTACTTGGAGGGATACGTTGGCGCGGCTTACCAACTTATTCTATATATTATTTAACCCTACTGGTCCTTTGATGTATGTATTGGTCGTTTGACCGTTGGAAGAATAAAATATTATTCAAATAACGATTTTTGGACTTTTTATTATTTACGTTAACCTCTACTTGCAGTTAGTAATCAATCATATACATATTTAAAATAAAAATTCCAAAAATTGCAAACAAATATTGTGTAATACCACAACATGTTTTGCCAAGATAAATGTAATTGTCGATAATGAACATAGCTATATTTCTCCGCTATGCGTCAAGTTCAGATACGGTCAAATCAACTTGTTGTTGAGTGATACAATTTCAACATAGAGCGCAACGTGAGGTTGGGTTTGCATAAATCTTCAACAACATTCATACGTTTATTTAAATATTTATTTCTGTTTATGTTCCGGAACAATGAGGACATATACTGCCGTTCACCGAGTAGTGTTGGCCTCCTGTATAAGAGTTGGACACATCAAACATATTTGAATCGTAGTCTTGAATTGCTTAAATGAAGAATGCAACATCGTCTGCACTATCAGATCTACTCGTGTTGCAACAACAACAAACTGCAGCTGTTAGTGTATTTCACTGTGTGTTATCAGCGACTGCGTGTGCTGACCCGGAGCTGATACGCAGTGAATGTTTGCACTATGAGACTTCACTCTGTGACGTCATCAGCTCATTCAAAGTCCGTCTTCACTGCCTTTGTTAGCGAATTCCCTTTGGATAAATGAGATATGGGCCCGGGCCCATGAAATCAGCACCGATCCTGACCCCCAGAACACGTTCTCGTGGCGTGGTCCTGTAATCCAGCTTCATGGAGGTCAGGTTTTGAGGATGATATAGGTCTAAAGCGGCTCAGATAGTCTCAGTGATCATCTGATGATACCTGCATCAACTCCCACCATCGTTTAGACATATCAGACCATCACCTGCGTGGTTCGAAAGTCACGTTAAGCCGTTGGTCCTTGTATTTCCATTGGTCATTGGGCTATTAATTAATGACCCATTCTAAGGAAGTCGGCCTTAGTTTGTAACAAGACTACACCTCATAACTCATTACTACCACTCATCACACTCATCCTTCACCACATATTTGCCTTAAAATACCCTCATGAGAGTGGTCAGCATCTCAAATAGTGATTTAGTTCTGAGCATTTATTTTTTCAAAATTGTTCTCTCTACAAATCGCATTTTTGTCCAATTTTCATTAAATTTGGTAGAAATGTTCCTTTTGTAAATATTTCGGTCACGTTCATCAGCTAGCGAAATCGGAAATCCGGAAGTACCCTTTCGTAAAAAAATGTGGTTTTAATAGTATAAAAACAGTAAATTTCATCAGATTTTGATGAAGTTTGAAATTAATATGTATTTCAATGTTATCTATCCTTATACCAAAAGGCAAGTCTATAAAAAACTCATCTAGTCGTTTCAAAATGGCGGCCAAACACCAGCCGCCAGACAGCCCCATTGGCTGGCTCTGAGCAGTAAACGACCAATCACAGCCGTGAACCAGACTGACCAACGATGGAAAACGTCAGTAATAATACTTAGTTTGAAAGTTCATAATAGTGGCGGAGAGCAATTTAGTAAAAGGAAGGAACGGACTTTTCCAGCCACATCTGGACGTCAAAACTACTTCAACGTTTCTCAGCCCTTAGCTAGATCAGCCAGACAAGAGTCAAGACAGTGTGTGTGTGTGTGTGAGTGTTTGATGATACAAAGCCTTACATGAATGGAGGTCAACGCACTGTCTGTGTCTGCTGCCGGACCCTCGACACCCGCACCACGTGACCAGCCACTAGTGAGAGTGATAGACAATCAATCATCAGAGAATGATAGCCGGAGTTAGTATACTTCAACACGGGAGAGAAGTAAAGGCCGACCTCTTCTACAGTGTTTAGGAATACTAACACCTCACGTTGCCCAAACTACCTGTTTGTAGTATGTGCTATCAATAAGGTATAGAAAGGAGAGCAGACAAACACAGACTGTCAAACTCTCAGCCCTACTACTACCAGGGCCGTTGTCAAGACAGAAAGAGTACCAAGCATGTTTCTATTGGACAGTTTGTGTACTCATATTTATCTCTACGTTATCCAGGTGAGCCTGATCTCCTTCCTATTCCTTTTTGATAGCATATCCTAAATCCCGCTTCAAAAGTAAACGTCAGAAGATACGCACTGTGTCCAAAGACACGCCGGGCGGAGTATTTTGGTTTGAAAGCTGTAACGTTAGTAGGAAATTCCTTGAAATGGCCAAAACTCTGCTCAGTAACCCTCCACATTGACCTCAAACTCTTTAATCGTATTCCTGCCAGCTTGAGGGAGAACACTTTCAAGACATTCACAAGAGAAATTAAACAAGTCGTCATAAAAAGAGTTTTATAATTATAATTGATGAGTATTTAAATTTTGATGTATACTTCCTTTTTGTTACTTTTCTTTTAGTTATTATTATTGATTTATTTTCTATGTTTTTATTATTTTATTTATTTATTTCTTATGAGTTATTTTATAATTGTTTATTACATTGAACTAAACGAATAAACCCCGGCCAAAGTGTTGAGTTCATCCCTAATCAACACAGACAGAGCTACAGCTGCTTGTCTACAGTCTAGCGTCTAGCAACAACAAACAACACAGATAACCTGGTACATTTCCACAGAGAAAATGTTCCTAGTAATCTAGGGATATAGGTTTGTCACTACGTATTTCAAAACAAGTCCTCCAATCGTTTGATGTTTTCAGAAATAATAAAATAAAGCCGTGCCTTAAATTTGATTACAATTAGGTTAAACTAGATTCAAGTATATTAAGAAATCCCATTTTATTCCTCCGACTTTGTGAACAATACTGTAGTAGCTTAGGTAGCTAGGTTGCACTTTCTGAAAACATGCTTTGGTTAGACGAATGCACTTATTTCCCAAATCTATTGCCTGACAACAGAATATTTATTTAAATGTTTATTTTCCGAAGTGGGAAACTGGTTTAAGATAAAATATAATTTACAATTTATTAAGGTATTAGAACCTAATAGAACGTCACCAATTCAAAGCAAAAACAAATGTAAAATTTGTGTAAGATAAATTGAAATCAATATGATAACTTTCAATTATTTAAATTATGTACATTCTAAAATGAGTCTTTTTACACGGCGTTTGACATTTTACTGGACGTACAACCTCTATTATTAAATATATGACTCCCTAAAACTAAAAAATCAACTTTATGTCTATACAATACGCGTGTTTGACTTTTATGTCATTTTTAGCGATTGTCTTGCGCGTGACATACTTTCCGTATACATTATTGTATGAACGTTCCAGTTCATCCCTTAAAATGGAATTCGTTTATAGAACCCAAGACCTAACCTAAGAAACATTTCAAACACAGACTGTAAATTTTACATGCTTGGTGTGTGTTAAAATTACAGTTGTGTGCAATTTTATCAAAACTTTTGAATAAACAAGAGGTCAAAACTAAATAAAAACATACCTTTTTCCACAAACTTGTGAATTTTAACCTCCGGCGGCGCGGGCATCTCGAGCTTGGAAACACAGAGCAGGATCAGAACATAAGAGAACCGAGACAGAACACAAAGAGAGGAGATGAAGAGAGACGAAGAGACGAGTCAAGACTGAGGAGTGAAGAGTGGATGAAGATAGAGCGAAGACACGGTCTGCCCCCTCCACCGTTACTCCTCCCCGCGTGCAGTGATAAGAGCTATCAGCAGTCCAGCAGGGTCGTGTACTCCCTACTCACTAGTCTGAGCCAAGGGGGTAAGCCGTGTGTCCGCACTCTCGCCCTGGGACAATGCAGACGCAGTGACGTGCATAAGGATTCCGGGAAACGTGGGACCAGGTGACGTGCGTCAGGTGATTGACCCTTCGTCTATCCTTAGAGGAGAACAAAAATACACTAACTCCGACCCACAAGGAACAAGTGTCAGTAGTGTCAAAGATAATTGTTATGGTAGGTAGATTGCGCATAGACGTCACATGGCTGAGGTAGGAAAGTCAACATAGTTCGGCAGCACAAGCACAGATAGCGCTGCGAGGGAATTCTTTTAAGAGTCTCAAGTAGAGCCACTGACGTACGCGCAAGTTCGTTCCTTCTCGAAAATCTCACGATTTGGTCACTTTTGGTATGGAATTTGGTTTTTTAGTCTATGACATCGAACAAACTCGAGCATGTGGAGCCGAGGGGGGAGAAAGACGGCAAGAGATGGCAGCGCTATATGTGCTTGAGCTGCCGCAACTATGTTGATTTTCCTGCCTCATTGAGTCAACCATGTGGCATCTATGCCCAATCTACCTACCATAATATATCTTTGATAGTGTTGACAAGGGGTTTGTTTTGTTCTCTACAGACAAAACCCACAGACAAAATTTCCACAGACAAAACCCGGTACACAACAACTTCAACTGTAGAACAAACTCTAACCAAACAATCCTGATACAAAACCAACAGAAAACAACAATTTTTGGAGTTCCAAACAAGCCAATTTGAACTGAAACTGGAGACAACAGTGCAGCGACTATTTGAACAACACCTGAACACCTGCTGCAAGATCAGCCTTCCCTTTGCCACTGTACTTATCTTGACAATAATGTAATAAAGATATTTAAGCTTTGAATTAGTGCCAATGAAAATGATGCTGTTAAAATGAAATTGAAGCAAGATTAAGCGGGGCTGCTGCACCAGAGAGATGAAGAACACTTTAAATGACGCTGCTACATCAGGTTAATAAATGACTGCACAAACCATAAATAACATCCACGACCCTCAATTAGCTAACGGTTAATTAAATAAAAAATAATTAATGAAAACTAACGCTTTCTTTAATTGAAACAAAGAGCCTTCTTTCAATTGATACAACAAGCTTTCTTTCTTTAAATCCTATCTTAATTTTCACGCGTGTCGCGTTTCAAATGGAAATAGCTTATAAAGGACTCGCGGATTTAAAACTTCTGATGCTGCCGAAGGACATCTATTTTCCTCGTCTTCTTTGTCAAAATATTGAATAGGAAATTAGATTGTTGTTGTGGTTTCACTCGCTGTTCTTTTTTTTGTGATGTAGAAAAACTAAGTGAAAAGAAACCTGTTCAAGAGACAGCCTTGGAGCTTTGAATTTACAAGTGAAATCGAACAAAACACAGAACTTGGGAGTGGAACTTTTGCTCTAGTAAAACTATAAACTATGGAAGATCTGTAAGTTTCATGAGTTGTACTTGAGTGTGAGTGTGTGTGTGTGACTGAAACATGTAAATGTATCGGATGTGGGTGAAGGCTGACGTGCGCACGTGCTTACTGCTGACGTGCAGTTCACACGGAGCACGTCATCTCGTCCAGTCGTACTAGCCAAGTGTGTGTAATGTACTGTATTTCATGAACCGTATCGCCGGATAAATCACGCTCGCAGTTGATCGGTTTCGAACGGTTGGGTCCCAGGTTATTCCTGACAGAGGATCGAGAGATCCCCGAAGTTGAATATTATTACGGACGTTTTCCATAGTTTTTGAGTGAAAAAAAAGAACACGACGTTTCGGAATCTGTAATCTGATCCCGTCTTCAGGTGAAAAGTAACCTAAAACATAACACAGAACATTAGGAAATAAGCTAGCTATAAAGTATTCAGCCTGACCAGTAACGCACCACCGAATGACGCTTTCCTTCTTAAACTTATTTGATCAACTAGCCTATACAACAAGCACAAAACTTTAAAAAAATAAAAGACAAACAAAGAAATGAAGCGTCAGCTGCCCTTTGACTGACTCCGAGGCCGCCAGACGGCAGCATTGCCTGGCTAGGAGCAGCGGACGACCAATCACAACCGTGAATCAGGCTGACCAACCGTAACAGAGCACACAAAAATACCAATCTGAGCAAAGCCAATAGAGGTGAAATTCCCTACGTACACGGTGCATTTGAAAACTGATTGTAGGCCTAAGCTCAACAATGGGTTTACGAAATGTAGTGGTGAGTGTCTGGTGGTGATTACTTTTAGACTAGCTTATTTCCTAATGCTCTAGGTTACTTTTCATCTGAAGACTGGATCAGACTCCAGATCCAGAAATGTGGTTTAGATGTATCAAACGCGTACTTGGTAACAACTCGAGATATGAGGGGAGGGGCTCTGACTCCAGCCTGTATACTGTACCGTATTAAGAAATGTTCGGTTAGAAATTGTTTTGAAATTGCTAAATGCCTTTTTGGGGGTTTTCGGGATTATTTATAAAAACTCTGAATTTATAAACGTTCTACCGCAAAAGAATATCATGATCAACAACAACATGACACAACAAATACTCAATTTTAACCAATGGGCAGACAAAACTCATTTTATGTTTAAAAGAAGATCATTTACCTATTTTTCCGACCACATAACACGTTGAACTACATGTTTTCTTCAAGCACAGGTTCTTTCAATCTTGATTATAACCGTGTATCCCTTTACAAATATGTAAACCAGCTAAACTGGCGGAACGCGTATATATTATATAATTAACCTTGCAAAATCATTGGAGTTGTTAGAACAATGAAAACACTACGCGACACTTCACTTGGTCATCTTGCTTTAAGTAACTGTTAGAGTTGTGGTTTTGTCGTAATGGAAACTAATATGATTAAATATATATATATACTGAAAGATGAAGACAAAATGTTACACCATCCGGCCCAACTATTTGATGGGCCGATGGTTCAACCGGCCCAAACATTTTGTCTTCAAATTTCTTCAGTAATAAATTAGCTTTTAGAGTTTATACAAATTAAGATCTAAATTATATATATATATTCAATATAATATAATGCAGTCAGCATGGTAAGAGCCAAACCCATGAGCACCGGTCCTGACCCCAGAACACGTTTTGAACACTTCTTCAATTATTTGTTTCAGCATGTTACTGTTTATGTATACGCGAGTTAAAGTCTATAGGGCAAAGCTTCTTTTAGTCTTCCTTTTGTAACTACCTCGTATAAGTTCGTTAGCATTTTAGGGGAGGACGCTAAGAAACTACCGTTCCGTGTCGCCCAGTTCGGTAGTTTTGCTTGCCTCTAGTTTCGTACGAATGTATTTCGTTACCTCTTATGGGAATAAATTTTGACATGAAAATATATGTCTCCAAAATGTAGAGACTTACTCTGCTTCTAGGGCAATGTCAACAATGTGAGATCTTTGAACGCTGGTCTGCGCGACTTTATCCATTCAAGTGTTGCTATAATTCCGACCGCAGTTATTTCAAGGATACAACCTCCTCACAAGGCCACTTCATAGCATAGGTGTGGATAAACTAGCCCGTAATACATTGTCATCAGAACCGTGCAGGGTTCATACAGCAACCACAACAACCCAGTGGTTGTTGTATGTGTTGTTGATCGCGCATGTGGCTTGTTGCCGAGTCGGGCAATATGTGGACATGAGCTGCTTCAAAACATGAATGCCTGAGGACAACTTTGAGCAGACGTTACCTATCATATGTCTGCCGCAAACAAAGTGGATGCACGTTGTCGGGTTTGTGTTGAGGTTGAGCGCATTGGTGTAAACTGGTGTGAAAGTGGCGAGTCTGGGTGTGTGAGTGTGTGACCTATGTATGTACGGACGGGTCAATGTAAGGTCTGTTGGCCATGACATCCTTCCCTTGTTCAAGGAGCTCGAGTCTTCTGCCACCAGCTCTTCCGGTACAGTAGTGTCCGACACATCTAAGCTATATCAAAGATTATGTTATGGCAAGTAGATTGCGCAAAGCTGCCGAATGGCTGAGACAGGAAAATCAACATAGTAGCGGCAGCCCGAGCACATATAGCGCCGCGAGTCTCAAGTAGAGCCACTTACGCACACGCAAATTTGCTCCTTCTCGGAAATCGCGGGATTTGGTCACATTTAAGTCATCGACATCGGACAAACTCGAGCATGTGGAGCCGAGATGGAGAAAGACGGCAGCGCTATCTGTGCTCGGGCTGCCGCAACCCTGTGGTATCTTTGCGCTATCTACCTACCATAACACTTTGGCTATATCTATCATCGTGTAGACCAAAACGGAAAGCAAAAGCAATTTTGAGCTCCCCAAAAAACTAAATAAACTCCGCGTCAAATGTACGAGTACAGCATGCTGCATGTATGTCCCGTATCTTGGTCTGGGTGACCGGATTTCGTTCATTGGTCGTACTTATGATGGTAGCGGTAACATAAATGTGGGTTACAAATTTCATAGAAATCATCATAAAATGCAGTTTTAACGCGTAAACGCAGCGCAGCTTTAATGGGAAGAAACGCGTCTTCCATGGCCAAAGGGCCACGTTTGAATTAGGCTACTGGAAATTCCCTGGGATTCACAGAAGCACGCTGGCTATACTCTGATTCTGATGGGTCTATTTGATGTTAATTGTTATACTCTTGTTGACATTACAAACACAAACTACCGCTTCAAACTGATGTTAGCTCGTGTAAACAATCAGCTGATCAGGTCGAGCAGGCAGAATACAATCAGCTGTCGAGTGTTGACAATAACAATCCCAGTTTCAACAGCTGTTTCTCGGAACAATGTGCTCTAGGCTCTAGTGCCTAGTTCATCTCCATAGTCCTTGCCGCCTTGTCTATTGTCCGGTACAATAACAGTTGATAGAAGCGTTTACTGATGAAACATGGTATATTATCTGTATAATTATTGTTAGTAAAAGACAGCCTCGTAACTCACGGGGTAAGAGAACACGTCAGTGGCTGTGAGCGTAACTCACGGGGTAAGAGAACACGTCAGTGGCTGTGAGCGTAACTCACGGGGTAAGAGAACACGTCAGTGGCTGTGAGCGTAACTCACGGGGTAAGAGAACACGTCAGTGGCTGTGAGCGTAACTCACGGGGTAAGAGAACACGTCAGTGGCTGTGAGCGTAACTCACGGGGTAAGAGAACACGTCAGTGGCTGTGAGCGTAACTCACGGGGTAAGAGAACACGTCAGTGGCTGTGAGCGTAACTCACGGGGTAAGAGAACACGTCAGTGGCTGTGAGCGTAACTCACGGGGTAAGAGAACACGTCAGTGGCTGTGAGCGTAACTCACGGGAAAGAGAACACGTCAGTGGCTGTGAGCGTAACTCACGGGAAAGAGAACACGTCAGTGGCTGTGAGCGTAACTCACGGGAAAGAGAACACGTCAGTGGCTGTGAGCGTAACTCACGGGGTAAGAGAACACGTCAGTGGCTGTGAGCGTAACCTCACGGGGTAAGAGAACACGTCAGTGGCTGTGAGCGTAACTCACGGGGTAAGAGAACACGTCAGTGGCTGTGAGCGTAACTCACGGGGTAAGAGACACGTCAGTGGCTGTGAGCGTAACTCACGGGGGAGAACACGTCAGTGGCTGTGAGCGTAACTCACGGGGTAAGAGAACACGTCAGTGGCTGTGAGCGTAACTGGTAAGAGAAACGTCAGTGGCTGTGAGCGTAACTCACGGGGCAAGGAACACGTCAGTGGCTGTGAGCGTAATCACGGGTAATGAGAACACGTCAGTGGCTGTGAGCGTAACTCAGGGTAAGAGAACACGTCAGTGGCTGTGAGCGTAACTCACGGGTAAGAGAACACGTCAGTGGCTGTGAAACTCACGGGGTAAGAGAACACGTCAGTGGCTGTGAGCGTAACCACGGGGTAAAGAACACGTCAGTGGCGGTCACGGGGTAAGAGAACACGTCAGTGGCTGTGAGCGGGTGAGAACACGTCAGTGGCTGTGAGCGTAACTCACGGGGTAAGAGAACACGTCAGTGGCTGTGAGCGTAAGAGAACACAGGGGTGAGCGTAACTCACGGGGTAAGAAAACACGTCAAAGGTAACTCACGGGGCAAGAGAACACGTCAGTGGCTGTGAGCGTAACTCACGGGGTAAGAGAACAAGTAACTCACGGGGTAAGAGAACACGTCAGTGGCTGTGAGGTAAACGGGTAAGAGAACACGTCAGTGGCTGTGAGCGTGTGGCACAGGGTAAGAGACGTCAGTGGCTGTGAGGCGGGGGTAAGAGAACACGTCAGTGGCTGTGAGCGTAACCTCACGGGGTAAGAGAACACGTCAGTGGCTGTGAGCGTAACTCACGGGGTAAGAGAACACGTCAGTGGCTGTGAGCGTAACTCACGGGAAAGAGAACACGTCAGTGGCTGTGAGCGTAACTCATGGTAAGAGAACACGTCAGTGGCTGTGAGCGTAACTCAAAGGAACGTCAGTGGCTGTGAGCGTAACTCACGGGGTAAGAGAACACGTCAGTGGCTGTGAGTAACTCACGTAACTCACGGGTAAGAGAACACGTCAGTGGCTGTGACGTCAGTGGCTGTGAGCGTAACTCACGGGGTAAGAGAACACGTCAGTGGCTGTGAGCGTAACTCACGGGAAAGAGAACACGTCAGTGGCTGTGAGCGTAACTCACGGGGTAAGAGAACACGTCAGTGGCTGTGAGCGTAACTCACGGGGTAAGAGAACACGTCAGTGGCTGTGAGCGTAACTCACGGGGTAAGAGAACACGTCAGTGGCTGTGAGCGTAACTCACGGGGTAAGAGAACACGTCAGTGGCTGTGAGCGTAACTCACGGGGTAAGAGAACACGTCAGTGGCTGTGAGCGTAACTCACGGGGTAAGAGAACACGTCAGTGGCTGTGAGCGTAACTCACGGGAAAGAGAACACGTCAGTGGCTGTGAGCGTAACTCACGGGTAAAGAGAACACGTCAGTGGCTGTGAGCGTAACTCACGGGGTAAGAGAACACGTCAGTGGCTGTGAGCGTAACTCACGGGGTAAGAGAACACGTCAGTGGCTGTGAGCGTAACGAACAGTCCCGCGATTCCCCTACCTGGTGATAGAGCACGAAAAGCTGAGACAGAACGGCGATGCGAGTTTGCTTTAGTTTAAATAACGTTGCAAAGCAAATTCGCTTCACTCGCGCGAGCTGCACTTAGATGCGTGTCCAGTAGCGTAGCCAGGATTTTGGAATCAGAGATCCTGAATCATGAGATCCTGTCCAAGCGGGAACTATCGGGGTGGGGGTAGTGGAATACCATCCGGGGAAAAGGATGCAAAATGGTGAATTATGAGGGACATTTTAATCCTAAAATCAAAAGATATATTTCGCTGATTTTGTAACAAGGCTCTAGCGTTTTATAAGCTGTCTACAAAACCTAGGCAGTAGATACAATTAGTATTAGATTAGATAGGTTCAGTTTCTTGTGTAATAACAATACTTAAATCGGATACAGTTTCAAAATGTAACATTGTGTCCATTTGTCAAATTTTAAGATTCATAATTTGCCAAATTGGCTTACTATTCAACTGGTTTTTATACATTGTTAGAATGTAACCTGTGGACTTGAGATGGACACCCGACAGCTAAATCATTGGTCAAAAATCAACTAATGGCCACCAAGTTTACATTAACAAACCAGATCGGTGCTTTTTCGTGTTTGGCTACCTAGTACCTTGCGAGAGTCATAGTTACTCTCGCCATTGTTAACATTGCTCGAACCATCTTGTATGTTAATTTTGTATTATTACAATTGCTTATAATTTCAAAAGAATATTAATAGTATAGTTTTGTGATTTGGGGTCTTGGGGATTGTATTACTTGTTGTACGGTTCAATAAAACCATTACAAGACAAATTCTACCGTATACCTATAATGTATAATTATGGTAAGAATTTATTTTGTACATTTATTTTTAAGGGTCATGACCCACACGCCCTTGTGCGTGTCGGTATGGTATGGTATTTTTGTCTTGTATTCTAGACTAAAGTGCCCTGGGGCTAAAACAGAGACAAAAAATGAGAAATTCTAAAACCATGACCTCCGTGGCTCCATCACCACAACCACGGCATCAGCTTATTACGTCTATAGTGTGTGTGCTTATACAGTGTTTGTTATTGCAACCTGTGATCTTGCATTGGCGAGAGAGAAGCCATTGTCGTACGACCGCAAGTCACATCACATCACCTTAAGCGATACACATAAAACAATTCACACTATCTACATTCTGTATAAGCCTTCAACATTACATGTCGGCAAGAGTCGCGGGTGTTTGTTATGCAAGAAGAGAATCATTGATAAGCAAGACCAGTGTCCAGGAGGATATCACCTAGCCTAGCTAGCCCTTGACCTTGAGGCTACGTTATCACTTACCTTCAGTCAGCCTTGATAGCACGCCTTCTGAACACTACACATCCGAAACAAAACAGTCCTTATAATGTAAGATTCTAATAAATCCGAAATAGGACACTGTACTTTCTATTGAGTAACGCACAGCAAGAAATGAAGGTCGCATATTGTTTATGTTGCTAAATACGAGCCGGGTTAGGTTAGGTCAAGTTTTGTTGCATCACTTCGTGCAATACTGCCAACTGTTGTTTTGTTCGATCGATTAACATCGACTGCATATAACTAAGTACTCCTTTGTTAAACACGTACTTGTTTATATCGAAGTTTTAATCGACTAATTAATCGAATAAACAGTTCATGGCAAGGGAACCTCAGTATGTCAGGTCAGGCGGATTGTATGAATAACATCGAAAGGAACGGATCCAAGATTTTCTATAAGAGAGCGCAAAAATGATCGCGGGGAGCAACGCTTTGGGGGTTTGGAAGGAGATCATTTCAAGTGCTCTTTTAAGGGACGATAAACCCGAACGCTTCTTGAAATCAAAATACACATTTTTTTAGTATATGAACTTTGCATAATCATATAAAAAGGAACAAACAGATTAAGTTTAGTAATTCACGCGTCCTGATCAAGGATAAAACCGCTTTTGGAAAATCAAGCAAACTCCTGTGTTCTTATCATAGTAGGAGAGCACGAGGAAACTAAACGACTTGATTGTCCTTGACAACTACTGAAGGTCACAAGGTCACTCGACCGTGTCAGCTGACCAACAGAACAGCTGTTAATTGTTGACACTTACACTGTATTATCTGTGACCAGTTTACTGGCATTCAAGTATCATTGTACCCAACACAACAGATCATACTGTAAAAAGCCATTAACTGTGCTAGTGCGATTCAAGCAGGTGTAAAGTTTAGCTGTCATTAAAGGGGATTAAGATTTTTTTTGATACCAGTATTAAATTGTTTAAAACTTGCCTTCCCTACATAGTTCAGACCACACCCCAGACATTAAAATGCTAAGCATATTAAGATTTATACATTTCTTGTAGTTATATTGACAAGCACTGTAAGAAAGAATTTTTTAGAAATTTATTTTACTTTTTAGGAGTAGAAACTACCAAAACGATGACAGTTAACAGATAAACAAAGCACATCTGAACCCAAGTTTATAAGAAAACTATCCATAATTTGCATAAATTGTGCAAATTATGAAGTTTGGCCCTTACTGCTGAAGTTTGGAGCCCTATTTTAGAAACACCCTGTACATTGATGGAGGGAGAAGAAAAGGACCTGTCTCTGACCAGGCAGATCTATTAGGTATTTAATAGATTTACTTTTGCATAAATTAGTAAATGGTTCGATAGATAGTCCTTATTTGTTGGGTTGTATAAGTTTGAATGTTCCTAATTGTACTTTAAGAGATTTTTCTCTATTTTCACTACCAAGGTGTAAAACCATTACACATGATACATTTCCTTTATTTAAAGCTTTAAGAATTTAAATGGTAATAATCCGAACTAGATATATTTTATGATACCTTAAGTGGTTTTTTTAAATATACATAGCAACATTATTTTTTAATGTTATTTTGTTACTACCTACTTATTGTAGGATTAAACTATAGTACTTTATTATTTGTGAGTTAAGTGAAAGTTCTGTTAATTTATCTTATTACATACAGTGTAAACTTGTGTCTTAGTTTGTATTTTAGCTGAATATGCCAGCAAATCGTTTATACATATAATTTTATTTAGATGTCAAACTATTATCATTTGTATTGTTAAGATAGCTGTTTTGGGACATTATGACCTGTACGTGTCATGTAAAATACTTCAATAAATAAACAAATAATAAAATATACTAATTACTTGTCCAATTTCAGTTCCAAAAAGTAAAAATGTATTACAAAATCAAAACTAATTATTCATACAAAATTAAAATTACAACCTATTGGACGTTGAAAATACAGAATATAAATATTACTCATATCAATTATTAGTGGGACGAGTTCTAGCATTTCAATGTTTGCTACCTTAAAGGAGTCATATTATTTATTACTTAACAAATTTGAAAACTCATTTTAATTTAATAGTCGTTCTGAGCAAATTGTAGAAGTTTTTTATACTTATTACTTATGTTTTACTTATAGTTATTACTTATGTTTTATTTGTTCAGCATGTTTTATTTATTGGTCTCTATGTAGTACCTATGTACAATCTCTAGAATTAATATGGTTTTCTCAAGTTTATACTTATGTTTATGTTTTGTTATGTATTTGCACTGGTCTCCGCAATTTTCCAATTTAAGTGTTTTTTATGAATGGTTCAATTATTAGTGTTATATTTTGGACTTCTTATTTTCACCACATTATGCCATGTTAATATAGAATGAACTGCTGTAATGTAATTGGATGTTATTTGTTTTATAGCATGTAAACTAACTAAATAAATAAATGTTGCCTGTTATAACAAAATAGTATAGGTAGTTTTGTGCTTTGGGAATGTTATTATCTGCTGTACAGTTAAACAAAACTCCTATAAAATAAATTCTACTGTGTACGGTACATTATAATAGTCATTCCATAATTCTCATTTTTGGGCCTTTATCAAGGAGCCTTTAGTCATAGCGGGAGAAGTTGGCTATGCTCCTGGTCAGATTGGACAGTCATGTTTTGACAGGCCAGGAAGTGACCCGGTTGGCCGGTCGCTTCTCAGATCAGCTGAGCGTGGAGGTGCGAGGTCAGCTGCTATCAGCTGTTAATCAGGTCAGGCGTAACACTGTCCCTAATCAGTAATCTCCCACCCTCCTTAACTTTTGAATGGCTGAAAACTGCCTAATGGGCTGCATCAAACACTGTTAGGGTTCTAAAAGTACTTTTTGGCGCAGTAAGGTCAGGTTAGCCTGCGTTTAAATTAATATGCACATCTCCTTGAGCATTTAGCGATAGGCTTTCATCAATTGAACATTCTCACTTGTCAAAATACAAACCTCAGTCTTAGTCTGGCATACAAATACGAGAATGCTTTCCCTGATCTAAACTAAACTTGTTGGTACTGTTAAACTTGCTTTAAAAATGTTGCTTGTACCTTTTACTTAAACCGACTAGATTTGATACAAAAAAATATATACACATACCTTTTCAGAAATGTTTTGACAAATTCTTGAGACATACAAAAATAAGTTAAGTCAGTACAAAAATAATGTATAGGATATAATAACTTAAGTACAAAACCCAACATTAATTTATGTCCTTTCCCGATGCGATGACTTTAAGCTCCGAAGAAATTCATACAAATGAATTACCAAGACTTTACAATCGGCACTTCAGTGAACGAGAATATGAAGCTCATCAGAGAAGGGCTTTGCGGGGACTTTGCTCCCAAAACTGTGTCAGCCACGTAAGAGACCACACTGTCTGCAACTTCCTTCAAGTCTGTACCAGTGTGAACCAGGTACACGCTGAACACAACAGCCCACATCGTCAGAGTCATGACAACTTTCAACCATTTTGAAGAAAACACTTTATGTTTTTCATTCCCGTTTTTCTCGTTGTCTGCAATTTTGTTCTCATCTGTTGCAATTTCTTCTCGGTCGAGATGATCATCGTTTTCATAATTCCTCCACTTATTATTGTCTTCATCAAGAAATTCATCACAATTAGTACACAAGACGCAGCTTCTCTTGCAGGAAAAGCACAAACTATGCAACATGGTACTGCTACTGGCTACATTGTTCAAATTCATACTTTGCAAATCACTCAAACTGTAAACAATTGATTTTTGTATCAGTGTACTTTTTCTTGAATCTTTACAAATCGGTTGGTCGTTATTGTTTTCAATGTTTTGTTCTTTCTTGTGAAATTTCAAATTAGAATCCCTGGAAAATGTATTTCTTAGTCTTCTCCAATTTTCAGCATCTTGCATGTCTTCTTTTACCCGAGATTTTGTATTGACAATTTGTAGCTCTCCACTTCCTTCCTCTGTTTCCACGACGCTGTGTTGCATTTTGAAATGCTTAGGTCATCTTTACTAAAATTTAATCCTGAAGCCCAAAAGTTTCAACAGGCTGTGTATTTTTGTTTGTTTGTTGACATAATGATTTTGAACAAGTAATTTTACAAAACACATGTTTAAAACTGAAAATAGAAAATGAAACAAATTAAAATTAAATCTACAATTAAAAATTTTACACATGGTTTCCTAGGAACCCATAATTTGTTTTAATACTATATGGGACTGTTCTCTAGGAAAACACCATTACAAGATTACATTAAAAACAAAAGTTCTCCGTCTTATTACAACTGTAAAAAATAATAACTAAAAAATAGAATTTTCAAAAAATTACAAAATGGCAGATTAAACTAAGTTGAAACCAAAAAAATGTTACAAGGCATTTTCGACTGACTTTTGCATCTAGAAACCAGTTCTGCATAGAGCGCTACACATTTTTGTGACATTCTGTATAATGCAATGTTTTTATTTTTGTCCTCTGTTTCTTGTAAAATTTAAAGGCTTTTCTTGAAGGTTTCCCTGTTATCAGACAGTTTCGGTTATCCGCCCTCCTGCCAGCCCGCTTGGGACGGATAAGAAAGACTACTGTTTTTTAAATGATTTTTAGAACATAAATAATTGAAAGCTCAAAAAAAGGTCTTAGACAGTGCAATTATTTTCACAGTACAAAATAAAGTGGTATATAATAAGGATAGACAAATAAAAAGAAAATGCCTTCTAAAATTAAATACAGTTTGTTGACTAGCCGAGGTATCACGGTAAGTTGTTTGTTGATATTTGCAGGTGTGTTAGTGAACAGTCAGACCTTGAAACATCATCAATTTGAAGCAAAACAGTTTTAATTATGTGAGAAAAAGATTTATAATAGTCTTCATAGATTTTCCTGTAATATGATAAAGCAAGATGATAATGTAGATATGATACAGCAAGCTAAAGTACAAGTTAATCAAAGTTTTATTAATAAAGCACCAAATAAGTGCAAAGCTGCAAGGAAGGTTATGAAGATAGAATGTAATTCTCAAAAATTCAATCTTGGAAGGTTAATTGACTCTGAGTGTTTTAACAATTATTTTGTTGTCTGTAGGAGACATTCTAATTCTCTGTTCCCTAGTAGTGATAAGTTAGCTTTAGAATTTTTTAGATAGATATCTTGATGGCTGTGAATCTTCTGGCAATGCTTTGACTTGTCCTATGAGCCTGCAAACATTGCTGCTTCGGTTGAAGACATTAATTTTGACTTACAGTCCGTTTCAGATTGGTCTGAATCAAATGGTCTAAAACTGAACATAGGCAAGTGCACTGTGCACAGTGCTCCATATATCCACAAGATCTCATGCAGGCCTAAGTAACAATGGTGTGAAAGTTTGACTTGGTGGACAGTCTCACTATTTCGACAGTGTCAAGAATCTTGGTGTCATACTTGACGGTGAACTCACATTCACAGACCATGTTGCGCAGACTATCCAACGTGCCCTCGACGACTGAGGGGTCTGTACAGGTTCGGGATCTTCTGCCTCAAGCTGCTAAGCTTAAATTAGTCAAGCAATTGTCATATCTGTTGTTCAATACTGCTATCCAGTAAACGAAACAGGCTCTCAAGAGAGAACAAAGGAGAATTCAACGGTTGCAACAGCCATCCTGCCACGCTCAATTTGAGGCTAAGGAGTATGTTTCTCCCCTAGAGACGAAAATATGCTTCATGGAAGATGTATGGGATAATGACATATTGCTTGGTCCACAAATCACCCTTCTTCTAAACCCATTAGTGCCTAGAGTTGCCATATGGACACAGTACACTTGCAGAGTGAGTGCTCGTAAGCATGTCAGCAAGTAGAGCATCTGGCTGATAATGGGTTAATGAGCCACAGTACCTCAGTGAGATTCTCCACCGGGAGAGATCATCAATAGAAATACCTGTCAAGGCTTCACCTTCCAGTTAGACTTGAACTGGGTAGGACAGGGTTCTCTCTACTTTGCCCGACAATGTACAATGAGCCCCCGAGAACCTCAAAGCAATGTCATTGTCTAGTTTAAAGAAGGGCCTTGTTAAATTATTGTCGAATTAATATTATTGACCTTGTATTGTAATATTTATTTTGTTATATTTGTGTTCATATTATTTTATTCTTTATTTTAGACTGACTGAGTTATTTTGTAAAGAAAGTGTATACTTAAAACCCTCTAATAAATAAAGGCATTTTTATTTATTAATGATGTTTTAAACTGTGTTTCCAAGTTAAGTACTTCGGTAGCTGCGACGTCGAAATCACTTTGGTTTATCTAACTTTGAAATCATGAGAGGCTCCAACTAGAATAACAAATACTTCACGTACAGCCATCAATAACGTAATTTAAAACATTTCGAACATTACGGCATGCAAATAAATACAAATTCACTATTCCGGTTTCAGGACCTATAAAGCAACAATTACAGGTCGCCACTTCTTTGCCGTACATGAAATGAACCCTGATACAGTACTCCCTGTACACCCATTTACATCTCTGACGAAAACTTAGTGTATATTATATAAGTGAAGTGAACAATAGTTATAGTGTATATGTGTAGTGTATAGTGTATATGGTGCTGCGACAATGGCCTTTTGAGGCTGAAATTAGCATTAGCATTTGAATTTTCTCTCACCAGATCTGGTATAAGCACATTAAACAAGGTAATTGCAAATAAATAACATAACATAAATGTAATGTAAAGAATAGGCCTACCGTGAGGTGATGACTGAAGTGGTGGACTAATGCTGGTGGTGACTACCTCGTTGTGGAGGAAGCTGGATGAACCCTGCTGGACTGCTGGTAGATGATGATGAGAGTGTGAGAGATGTACACGCTGGAAACGATGCACAAAAGTCACCACGGCCAAGGACTAAACACACTTTCAGGTTGCAGTCTTGAAGCACACAGTAAATCAACTGTCAAGCCTCAAACAAACGGAAGCCAGGTTATAAGCAACGAGAGCTCTAAGCTCGAGGTTTGTGGTGCTGCCTGGAGTAGTTGATGGTAAATTTGAATATTGAGCTTTGATACAAGAGAGCATAACTTCAAGGTATTTAATTGTTTAATATTAATACTGAACACGTTAGTTAGTCTGAATCAGAATCAATCACATAGACCTTTTTCTTCTCAGACTTGGACTTGTCACTAGACGGAGATCGTTTCCGCTGCGCACTGTCAGACACTGTGGCAGGTCCCTGCTCCTCAACCGATCTCTTGCCTTGCACGTTCATGGAGACAACGTGAGCGGGGTTGTCCAGCTTCACTGCTAGTTGTCCTGGGAATCAACAAAACTGGCATTTACTTCAAATTCTAAGGTTATTTGATTTTAATTTCCTCACCAAAGTTCTTCAACTTATTTTACTATTTTAAAAAATAAAAGACCTTTACCTCAATCAACCAATTTGAACAGCAGTTAACAATAATTGTTTTTATTGTTTCAGAAAGCTTACTGCCCTACATATAAGTAGAGAGTGCCTTATCTCTAAAACCAGCTAAAATACCGGAACATCCTCCACAAAAGGCTTTGATTGGCTTTGCCAAGACTTGTGAACCCTCAGGGTACTCATGTTCTTACATCTTACCAATGATTATGTTACATTTTCTATGTAATGTCAATATATTACTTTTGTCAATGCTTTTCTGTGATATCTTAGTCTATGTCATGCAATTTGTTTTGCAGGCTGACCAACTGGAACAGAGAAAAAAATCCCTAATTTATGCACTACCAATAGAAGAGAGCAACTTGACGATTTAAGTTCTCGTGGCCTGTTTTATGTCCTTAATACCATGCTGTGAGTTTTTTGTGTTGTTTCTGCTGAAGGTTAACTTAATGATTGTCCCACGTTTGAGTTTTAATGAGTGGTAGCCAGAGGACCTTATTTAAACTGAAGCTTGACTAATAGGACTGTCTAGTTTTATTTATGAGGCCTCATAATTTTCTTTAAAAAAAATGAGGCCCGATGTATTATGCTAGCCTTAATTCAGTTTGAGTGATTTTCAGACCAACAATGTTGAGCAATTTTGGACGTTAGGTTAGGGACGTTTAGGTTACTTTTCACCTGAAGACGGGATCAGGTTGCGGATTCCGAAACCTCGTGATCATCTTGCTCACTAACGATGGAAAATGTCCGCAATAATAGTTTAAACTCTGAAATTCTCCCTTCATCAACAACTAACCTCAAACAAAGAATATCATATGTTTGAATGTTTACCTCGCCTCAGGTAGCTGATGGTGCTGTAAGGTGTGAAGTGGAAGTCCTCCTTGATATACCCCTGGACCAGCAAGTGAGCTAGGATCTGTTCAGCTGTGTCTCACGGGAAGGACGGAGGTGAGACTCCCGTTAGCTTCAAGGCTGGGGGACCTTTCCCATACCAGGCATCTAGAAGCTTCTGTGCTGAAATTCAACAACACAACGGAATGTTACGGCGGACAAAATACCTTGGATACATTATTTTTTATCTCAATCTAAAGTAGGCGGCAGATCAACAAGTAAGTGCTTGTCCAGCGTTCAGGAAAAACAAAATTCCCGTATAATTCCAGTAGTTTCCCAGATATATTTTGCTGATTTCCCAGATTTAGCAACCTGATTAAATAAATAAACCTCATTAGAGTCAAAGTTACTCCCGCCAATTTCGGTATTTTTTAAGAAACCACAACAACTTTTGTTACCGTTAATGGAAATTCTTGATTCCATTTCAGCCTCGTGAATAAAAAATCAATACAACTTTCGCTACCGGCATGGACAATCTCTTGACTCACGCTATTCGCAATAATGACTACAATGCCGTTCGCGGCGCATTCCTGATTCTCCGCTAGCTCGCGGACAAAATCAGCTTTCGCATCAAGTAATCGACAATCTCTTGACTCCTCATACTTCAAGTTATGAATTCCCACTTGTTACCATTAATGACACCTTGATTTCACTAGCGCCTGCAGTGAAATAACGACTTGATACCGTTTCTCGGCGATAGTTAGATCATCCGTGATATCATCACCACTTTCGCAATTGGTTTCGACAAAATTCTTGTATTTTTCCCATATCATCGTTCCCGTATATTCCCCGTCTTCATGCTGACACCCTGTTGTCTCTCTGTCGGATTGTACCTACATGTCACTCGTGAGCTTGGTGTCTGAAGACGCGGCTTGTGCGAAGAGTTTGTACACGGTGCGGCAGTGCTTGGTGATGTCGACTTCCTTGCGCTGTCGCGGCGTGCGACAGTGATCACACATCTTGTTGCAGTCTGTACGCTCCCACACCTCGTCAAAGTGTCCGGCTATCATCTCCCGGCGACACCTGCACATGCATGATGCAACCCTCTTTCAATAGTCGATACCCGCAGTCACCGGGTTCAGTGACAATTTGTATTGCCTCATTGTTAAATCTTATTTACATTAACAATTTGCACTACATTAGAATCGGTTATAAAATATTTAGTTTAAGCAAACTGCCAATCAACCCTTTAGCGTCTTAATTTTGCACAATTTTTTTTTAAAGCCTATCGCTTAGTTGCTCCGCCCCTGTAACAAAACTACATACATTAAGGTCTTGAAACCACCTCTAAGCTGATTTAGCACCTCCCTAAGCTCATGTACACCTCACTGGATTTGATGAGCCATTTCCTCTTCAGTAATCCTCAGCAAGTCATTGTGGCCCTGTGCCCAGAGCGATTCAATGACTAGCATTGCACCGTACCAGAGCGCACCTCGGTGGAATCCAGCCCACGCTGTGACAGACAGGGTCCAACTGGCCGTCATTATAACCACTAGACCTCCGGGCTGTATTCTGTGGGCAGTCAAATTCAACCGTGAGTTGGCGTTAGGGGGAGGGGTGGTAGTTTCGATGCTCTCTGCTAGATGTTGCTAGATACCAGCATCTACTCTGGCGGACTTGGCACGTTACTGTAACTGACGCCGGCCCTGCACAGCAAGTACACTAGCCACATTGGTTGCACGGTTTAAGGCGCTGAAGGGTTAATAAAGAGAGAGTAAAAGAAATATATTTTAGAGATTTCTGCAATTGAAAGATCCTAAAAAATAACAGCAGGAGGTTCCTCGTATGAGAAATAAGCTGGTTGTAACTCTTTGAAGTCCAGGTAAGAGACAAAGTGATCCTGAACAACTAATCACCAGTTTAGTGCAACATCCCTGAGACTATTGATTGCACAGCACAGAGAGTAGCCGGGAGAGTCACCCGTGAGTGTCTATGCAATACTGGACCATGCCGTAGAGACACTGCAGTCCTGTCTGTTGTGTGAACACCATGGTACTCAGCTTGAACATACTAGCCGGTAGAACAGAATACAGTCTGCAGGCTTCCCATCCCGGCCCGCCAGTCCGCTTTCCTGAAACAAAACATCACATTTGCCATTGCAGTTTTAAGTAGCGGTTGTTTCATCAGTAGAATTTCAATAACAAATACTTCTTTCTTACATAAATGGTGGAAAATGTCTACATTTAATATTTATCTATAAATTCTCCAAATAATCCAGACTTGAAAAACACGTTACGTTAATCTGATAAGTTGTATCCTTAAATACTTTAAAGCTTTATGCTGAACTTATCAAGTTGTTTGGCAATAGTTTCAATGTTGCAAGTGATATAGGAGACCACTACTGCTTACCTGCTAATGTGTTCAGGGCTGTGTTCTCAATAGGTGGATCAGGCAAGCCAAAGCTTTAGTGCTTAAAGCCCAAACGACTCAAGATTTGCTGCCGAATTTCAAACTCTAACGATTTTTGAAGCCCTACAATATAGGCGCCTGGGATTTAACAATCTGGGTGACAACTCATTGTATCTGGGTGAGCGGCAACTAAACGTGAAGTCAAAGTACTTTCTCACTGAGTCCCAAAAAATTGGTGAGATTGAAAAGGTGCTAACTTTCGTAGTTGGATACATAAACCAGTAGTTTCATCAAAGTCAACCACTCTACCGTAGTCAAAAAAGTACATATTGCACATAGAAATTAATAATAATGGAAGCTAATAACCAATGCTTACAGATTGGAATTAACAAAATAATAAAGGTTGATGATTGCTTATCTAATACATTTTAAACTAAACCAAATTAACTCTAGAGATAAAAAAAATGGGTCAATATAATGTGACTATTTCAAAGAAACAAAACATTTCCGTTTAAACACAATTGACTGTTAAACTGGTGTTCCATGAATGGAACAGCCTACTTGAATAAAGCTAATTACTCTGCTTTGTCGTGCCAGAGGGATTTTACCCACTTAATCAAGGTGGGGAACAAATAAAAGTGCTTTTTGGAAAGTGATGCAACCCAAATAACTGTGCTAATTCAATCGAACCTGAGATTGTTTTGCACTCGAAACCGCGGAATATCTTCATAGCTTCCTTCACTCCTGTAAACTTAGTACAGAAACGTTTAGGGATTACAGCTTGTACCTTAACCTTCCAGGAGTGTCATTTATTTCAAAACACGAAAGGGGACACACGAAGGTTTCCATTAGGTTATGATATAAAAGACGTACAGTTGTATAAATTGTTTTAACTAAAAACCAAAAAGAAACACCAATTATTAAAAATAAAATAACAGTTCAAAGTCAAATGTATCAAGAAGGAAAAAAGGTTGAAAAACCTCACAAAAGTTATAATTAATATCTCATTGATTTTACTTGCATTAATTTTTTTTTTTGAAAAAAAGCTGTATATTAGTAATTAATGAGAAAACAACTACCAAAACAAAACCACTACTATAAAAGTAACAAAAATCAAATGTTTAGAGATAACACACGCATTGAACTCCGATTACTGTTGCAACGGTGGTGTCTGGCAGAAGGCCAGTCTTTAGGGTCTGGCTGAGTGTGTGGTTGAGGGATGAAGATGGTGCGTTAGTGAGCCAGTTCATAGATAGAGATGTGTTGTAGGTACTCTAACCTCTCACTGCTACACACATGACCCTGTCTTTATAAACAAACATATATACACCTGGATATATGTTAATTCAGTTGTCACGGAATTATAAGTGATATTGTCCCGAGCCTAGAACTGCACTACAGTATCAATGTTCACCTGATAGAAGTTCTCCATAGACTTGGACAGTGCGTGGTGTATGATGAACCTTACATCCGGCTTGTCTATGCCGAGACCGAACGCTATCGTAGCAACGACTGCTTGGTACTCTCCTGACAACCACTGCGCAGGCCCATTGCACCCACTCACCGATGAACTTTGTCCTTCTTTATCGCGACGCGCAGTTCCACATCCAGCGTAGCGTGGTACCCACTCACCAAACGACCTTCCCGAAGTGCCTAAAAAGAAACTTTAAAAAATAAATTAAAAATCCTCGCTGTCTGTTTCTTTATTTATCATAAAATATTTTAGTGTTATTTATTAAACATACTGTAATTGTAGTTTTAAATGTAGTAATACGTTCAGCTTAGCAAGCTTCAATAAAAGTACATTTTTATTTTATTTATTTATTTTTTACACCTGGTCTCTGTTTACCTTTAACATTTTTTTTCTAACCATGAAGTTGGCCTACACGATACTGCTAATTTTGTTTCCCCTTAGTCTGTTGCTAATCGTTGCTTACTTAGAAAAAAGCCTATTGACATAAGAAATGTCAAAAAGATGATTTTTGCGAACAGACAAAAGGTAAGTGAATTTACTCTCTCTCTCACTATTTGACCTGGCCAGGAGTTATATGCTATGACTCACCTCTACCTGCAACTCCATTCTGGATTTCAAACTTCTGGTAGAGTTTTAACACTAACAAAAACTGTTTTCAGTCTTACTTAGAAAATGCAACTGTTGATGCACTATTGACTAGAGGAGCTACGAGCTAGAGAGGGGGGGGGAGCTAGAGGTTGCTTACTGCTTACCGCAACTGATCCCGCAACTCGTCACAGTCCTTGATAGTGGTGGTGTAGATGATACCTGACATGTTGGCAAACCTGTGCTTCAACAAGTCTGCCAACTGATCTGCACACTCACTCATCGAGCTCGGCTTCGCCCTCAGCTGTCCACAGAGAAGTATCATATGCTTATCATCCAACTCAGTCAGCTGACGTTATTCAAATATTAATCTTTGAGTAAGTTTATTAAAAATGTGCAATCGAAGTGGAGACACTAAAGAAGCAATTTGCTTACATTCAAAATAAAACAATGATATTTCAAAATAAGGGATTTGGGAGTAAAGTAAACCCATGCATACAATTTGAACATGCTGCATTATGCAATTGTCTGTAGAGCTTATTTAATCCCAGGACTAGAGCCATTACAACAAACACCAATCTGAGTTTCTTCCAGAATTGTTTACTGACAGAACTGTCTCAGGAAGTGCGTAACTACAGATCAGATTCTCACCTCGTAGTAGAGGTTAGGTCTGTTGAAAGTCGCTTTGAAGACGATGCAGCCCTGGATGTCCAACATCTTCTGTACGTCGACGGTGACCTTGGACGTGGCCGTCGCCGTCAAGCCGAGTATCGGCACATCCGGGAACATCGGCTTCAGAACTCCCAGGAACTTGTAATCTACACAAACCCTTATCTCATTCTGGAGCAGCTTTGCGACACAGCCAAGTGTAAAGTACAAAAACTGTAGTCCATTTCACTCTGCACCAAATTTTGATTATCTGATTTCTCGCTACTTTTCTAAATTTGTTTACCCAACACTGGCCAAAGAAATGTATATTGTTTCACTACTGTCCGTACCTGGTCGGAAGTCGTGGCCCCACTGGGAGCAGCAGTGCACCTCGTCGATAGCGATGCGCGCCAAGCGTCCCAGCTGATGTGCTTTCTGCAGTTTACTCATGAAGCGTTTACTCTTAGCCAGCTTCTCCGGTGTGGCGTAGATCAGCTTCACCTTCGACTTGGGGTCCGTCATCGCCTTGACACACACACATAAACATACATAGCGGATCCGTGGCGGATTGGTATCGCACGCGACTCCGGAGCTCATCACTCCAGTGGCGCGGGTTCGATCCCCGCAGTCACCATTTACATTTGTAATGTGACTATATGGTGATGCTAGGTAAAGGTCGAGGTTGAGTGGTAGAGAGGACTTTGTAGTCCTAACTTCGCCTCGTTAAACAAGACAAACTTTACCTTTTTTTTTACATACATTGCTAATTCCCCCAGTCAGTATCTGTCTGGTTAGTACCTGCTCAGATTACTTTATACTGGGGTACATCAAAAAAGAGTTGTTCACAAAATTACTGGGCTGCTTTGTAGTTTTCCGGATGTTGAACATGCTCAGTTCCCCAGGGGAGGTTGGATCAGATATTATTATAGGCGCGGCAGCAGGGTAGACCGCGACTTCAGAGAGAGACTTGCCATAATCTTGGGGGAAAGGTCCCCCGAGTGTTGTCAAGGCTCTCCATGTCTTGGGGGTTAGAGTCCCCTAAGTGGTTGTCAGCGGGCTTGCTTGTCGCGCCCTCTCATGATTTTCTGGTCAGCCAAACCCAGTCCCATTCCTCTCCTGAATCCAGACTTCCTTTCATTAGTAGCTGCCCAACAGACGATAGACATGTAAGGGTAATCAGTCCTCTAATCACTTGATCCCCTCAATCTAACATCTATCTACATGCTAAAAGGGGAGTTTGTGCTAAAGGGGGGGGGGGGGAGAGACGCCCTAACCCGGGAGGGTTCAGGAACAGTTTAGAAATTTAAAGGAAAATTTTAAGTATTTAAGCGTTAGAAATTTAAAACAAAAGGCAATATTTAGAATTTTATTATATTTTGAATTATTAGGTGCCAGTTGGCAACAAAGCTGGCATTATCAGATAACCTAAAAAAACAACACAAAAATAAAAGAGTTCCAGAAGTTGAACTATTATTGCGGACATTTTCCATCGTTAGTGAACAAAAAAAACACTGTCAACAAAAAACTTCAAACAAGGAATAAAAGAGTTGTCATCAAACACAGAGATGTTTTAAGTCTTCATAAATAAAAGTTATCTATTGAGCTAGGCCTTTGGCACCACTCATTAATTTCTGGAAGAAGAAAAAAAAAATTTAACTTAGTTAATGTAATGACATTAACTAATTAAAATTCCAAATCCTTTTTTATATTTTTATTAACAGTTGACAAGTGTTAAATTTCTTGGAACCCATATTGATTAAGATTTATCTTGGAGCTCTCAGGTCTCAGGCTAAAATTGCATTTGAAAATTATCAATTTACAACTTTTGTGAGGGGTTTTAAAATTTTTGTTCTTCTTGATACCGTTTATATTTATTTGACTTGGACCTATTATTATTAATTTGTATTTCTTAAAAATTTGTAGTTATAAACAATATATACACACTGCGCCTTTTATTTGATAACCTGGAGGAAACCTCCGTGTGTCACCTTTCATGTTTTGAAATCAATGACATCCCTGGAAAATTAAAAGGTGACCAGGTTACTAAAGCCGAGCACTGAGACTGAGACTCTACCTGCATGAGTCTGTTGGTCTCCAGCTTGTCGGACTGAGAGTGGAACATACCGGCGTCAATGTTGAGGCTTTTCAGCGCAATCACCTGATCCTCCATCAGAGCCAGGAGAGGCGACACCACCAGTGTGAAACCTGCACAGAAACCGACTCAGTACTAACTAAGCCTACTCACTAGGTAGGTAGATTGTGCGTAGATGCCGAATGGCCGAGGTTTGGCAGCCCAAGCACAGACAGTGCTGCAAGGAATTCTTTTAAGAGTCTGAAGTAGAGCCATTGAAGACCGCAAGTTTGTTTGTTCTCAAAAATCACATGATTTGGTCACATTTAAGTCATTGACATAGGACAAAGTCGAGTATGTCGAGCCGTGGGGGTAAAATGGCGGCAAGAGACGGCAGCGTTTTCTGAGCTTGGGCTACCGAAACTGTTGATTTTCCTGCCCCAGCCATATGGCATCTATGCCCGATCTACCTACCGTAACATAGTCTTTGCTGTAAGCTCAGGAGGCTTGGAACTTTGAAGCTCGAGGCCACAGTTTTGTACTGTTCGGCTACTGAATAAATTACGCTCGGCACCAAACCTCGAGAAACTATAAATTAATAATCAGCTGAGTTAATTAGTTTAACTTGAGTGGATCAAATATACAATTGCTTTGTGTTACTCACCTGTACAAAATAAGAACCATTGAAAGAGTACTCAATGTTATATTGCAAAGGCAAATCAGCTTTAAATCATTACAAATTTTACAAGTATTTTTTTATAAAGTTGCTTGCAATTTACTTGACATTGTTTTAGAAAAATCTTACAAGTACAGGATCAGAATCTACCTGCGTCCAGAGCTCAGTGAGAGAGTTACATTTCAGGTGCAGAGGGTCCTGGGTTCAATTCCCAGCGCAGGCACATGATGTTCCTATAAGTCTAAATCGTGTTACGAACAGAACACGAATAAACAATAAACTGACCTTTGTCAACGACAGCAGTGAGTTGGTAGGTGAGGCTCTTGCCACCCCCCGTGGGCATGATCAGGATAGCATCGTTGCCAGCCAAGGTGGCATTCATAGTCGCCAGCTGGTACTCGGTGGGATCCTGAACACATCCCGCAGAGTCTGCGCAAGTTTCGCATACAATGGAAAATCTGCGGAAAGAGAGGAACAACGTCGCTATATTCAGTATAAATATATACCGGGTTGATTTCAGTTGACACACATCATTGTTTGCCTCATTGCTTGCTTGCAGAGCCATTGCTGACAGTGGACTCCAATACTTGTAGCACAAGAGCTGTCAGCAGAGTAATGGGGTACAACGCCTGAGCCGACACTTAACCTCCAGCGCCTTCATCATCCCTGACTGAGATCCTCGCCCATCCCAGGAGATATCGCTTCTCCTAAGTTGGTTCTACCGGACCAAACTAAATACCCTTCACAACTTGTTTAATTTCATTAATTTAGTAGTATTTGTTTAAAGTTCAGTTTAATAATTATTGATTAATCCTAATTAACGTTTCACTCAATTCCAATTTCTATTTTAAATTTACCTATTCGATTAAGTTTAACTTGTAATTAATCTTCAGTCGTCTGAATGGTATCTCAAATCGTTCTCATCTATTTGTTCAGTGCCCCCTCAGTATTTGTCAAATTAAATCTAATAACTTTCCTTAGCTCGGTATTTTATTCAACCCTAAATTCAAATTAATTAATCAGAGTGTTGAGGTTTTCTTGTGCTACCTCAAAGAAGCTACAACCCCATGTTTTAAGCTCTACCTGTAGTGCAGGGTTAACTGACACGCTAACTGATAGTATATTCATATTCACTTTTGCACCAAATGGCCCGGGTTCAATTCCCGGGCGCAGTGATAACTTTTCACGATGGCCACTCCCCGTGGTTTGAAAGTCACGTTAGGCCGTTGGTCCATTTTGGAAATTTGAATTTGAACAGTCGGCCCTAGTTTGTAACAAGACTACATACACCTCATCATTCATCAAGAACACTCAACAAACTCACCCTTCATCCCATATTCACCTTAAAATACCCTCTAAGAGTGGTCGGCGTCTCAAAGCAAAGTATTAAAAGTATGTATTTAGTTTGTTGAAACTTTTCGCCTGATCCAAATTAGTTTAAGAATATCTTGTTACCTGTTGTGTCCCAATTTCTGTCTGCTAACTGTTTGCTCTTTTCTAAATTCATCCGATCAGTTAGTTTGTCTCTTTGATCTAAAAGTTCATGTTTTCTTTCGGTTAGTTTCTGGATTTCTGAGGTGACTTGTTTCAACTCATGTTCAACAGCAGCTAGTCGTTCTTCGTCTGAAATCACATTGCAAGGCATGCGGAGAAACAACGATACTGTTTTGGGTTTAATACTTTGTCGGTTATCAGATTGAAACAAAACTTAATGAATAATCAGAAAGAATAGTTTATCTATAAGAGACGGTTATACATTTTTACTTTTAGTAAAATTTATATCTAATGTCAGCAACTTTTTAAAAATTGAGGAATAATGGCCTCCTGTGCAGTATAAGTGTGACGGGCTTGTCAGCAAAGATGTTACTTATTTATTATGTTTTTTTTTATTATTCATTTACGGCAATACACATTTTTACAATGGTTTTTGGATTACTATTCACTAGAAGTAGAAAAAGACGTTGAATATCCCTTTCCGCCACTTCTTTTGCAAGCAAAGAAACTTCCAGTTTTAAATTATTGTTATTAACATTCTTTTGTTAATAAAACAAAAGAATCTGTGGAAGAGCATGGTTTTTGCATACTAAATTAATTATTAAAGAACACAAAAGTGTCTTAGTCTTACATATATTGAAGACACAACTCGGTTCGTTTTAATAGGGTACTACTGTTAGATTATCTCAGACTATTCACTACATCTACATTCTTTAAATCAGACAATAACAAACAAAGGCTAGCAATTAACCTGAAATACAAAAAAAACTTAACAAACTTACCCTATTAGCAATCCCATCAAACTTGGCTTGCTCAAAACCAAGGAGCTAATTCCCAAACACACAACAAAACCAACACCTATCTGCCCCTCCCCCACCAACCTTAACAAGTTCGCCTCTTTACAATGTTTTTGTACATAGTAAACTTACCAGATGTCTAGTTATTCACAAAACCACATTGTTTCCCACAAGAGATGGTATCTAGCTGAAATATAACTAAAACCCTTTCTAAAAGGTTACTTTGGATGGAACAATAAAAATAATTTTCAATTTTAAACTTGAGTGGTTAGGCATAATAATAAAATATTTTTGGATGGAAACCACTTAAAATGTTTTAATTATTTAAAAACAGAAACAAACACGTTTTCTAGTCTATGCTAGACATCTTCAGTTGAAGAACAAAAAAGAGTATAAAATAATAAAATAAAAATATTTAAAAATGTATAAATAAAAATATTTTTAATTTTAACATCTGGTTTAAGTTTGTTTATTTTCAATTTACTTATTTTAACTTTGAATTTTTTTATATACTTCTATATATTATATACGTATGTTATATATATATATATATATTTTATACACTACTGTTCTGTTCTTCAACTGAAGATGTACTAGCATAGTTTACTAGACGTTTAAACGTTTTGTTTTGTGTTTTAAATAATTAAAACATTTTAAGTGGTTTCCATCCAAAATATTTCATTATTAAAAAAATAATATTTATCTAAACTAATTTTTATTTAAAATTATTGTTAATTTAACTAAAGGTTAAATAAAATGTAATACAGTACTCTTACAATAACAACTTATTTCCAACGAGTAGGTATTGTTATTTATCTTGTTTTATACCTAAAACAATTATTTTTGAAAGGTAAATAAATGACAAAATGTACTTTGCTTTTACAGACCTATAATCTTCTTAGCCTATAAAAAATAATTACCTCCAACTTTGAAATCTGATACGGTTTCACTCATTATGAAAGGTCAAGGTATCATTTAAGCAAGAAAATGAACGTCAGTAAAATAAAATGTTCCAAATTATAACAAATTACTGAATCAGTGAATTAGGTTTGGCAGTTTTGAGGTTAGTAAATAAATAGTTATTTTTTTTTGCAATTTTGTATTTTGTCATCTTACTGGTGACCATAGCGTAGAAACAATAACATCTAAAAAGTAAATGTAATAACTGATTTTACACTTGTAATAAAGTTGAATGTAATGATGAAAATGAGTTTTACTGCATACATGGTAAAACGGAGTAACCCCGAAAGCTAGTGATGAAATAACGCATCCTTCCACAGCTAGCCTTAATTTTATATGCTATAGTCTACAGTTTAGTATTTTTCGTTATACGCTATACACAATACTTTGTCAATATTTATCTACGGTGATTTTTTTTATTTTACACTAATCTTTTCTCAATCCTCAACTCGAGACTTCAGAGAGTGCTAAATATTATTAATATCCCAGACTAAATTATGTGAGTGGAATTTACTAATGAAACGTTTGGTACTTTTTATTGTTTAGATTTAAATCCCACCTTAACTGTTAGAGTTTGTACTCGTCAAGTTTGAGTAACTTTTCATAGCATAGGCTACACTAAATAAACCTAGATGTAGGCCTATATCTTTAAATTGTATGTTTTCTTTGTTATCGACATAGTTAATTGTGTATAGAGAGAAATGCTATCAAGTTCTAGGGTTTGTAGGCATATCTTGACAACTGGCATAATACCAAGGTTTTGAACTTACAATGTTTAATTCCATTAATTAACCTTTTGACATTGTTGTAAGAATTACACACCAAAGTTTGGTCCGCCAAGTAGGCCTAACTTATGTTATGTTTTAGAATGAGGGTGAATGGAACGTGATGGTCACACCTAGGCTAAGTAATGTTGTGTCGTCGAAGCTCGGGCGGACCGCCTCCCACCATCCTTGCCGCCATCTTCATCCTCGTCATTTTCATTACCAAGCAAGCTAAGGACTTGTACGAGAAAAATCAAAAACATCACCGAATGGACAATTACAATGAGTTTGTGAGTATATTACTGGCTAGCCTGCAAATTATATAGATTGGGATAACGAGCAACTATCTGTTGGGCTAAATTCCAATGGAAATGTTTTGTGTTAATGAAAATGGTTTGTTTGAAAGAAATTTAGACGTTGCAATATATTTAATTATGTTTCCTGCAATACATGATTTATTTACTTATTTATACCTCCAGTACAGAGGGGCTTTCTTCAAATGTGGTTATTTGAATCATATCCCGTCAGGATGTGTAACACAAATTCTTGGACTTAAGGATTTTCTCTTGGTGAGTTAATCATTTTGAAAGTAGTTTTTAGATAAATAAAACAAAACATTGGTAACCTCAAATCCGTAGTGTTTTCCCGATTTAAGCGCAACGCTACAACTGCGTTGCACCGTGGTCGTCATCCTACATGTTTGGTGTATCCCCCGTGGCTTGTTTCTTATCACATGAACGGTACTTATTATTTTTGATATTCCAGCACTAAAAGTAGCGGAAGCAGTTGATGTGAACAGCTTTGATTGTAATATGCTGATGCTAAAACTAATACTTACAAGAAATAGCGCTACAGCTTCCTAAATTACAAACAACCGTAGGGCACCAGAAGTAATGCTAAACTTTCAGCGTGTTATTTACTACATCTGACAATGTAAGTATCACTGTGTATGCACGTAGATGAACGAGGTGTCGTTGTCGATGCAAACACTCGAGGGTTCGGCCAACAAGTCGAGCGCAGCCTTGCATCAGCTGATGGGAGTTCTGCGGAACCATCGCAAGCAGTCCGACACGTCCGTCAGATGACACCCAAGTACGTTCATAATACACTAATCCATACCCAGTTCATTTTTAAATCCGCCTAATCCAAACACTGTTAGAAGGAAACAAATTTATAACATTTTTGAGTTGGTAAAATAAATAAAACTAAAAAGAAAAAAAAAAATTTGGAAAGACAAACACACATCACAGGAAACTATCACTTAAAGCAGTGATTTCAGTTTGTTTATGAATTGTTGAAACAACCTATTAATGCAAGGACACTTATTCCTGTCTAGCCACGCAAGTTTAAAATTTATGACATGGTTACCTTATTTATTGCTGTGCTGTTTGACTTCTTATAATTTGTGATAAAATATTATGACTAAAGTGACTAATGAGTAATAAGACTAAAAATGAACTTAATACAGGTCCGATTGCTTTTACGTTTTGTCTACGTAAAGATATCACCGAGAGATTTGACATTTAGGTTTCTAAATGAAGCCAATGTCTTGAACTCATTATTTACACTAATGTTGACAATGTTTGTTTTTATTTTTCAGTGTTCTCTACTAAAGAAACTCTCCAACTTTTGGCGTACACTTCTGTTTGTACCTTTATTGTTGTTGATATACTATGAATCTCGTTTGTTATTTGTTGTCAAATGATTATTGTTTGTTAAAACAGTTTTTGTTATTATCGTAGTTAAAACTACACTTTTTCTGCCAGTAGTTCCTCTTTAACTGATAAAAAGTTTTAATATACTTAGCTGTGATTTGAAACTTTAGAATGTAGATATTAATACATTTTAAATGCTAAAGTTGAAAGATTTGGATTCAAATTACCAATGTTTTTATTAATATTTTACTATCACTAAAAATAATTATGTTACTTTGCTTATATCAAAATTATGTGCCAAATAAGTTGAGAAAATAAACTGTAAATTCTTCAAAACAAAGGTGTATTACAAAATAATTGAGTTAATAGTCAGTGTAAACTGTGTACTTCAATCAAAAAATGATTTACCAATAAGTTAAAAGCTTTAGTATTAACGCTACAAATCAATAGTACACAGTACCGGTCAGCCATTCTGTTTTTTTTTCCCATGAATAAAATGTAAAATTTGGCATTTTTTAGACACGCCTCACTCACACCTACAATTTTTATCAGATATTTATTAAATAAGTTTGATTTGAAAGATGACAATGTACTGCAGTGACCCAGCTCTGCTGACCACTTATTAAAATAAAAACTCTATTTGTTTGATAGTAAAAAAAAGAAAGTAAAACACAAAATGTCTTCAATTTTTGGATTTATGTCATTGTTTCATAAATGAAATTATAGAAATTCAGATCAGTGGATTCAACAAATCATTTATTAAATTTTAAAACAAAGTTTATTTATAGATATCGTAGAATTAAAAATCAAACTAACCAATATTTGAAATTTTAATAGGTGAGGCAGCAAATCTGTCTTATTTAGATAACCTATAAAAGCAAAAAAGTTAATTTCATTAAATGTTGGTAAAATGGTAAAACTGTAGGTGTGTCCCAAGAAAATTCATGTTTTTACATTGTTCTTACGGGACAAGATTCAAGTTCACTTCCACTACTACACACTCTTAAACCGAGCCAACTGTCAACCTTACCTACCAAAATATGTTAACACTTTCTTCAAGAACATGAAGGAGTGAAAGTAATGTAGGTAACAAACCACGGGATTCAAGTTGTCTCAAGCAACTCTGGAACCTGCCAACAATTAATTGTTACATATTGTCTCAATTTACAGAGGTGTGGTACACTTCTTAATTAAAATAACTGTGATTGTGTAATAATACTGACTTACTTTCTTACTTTGAAAAAAAATTTACCTAGAACAAAATGTGTGAAAAGTGCTTTTTTTCAAAGAAAACTGTTATCAAATGAAATCAAAATGTAATTAACTACTCTTCTTGTTATAGACTTGTTCTTTACTATTTAAACAAACTTGACATTATTTGTGTGTGTTATAACAATGTAATCAAATTATACTTTTATAAACTCACTGTTTGTGTTATTTATATTCTCACTAAGAACTTGATATTGGTCATCAATATTTGTGTACAAATTTGGAATAATTAATGGGAATAAATAACTACTCGGACTCGGTAGATGCATATAATGTATAATAACACTTTCATAACAAAACATTCACAATACTCATAAACATACACTTTCACTCAGACTGTTACGAATGTATAGTGAAACCAAAGTTATAAAATAAAGTTTGTTTCTTGACTTTTGACTAATTTGTGGTGTAGCTAATCTTAATGTCTAAATGTTGTGTCTAAGTTTGTTAAACACGACTAAGTAAAATTTGCTCAACGTTGTTGTGAAAATATAGAGTCAAGGACTAAAAACACTGTCCTTATTTATGTTGTAATATTTATTACGAAAGTTACATTTATTGATTGTACTTCTTGTCGGAAACGTAATAAGTACTGTAAATATTAAAACGTTACTGTAGACCTACCAAGGAACACAGATGTTTTTATCTTAAATAATCTGACAACGAAGGTAGTAACAAAATCATTAATGATTGATATAATGCCTAAAAAGTAAATAATAAGAAGTCAACATTAAAAACAGAGAAACTGTCAGCCGAAGTCTTCTTGCCAGTTGAAAACCTGCAACACAAATTTGTCTCGAACAAAATATTTATAATTAAATTTGTTATCAAATTTTATTTAGCATCCATAAAATAAAGACAACCCCATTACAACATTTTATCAGTGCTATGTTTTTATTGGCACTGGTTTTGTTAATTTGATTAACTAAATGTATAAATTTTTACTATCCAGTTTCAAGGCTATGTTTTGAAGATTGGCACCTGAGAGTTTAGTGTTCGATGGTTTTGTTAAACAGTATGTTGATTATCGACTTTAAAAAAGGTCTGTAAAATAATAAATAAGTTTTGCAATAACAAAAAACTTCCTTAAAACTAAAAAAGAATTTTACCCTTCAACCTTTAAACATTACCGTTTAGTTATCTAGTATTTCTGAAGTCTTTGGAATTGGGTTATCACAGGGACTAATTTACTGCGGCATTGGTTTCCTCTGAATCAGAGGCACTACACTTATCGTAGCAATCATGTAGCTTCTGGATATCGTATGGTTTTAGCTTGTGTCAAAAAAATCTTGTTCTTGGAATTTCCACCCGATTTTCGCCGAATTTCCCGATTCTCGAGTCTTGTTTACCGCTAAAGAAATGTCATTTAACTGATCCCAAAAGCTAAAACCATAAAATATGCAGAAGTTAGTTCTTTACCAACTGACTTGAGTTATCAGTTTTGGTCTTACAAAGAATGTTGAATAGTGGATAAATTCTTTGTTTAGTTGAAAACAATTGCACTAACAAATTAGTACAATAAACTTAAATTCAGGTCAGGTGGTCAGGGATTGGTTACCCTTACGCACCTCTTGTTGGGCATATTGCCTAATCACCAAAAAAGGAAGGAAGCAAATGGGAAGCAGGTTAGCAAGAGGACTGGCACTGGGGTGGATTGACCGGACCAAGCAATCACTATGATGTAGTAAAGCCACTGACAGACTGGGAGGATTATGAGAAGCCTACCATGGTGGGGAACAGAGCATACAACATCTGCAATCTCAGCAGGGACGCAGTCAGGGGGTTCCGCGTCATGACCTCCACCTTGACCATTGATAAGACCCCAAAACAGCCCATTTGGGGTTTTTCCATAACAACAGGGTGGTGCAAAAAAAGGTAACCGAACAATTGTTAACCTTTATAGTTTGAGTTTCCTTTTTTGCACCACCCTGTATAAATAGTCGAATTTATTTTATGATAGTTTTATTTTACATGTACTGTACAACTAATAATAATATTCCTAATGTGCACAACTACTATCAGTACTATTTTGCAATAATAAGCAAATTATGTAAACATTTTCCTACACAAAACGGCGGAAGTAACTATGACTTTGCTGTATGAAATCTTGTGGTTTCGCTATTTGAAGGAAATCTAGCAAAACCCCTCCTTGTGGCACAGAGTATTCCAGACACCCTGGTAGTTCATGCTTTGGAACAACCTTTTGTTACTGGAAACCCCTCTGGCTACACTAGTGGACTGAGGGGACTGCACACTTACCTAGTCCTCGAGAGTGACGTTCTTGAACAGGTAGGACATGGACTCCTTGTTGTGAATGCGACGGATGGCCTCGGACAGCAACACACTGATGTCCACTGTCTTGATCTTGTGGCACTGCAGCTTCTGGAGCTCGTGAGGAATCGTGTTCGTCACTACCACCTGGACACAGAGTTGCAGACGATAATGTGGCGGACGAAGATGATATAATAGCAAGGCCAGGAGCTAACCAGAGCCGAGCGGAGCACCTCAATCATACAGCAAAATACCAAGGCGGAGGAAAAGAATTATAATCACAATACGAATATTAGATGGAATTTCATCTTATTTAATAATACTCAATTTTTCAAAGAGAAACAATTATATTTGAGTAATACTCATCTTCAGGTAAACAAGACTAATGAAAACCATTGTAAAATTGTTTCGATCAGTCTTAGTTTTACAATTGTTTTTATTAGTGTTGCTTATCTGAAGATGAGTATTGATAATACAACAGAGTGTCCAGCGTTCAGGAAAAACATTACAAAAATTACTGTTACTGTTTGAGGCAATCTCCTGACTCCCGCTAGCGCTCGTGACAAAATCGCGACTTTCATTATCGCTAATGATAATGTATTGACTCCTGCTAGCATCTGCGGTGAAATAATGACTGCAATACTGTTCACGGCGATCTCTTGACTCCCGCTAGCTTCCGCAATGAAATCACGGCTTTTGTTACTGTTACCGAAATTTCTGACTCCCGCGGCGAAATAACGACTTCCATGCCGTTGGCGGCGTGGAGGTGATGGCATGACTTATCCATGACATAATCACCACTTTCACGATCCCATTCCCAAAATTTCTTGGTTTAGGGACAAAATTCCTGTATATCGCAGATTCCCGTATAATTCCCGGTTTTCCCAAAACTCTTGTATGCTGGACACCCTGTATATTATAAATATAATAGTTTCTCTTGGAAAAAATTGTGTATTATTAAAGAAGATGATATGCCACCTAATATTCATACAATGAATCCATCTTCACCAAGACCATCATATCGCTAAATAATCATACTGATATAATGCCATAACAGGGCCAGAAACCTTTGTGTAACGTAATAGTCCTTTGCCACTTGTCGTTACCTCATCTATGGGAGAATCCTCGATGAGCCTGGGTGCGTCAGAGCTGAGCAAGCCGTGAGTCGCGAGAACGTAGATCTTGTAAGCTCCTCGCTCCTTCAACACTTCCGCAGCCGCCACAAACGATTGTACATCGTCCACCATGTCGTCCTGTAAACGTACATCTTGAAAGCCCAGATCTTGTTAACAGTTCTTAATTAATACACAAACGGGTGTAATCATAATGTACATGGATTTGCATTTCATAGTTGAAGTCACTTAGTAAGGAAGTTAATTCATCCAGAACCAACACAGCTAGGTTGCTGAATAACCAGTCACGAGTTGGCAGGTTAGAACATCCTTGACGATGATGGAGAACTCAAATGAAACATCTTTTTTTGAATTTACTCTTTTCAAGTTTGAAGTTATGGCAGAGCCAAGTGCTCACAATTTTCAAGACTTTGTCGACATCAAAAGTGAGGAAAACCTACATTTTACCTAAAATAATAAAAACAATCTTTAAGAATCGAAATTGTTTTGCATGCTCACCACCATGATGGCAATGCGACCGCCCACGTCGCCCACCACGTTGATTGGTGGTTTTTCCTTGGCCGGGTGTTGCGGCACGCCCACGCCCATGTCCATGGTGCGGCTGAGCAGTGGAGGGGCCGGGGGCGAGTACCGCCCGTCCACCTCGTCACTCTCCGCTTCCTTCTGCTCCCCGTGGATGACTGCGATGCCCAAGCGCAACCTCTCAGCGTACGAGGTGGCTTTCTTGGCAGAGCCGGGGTTGCGCGCCACAATCACTGCGCTGCGGTAGTCTGGTATCTACAATCAGAGTCGGAGCTGAAACTACAACTAACAGAAAAATATAGCTAGTTACTTTCACCCTAGTTTTGAGATGCGCTAATTTCACAACCGCTTCTTTAACTAGAGTTGAATGGTAAACTCAAACTCGGGGTGTTTGGCCAACTTTAGCGCCTCCTACGACCGCGCTGTGCTCGCCATCCCATGGTCTGGCCAACTTTAGCGACCTCCTATACGACATGACCTGCTCTTGCCACTCACCATTTTGACTTTATCTATCATTGCGGACCTTCTGACAATAGACAATAGTTAGGACAAATAGGTGTTGCTCTCTGTTGGTGTGTTCTCCTAGACTATGTTACATCCTCACAAAGAAGGTGATGAGGTGGCAAGGAACAATGAGCTGACTGCATGCATGATGGTCTCAACGGATATTATAACTGACAGTCAACTTAGGCATCTTCTTCTAAACTGATTGCTTACAATGTTAGTAATAGGCATAGATGATTCTCCGATACATGGAGATGATAGCTTTACCATTGAGTCCACCCAATCCGAAAAAATCACGTTTTGCACTAAAAGTCATTTTGGTACTTTTTTACATTGTAACTACTCATTTTGAATTCTTAGTTACGTGTTGCGAGCCCCAAGTGTTGCAACACCTATTCCAGTCATTTTATTCCACTATTAAGTTTCTTGTTATGTTTTTACTCCCCCAAAAAATGTCCACGTACTGTTTTACTTCCATTGCAATTTCTGAGGACAGTTTTACTCTTGCTATACATTTCAAATGTTGTTTTTCTCAGCCTGTTTTACTCCCCCAATTATCACAAATGTTTCACTCTGGTACCACATTACAAGTGCAGTTTTACTATCGATACATTCTGAGTGATATTTTACTGTTACAAAAGGCTCCAAACTCGTCATTGAAGGCTTGTAATCAGTTCAAAGGGCCATTTTACTCTAGCAGGGCACAAGTCTCACCAAAGCAAGTAACTGTTTATTCCGTGCGGAAGTTCACTGCTAATCAACAGTATCATTGTTGTCCTGCCGACTAATATGATGATTATAATCTAGTTCTTCACGTTCACTCCATGTCAAAACATCATAATTAGCTTGAGATATTTCAGTCTCGTACCATCTGTGACTGAAAATGGTATTCCACAGCGAGACAATTTAAAAATCTCAATTTTGACACCGGTTGCGAAAGCCTAAGAGTTAAGATATCATGACTACTGGACTCACACACTCCTGGATGTACTGCAGCAGGAAGGGGGAGGCGCGCAGGTTGTCCACTGGGCAGTCGAAGAAGCCTTGGATCTCCTTCTGGTGCAGATCCATGGTGATGACGTGCGTAAGGCCGGAGTTACACATCATCTTGGCCAGCAGCTTGGACACGATGCAGCCTCTCTTGCGCATCTTGCCTGTCAACCGATCAGTTCTTGTTGAGCAACGAGCAGTGCGACAGCAAACCGTGATGTTGCTTGTTAGACTTGTTAGTTAGATTTGGAATATGGGGCACTTGGCCAGGATATGCTATCAAAAAGGAATAGGAAGGAGAGCAGGCTCACCTGGATAAAGAAGAAACACAAAGGAGAACACAGACTTTACAATTTTCAGCCCTGCCAGGGCCTTGTCAAGACAAAAATAGAGCACTTGAAAGAGTAGTACCTTAACAATAAAACAAAGCCTAATAATAATAAAACAAACAACAAGTTCAACAACACAATTCTTTCCTCTAATCCAGACTATGTCACATAAGATATAAAATAAAACCTAGAGGACCAATGTCCTTGATATCTACCAGATTTTTGGTGGTTTAACTACGACCATTATGATGACATAGTATTTGAATTGTATTCACAGCTCTGGGCTATTCAGATTCTGCAACTTGTAGCTCTCAGAGACTTGGAAGATTGGGAAAGCCACAGGCAAAACTATCAGAGAGGAAAGCAGCTTTGAGACTATTTGAATACTGTAGATAAATAACTTTAGCATGGCGGCGATTTGTCAATGATAAATAAAAGTTTTTTATATTGTTTTTCTCTACTAAGAAGTAACAACACGATGCAAACTTGGTAAGCCCTTGCAGATGTATTTACTACGACCAGTGCCCCGAATACTCTGTATCAAGTATCTACTCACACTGTTTGCTGTAAGGTAAGTACGGAATCACTCCCACGATATTCTTAGCTGAGGAGGTTTTGCAAGCGTACGCCATGATCAACAGCTCCATGATATTGTTGTTCACATCTCTGAAATTACAACAAAGGGAATGTATTGTCCAATAGTAAGAACTAGTTCCACATGGTCTACGGGAGACGTCTGTGGATCTACTGATGACTGTTAATTCTGCAAGTCACAGTTCAACTTGTTGAATGAGGATTAAGAAGTGTTTCTGCATGAATGCACGTGCACTCAACGTTATCACTAAAAGAAATGTTTTATATGTTTTTGACAAACTTTGTAAGGACAATAATCAGTTTTAATTACCTGAGAATATCAACATCCCCATTTGAATTGCTTTCACAATTAAAGTTGGATGTTACTGGGACAAATACTTAACTGAGGAAGTGAGAATCTTAGTTTTCACGATCATATCGAACACATGTTCTTTGGGTTACAAAAACCAGAAAATGAAGTTCTTGTTTGAGCTTTAAACACGAGCCGTGAGAACTATTTTTCGCTTAAGCGGTGGGAGCAAATTTCCACTTCCAGGTAAATCCTCAAACTACCAACTATTTTAATTCTGGATATTTTACGTTTTGTAAAAGAAATCCATCTCAATTCAACTCTTCAATTGAGTCTCCTTAATGATATAGTGATATAACACAGATCAATTGGTAATCCTAAAACCCTCAACAATTTTTTTCAAGAACCACTAGCTCTAGAATGGCATAAAGCTGTTCAATATTGTAGTTTGTTGTTGTATTGACTTAACCAATACAATGGTTTTTGTGTTAATTAGGCCATTTTTATGTAGTAATTAATGTATCTCTGGTTATGTCTTGTTGTGAGTCACGGCAAACTGTGCACTCATTAGCTCACTGAGCTTGCATTGTTTTAAAATTCTTTTATAACACTAATTTTCTTGAATAATAACAACGTACGTAGGAAAACAGAAATAAAAATGTGCAAAGTAAAACTACAACATGCCGCAGGCTTACTTAGTCCCAGTTTGGATTATGTAAATGTCTTTTCCTCTGACTGAATCTCCGATTTCCACCATGGTTTCTCGGTTGGTCTTGTGATACACTGAACATCCGCCACTCTTGACTCCCAAGCGACTGAAACCCATGATTGGCAGTGAGACCTCACATCATTCCATCACCATTCAATTCTTACCTGTAATAATCATCGCCCTGCCTACCTCCAGGGTCGGATTGTGAGCTGCACTATTTCTTATTATTCTCCAGCTAATTTTGCTACTGAAATAGCCAAAAATATAACTGAAAGTACCACTCAAGAGCGAATACGCCAGGCATGCACCACGGGACAAGCGCCGCACCGTCGAGGCCTAGCGCAAGTCAGCAAAACACCATAAGTTTGAGGAGCCTCCCATCTCACTAGCCTAGATCAAAAAACCATTCTGGAAGTAGCCCAAAACTATTGTGATAATAGCTGTCTACTTTTTTCTAGTAGTTTTATTTAAGCTTGCAACTTTTTTCTAAAATTGGTTTTGATTTCCGGTCATAATACCCAAATTTTTTTCACTTTGTGGCTTTTACGGAACACTCACCTTAAAATATAATGGCAGAATATAGCATGATAGATCACAAACTACTCCTTAACAAAAGTACACTACTTTAGCATCATGAGGCAAAAACAAAGCTATGCCTACAACATTAAATCCGCACAAGAAGAATGTCAAGGTTAGTATTGGACTTCTGAAAGCAGGCTAGACCGGGTTAAATGATTGTAAAGAAAAAAATGAATAAACTAAACTTACCTGGCAATTAAATTTGCTAGTTCAGGATGGGAATTGCCATTAATTATCATAATATCTGTTGAAGCAGGTACATCCATTTTTGGGTTTTTAGCGGTCAATGGACTAGGTTATGTAAAATATCAAATAGTCACAAGCTGATTATTTAACACAAAACTCGGCTTATTACAAGAAAATGGAGAAGTAGTAAAAATGATAATTTCTAGAGTGAACACCCTGTTAGATAACACAAACTTGCTTGGTAACAGAAATCAAACATCTTTGTTGGGTTGAACAACTTGACGAACAACAACCAACAAAACAGGAACATGGAACAACAACAAACATAGAGCTTGTGGTTATCTGTGATGAAACTGAAAGTGACAATTTATACATAACCAGGCTGTTTATAAACATAAATGTATCAAAACAAATGTCTCAGTTTTTGTCGATATGGCAATGCTAATGTCGTTGTATCATAAATATAAACTCCCACCAGGGATCCAATTATAGCTCGCAGACTCCCACCGAGGACCTAAATAAATGAATATTTATGATAAAATGACATTCATTTTGATACATTTATGTTTATATACAGCCTGGATATATGTTATTATAAAAATACACAAAGATATGACTGTTTATATAAAAAATTGTAATCGAAAATGAAGCAAGAAATGGGGCATACTTCACGCTGCTTAAAAACGAGACAGCTGTTTTCAATACTTGATTTTTTGTAGACATTATTTATTGGCGATGACAAAAAGTATACCCCCAGTTGCAGCTGTTGGTTATCTTTGGGTTTATCGGATTCATAAAAAAACCTGTTTTGTTTTTATTAGGTTGAATCTTAAATGAGGTTATGTGCAAGACTTGTAGCTGTAATAATATTATGATTGACTGAAATTTGGGTAGCTCTCCTAAATTTACTGCAATTGTGCCGAGTTTATTTTTTTTAATTTGTGTACAGCTACAAAAATATCTCTTCACAAAATAGAACAGGTTTTTAGTAGCTAGGCCTAGACTATACGTTATATAATTAGGGACTAGGCTATGTCCCGATTTACTTGTGTAATCATACCTTATCCAATGCCAGGTTTATTTTCATACGGTTCATTTTTAATTTTACCAAAGACATTTAGTACGTCATCACAGGTTTTCAAAGAACAATTAAAAAATGCAAAGAAATTTAAATCTAGTTCCCAACAGTGGCTACTTCGTCAAGTTAATGATACCTATGTAAAGCAAGCTAAAGTTCAACAATACAGGTAAACAAAATAATTATTGTAACGTATTAGCCGACAATCTACCCTATAAACTGTTTTCTACGGTCCACGTCAATAGCTATTACAATTTGTTACTTAATCTTCCAGGGGTCGCATAGGTTTTCTAAACATAAGAGGAGACACCCAGTGGTTACTTCCGTCCAGGTGGGTTAAAGTCAAAATCTAAGCAAAAAAGGCAAAATACAGTGTTCTGAAGCGAGACCTGAACCTGCCCACTCAGTCATGGACGCAGGCAACGTCTTTTTTAGTCCTACATATATTGGCCTTTCCAATATGATACAAATTTGAACTGTGTGTTGTTCCTATTTTAGATGTCGAAGTGCTTTCAAGCTGCTTGAGATCAACAAGTCTTGCAAGTTATTTAGACAGGGACAGACTGTCGTCGATCTAGGATGTGCTCCGGGCAGTTGGACACAAGTGGCAGTTCAAGCAACAAAAGCTCAAGAGTCGGGTACTTATACTTAAAAATCTCTATATTCTTGTTCCAACGTGCTGTTATTTCATCTGTTGCATTTGAGAAGAGATACTTTACAGCGTTCTAGTACTGTATGTACCGTGATATCAAATATGAATTAAATCTTATTTCAAAAGTTTTAGCATCAAACAATATTGACAAGTTGCAGACAAATAGTGTTTGTATATCTTAAAGAGACAAGTCACATAGCCAGTTGTGCAAACTCTCGTAATCTCAGGTAGGTCAGAATCATGCCTTCTCAAGGTTTCATTTCAAGCAAATCTCAAAGTAAGCTCAAACCAGACTACTGTATTTACAGGTTCCAAGTCACTGGTTATCGGGCTAGACCTGTCTCCAGTACACGAGATAGAAGGTGCCACACTCCTCGGCTGTATGGATTTCACGAAGGAGAGTTCTCAGCAGCGTCTGAGAGAGGTGCTCGGGACACGCAGGGTCGACGTTGTGGTCAGTGACATGGCTCCCTCCGCCACCGGCATTAAGTTCATGGACCACACCAACATCGTCAAGCTGTGTTACGCTGCGCTCAAGTGAGTGCCATAGAGATTGCAAGAGTCTACTTACCACTGCTTTCACTGGTGTTGCGTATTCAGTCATCTGTTTGGGCTCTGTTCATTATTAGTTGGATACTATTCAACTCAAATCTCTGTACTCGTTTTTAATAGGGAGTTGTTATGCACGCAATTTGTCAGAAAAAGTAAAAGCGGTAATACCTTAAGAAGACAAACATTTTCAGACAGCTAATTTGAATAATTACAATTTTCCCGTTTCGAATTGTGGTGTTCTTAAAATGGTGGTGTTTCTGTTTTTCAACTGAACTGATGTTTCTTATTGTATATGCATAGTATTCAAGAAGCCTAGTATTTACAATAAATATACATTCCCAAATATTAATATTTACAATAGCATAAAGCACTAACGATTGTCCGCTCGAGACATTTAACGCCTCGGCATGAAAAAATAACTGATTGGCAAAGATATACAGTCATGGTGTTGTATTCTGTGACTAGTACAAACTTATCAACTTAATTGCAAGCACTCGGTAATCATAGATTTGATTATCAAAGATCACTATTCAAGCCCTAGAAATGTATGTTTCTGTGTCAGTTTTGCTGAGAGCACCTCGTCGCCAGGGGCAGTCTCGTCATGAAAGTGTTTGACGGCGGCGCGAGAGTCAGAAGCTGAGGAGCGACGCACGAGACTTGTACGAGAGCGTCAGGATAGTGCGACCGCACGCTTCTAGGAAGGAGTCCAGCGAATTCTTCTTCGTCTGCCTTAACTTTAAATCTCCGCAGAACAATCAAACACCAACTTGACAGTGTCCCACAATAGGTACATTAGGCTTTGTGCCATTACGTCGTATAGCTTCGGCAACCTCTGTAAATTTTGTATCATAGCAACAAATGTTATATGAATAAAGTTAATGATATTGTTAACATAAATAATCATTTTTCCTACTTCCTCGGTTACTAAAGGTGTACAAGAAAGTATCAAATTTAACTTTAAGGAATGATGTTGGCCCCCTTCAAATGAACGCATTTATAAGATTGTGCCAATAGTTTTTGTTAGTGTCTCAACTGCTTGCGTTAGTGCACATCAAATATTATAGCCACCAGTTCCGCTAACTATGATTGTAAACTAGCACTGGTCATCAAAAAACAATGACTTTAGGTTGCCATCTTACTCCAGTACAAAAAGCTATTCGGAAATTACCTAGTGAAAGTAACCTGGACTGCTTGGTGCTTATTTCTATTGGTGTTAGTTTTTGAAAGCTAACGGAAAGTAATGTAAGTTATTTACTTTTTAATTACCGTAGTTTGGTCAACACTCAACACTGCTTGGCTTGAGGTGTACCTAGTTTACCCGCTTCCCTTCTACCATCACGACCACTTTCTTACCTACCAACATCTCAGCATCACTTTGTTAACTTTTCTTAACTTAAACAACAAAAACCATTCATGATACTTTAGTTTATCAAAATTCAAAAGACTATGTATAGTCTTTGGTTAGTCATATCAGGTTCAATACATTAGAACGGGCAGAGGCAAAATATTTTAATGCTTCTAACGGGTGTTAGAACATAGACTACATCTATATGTAATAAATATACATAAGGAACTATTAATCTTTATACATTAATTCAAAACACTGAAAGTGTCTTTAATCTAAAACTTAACTCTATACCAGTACATGTTAACGACTGTCAAAACCATGTCTACTTAAATTATACAGCGTTAATTTATTTACATCTAAGTATTATGTTTCTTTGGTCTTACAAATTAATTTAATTCAGCTTAAAAATACCACTTTTTCTTCATCTGTGTTTTTCAACTAAACTAGTAGTTTATTACAGTAAATATATTTGCGATGTTAGTACTAGTTTTAACCTTTTAACTATTCCTACTGAAAAGGGTTATGTCATTTTTTGGATTGACAAACACTGATGTTTTGATCAAAAATAAGAGAACTTTATTTTAAAAGATAAATCAATAGTTTGTCCTGAGAAAAATATAGTACCTAAAAATCTACGACACTGTTTTTGTACCTCTTCAATCAACTAAGTTTGTCACAGTTCATCTAACCAACTTTACTGAAATAAAATTTACTTGTATTTGCAAATGCATTGTGCTTGGTAAGACTTAATAATTATTGTACGAGGCGTGTTTTTTAAGTAAGTACAGTTCTTAGATAAAACAATAACGAGCAGAGATTTCATAATAGTTTTTATTTTACATGAAAGGCTGTACTTTAAACTATTTTTCTACATAATTTCCATTAATATTGGGGCACTTATCATATCGTCCAGCTAGCTTTTGAATTCTGATGTCATAGAACTTTGCCGCCTAACTTGACAAAATTTTCAGCACAACCGGAAGTTGCTCGTCGCAAGATCTGGACTGTAGGGAGGGTGTTCAAATTGTTCCCAACCAAATTTTTGCATCAAATCTTGGGTTCTCTTTGTGACATGTGGGCGGGCATTGTCGTGAATCAAAATGACACCTTTAGTCAGCATCCTTCGCCTTTTGTTCTCGATAGCACGGCGGAACTCCGCTCAAGTGTCACAGTAGGTCTTTGAATTGATTGTGTCCCCACGAGGCAAAAACTCCACCGACAACACCCCCTTCCTGTCCCAAAACACTGTGCACATGATTTTTTGGGCAGACATGTTTGTTTGAACTTGACTTTTCTGGGCGAGGACGAATGTCGCCATTCCATAGACTGTTGCTTTGATTCTGGTGTATTGAGGTGACCCATGTTTCATCGCCTGTCACTCTTTGGCTTAAAAAATCATCACCTTCTACATCATACCGAGGAAAGAAAGCCAAAGCACTGCCCAAACGTTTCGTTTTGTGCACTTTAGTCCAGTGGTGGCTTAGAGGGGAAAAAATTAAACTTTAACATTTAATTTATCCGTTTCCAAAGTCCGTGGGATCACATATCAACGAAGACAGTGAGTGCGATACAAGCTTGACAGCAATAACCGATGGTTGCAGCTGCGTAATTCCAAAACGATACTTACTTAAAACACACCTCGTATTATAATAATAATTGTCTTATAGTGAGAGTTAATGGAAACCGTGTGCTTGGTGCAAAATAGACGGAGATTTATTTTCTTTGCGTTAAAAAGAAATTTATAATACATGGGCAATTGGTTGTAGCACAACTGTTACTACCGTTGAGTTTACAGTCCAAGTGTGGCTCTAGTTCCGTGTTCTGTTTACATTGACCCCAGAAGCTGTTGAATGTTTGGTAAATAAGAACATAGTCTCTGAACCAGCTGTCATAAAAAAATAAGTGCCTCATATAACGCACACTTCAGCTAGCTTAAGTGAAAATACGATTTGTAAATATCTATTGTAATTTAATTTTTGTGCCTTCATTTTCAGAAACTAAACAAGTTTATGTGCATAGCTTGGCTACTTTTTAGCCTGCTTAAAATTCAACATAAAACAAGTTACCCAATGCAAAACAGTCTGAACACAAATATTTCAAACTAAACGATAAACTACGCACAAATTCAAAACAAAATATAAAAGTAAAAAGATATTTTAAAAATACCAACAATTTGTCTAATAGAGTATTGTTTGGTTCTTATACAAGTGGATGGACTGGTAACCGTTAGCGTTGGCAGCACTGCCAGGGAACAGGATGCCACTAGAGAGAGACTTGGACAGACGGTTGGTACCCGTGACGACCAGCTCCACTTCTTGGAAGTTGCGCAGTCGCTGCACGTCTTTGTCTTTGCGAATCACCTGCGCACACCAGACAATAGCAGTAAGAAAATACTGGCCAATCTAATTCATGATGGAGTGCAAGGGAGAAGAGTTATTGCTTATTACTGGAGGAAGTAACTATAACTCTTGGAATTAGGCAGAAAGATATTAGTTTTCAAAACAAAAGTAACAATTTATTTATGGTTTTCTATTAAATTCTTTCGCGAAAACGCCCTAACAGTACCAATTTATTTTTGGCCTTTCCCTCGATTTTAGCTTAAAACCCTGCTTACCTACCACTCTATCAAAAACATATTTTTTTAAGTTAAGAAAATATTTCATGATTTAATTTGAAAAAGATGGTTGCTGTACCCTTCACAATATCATATATATCATAACATTACTTTTAAAAACGGTAACGAGAAATGTGCTAACCAGTAAAATGTTGGGAATGACTAATGGATTTGATTCAAATTGGGAAATGCTGAAATAGCAACTGGTGAAAAAGATACTCTAAAGTTTGAGAGTTGCACATCACTAGAGGCAGACTAACTATGTGGGCATGTAAGCAAATGCCAGCTTTACCACACCTTGAGAGCTGAGGTGCGTATTCTACGCACGGTCACGTGACTACACTTCACGCACTACCCAGGCGCACTTCACATTCACTCGTCCGGTCAGGCATTTTGCGGATACGAATGACTTGGCTGGCTGACAGACCGAGTTCTTCACAGCACACTCTAAGAAGTGTGTAGTATGTCAACTCTACCATTGGCAGCTCAACTTCGATGAAATCCGGGTCTCCGCTGTTAGCCACTCGCACTTTCAACACCAGTTCTGAAACATATGTGAGCGTTACTCTAACAATGATTAATAAATTTATCTTTTAAATATTGTCTTAGACCTAACATTAAATTTGTCTTAAGTAATTACGCAAAATACTAAAATATTTCCAAAATAGTGCGAAATTATACAGCTTTACAGAGTTAAAATATAAAATTAATAAAACAAAACTGCTATAGGAGATGGTGTTTTGATTTTTAAATCTAAAATAAATTATCTGCTTTTTAAAGGTGTAGTCAAGCATTTAAAACTTTGATGACACAACAAGCTCAGACTCACCGTCTATGGGAGACAGGGGTGAGCTGCTGGGGTGGCTGGTCTGATGATTCACTTGACCAACTCCGTTGTGTTTCCGATGATTGACTCCATTGAGTGGATACAGGTCGACTTTGCTGTTGAGAGGTGGGTTCTTGAGATAGTTAGGTGCAATGGGGAGACTAGCCTCAGGTGCGGATCCTCTCCGCTCACTTCTCCCCCTCCCCCCAAGAGTGTCCTCACCTCAGGTCGACTCGCAAGAGAGAGTGGAGTCTCTCCTTTCTCAGCTACAATACACTTGTCGGCGTTACTACTCAGCAGCAGTTTAACAATGTCAACATGACCCCTTTTGCAAGCCCAGTGCAATGGTGTCCTGAAATTATTCCCTGAATTAGAATAGTACAATATTAACTACTCTCTCACGGTTAATGAGAGCATAGGTTGTAGAACAAGTCAGCCAAGTAGGCTATTTTTAACCAAAGGTTCGCTTGAAGGACTACAAACTACTACATCCAAGACCATTCATTAAAATATATAATGTAAAGAAATTAACAGAAAACGCTTACCATCCATTAATTTTATGTTTGGCATTGGGATCGATTCCTTTAGCTAAAAGTTCTACAACTGAATCTATGTCACCAATACAAGCTGCTTCACGAAGCTTTTCTTCCAACACTGCTAACTTATCCATTGTCAATTATTTCATAGAAAGATACATTTATTTGTTAAATTTTCTTTATATAAAAAGTGTATCTGTTGTTTTAAATTATTTATACGTAGGCCTAAATTAAGTTACAACGTAAACTATAATACTGTACTAATGGTGAAAATATGACATTTCCTTCTTAACTGAACGAGACTGTAGGGAGAGCAACTTCGCCGTTGCGTGCGCATCATATTCGTTAGAGTAGGTGCGCGTACCGATGCGCCTTGGACAGGTGTAGCCCGCTCCCTAATCCCAATCCAGTTCAAATAGTTCACGATTTCCCCACCAGGCTTCAGCACAATGCAGCGAAACGTTTCTGTACCTAGTTCAGGTGAGGCCTCAACCATTGATTTTAAATGTATATTTAAAGTCAATGCTAGAACTGATTAAAACGGTTTATTATTTTTTTCATTATGTGGAAGTCTATGCGATCTAGCGGAAACATCGTGAACTACACTATGTCGTTACTGTAACTCGTTTTACATAAAGTAGAAGACTATGCTACCTAGCGGAATGCGCATGAACTATACTATATTAAAACTGTTTACCCTTTATTCATATAGTGGAAGCCTATACGATCTAACTGAGCAATCTTGAACTACACAATTCCAAAACTGAGAACTTGGTTTTTATAAAGTAGAAGCTTATACTATTCAGGGAAAACGTCAACTAAACTTTTAAAAAACTAATACTTATTATCACACATACTTTTATAAACGAATTTGTTAAATTTATATAAAGAATATATCCTATTTATAAAAATCTTCTTGCAGTAAAAATTAATAAATTGAAAATACACTAGTGCTTTTTTATAGTGCTTCCAAAAGACGACTTGTATTTTCACTCTTTCCTTTTATTGACATATGCAGCAGCACTGCAGCAGGAACAGCCATGTTGCAATTTTGTCAGTTGATTCATTTCGTGTAGGAACATTGTCAAAATTTATTTTCGAAATTTAGTTGAAAACTGGATTGTATGATTTGTTTTTTAAGCTTATTACTAAACCGTGGATTTCGAATATCTTTATAATCATATCTTGGTAAGTGTTTATGAGTTTGTCCATTTCAAGAAATTATTATTTTTAATAAAGACTTATCATTGAACCCTGCATTCTTCAAACTGGGTTAACAAATTAGTATTTCAATGTTATTTTTACTGAGCACATTTGCAGCTGATATAATGATACATTTAATCCAATGTTTTCATTTTATACAACTTATACATTTTGCTTAAATAACTTAAAAATATAATCAAAACACTTTGGCTTACCTTACTTTTCCTGTTTCATGCCTAAGCTTGCAAATAGGACTTGTGCAGGTTTTTGGTGGTTAAGTGGAAGAGAGGACTTTATAGTCCTAACTTCGCCACATAATAAAGACTGATTTCATTTCATATTTCATTTCTTTTAGGCCTGAGGTTTGGAATTATATAAACTGTTATGTAGAGTAAGGTTTGGATTTAATCAATACTTAGCCGTTTTTTGGGAACAAGAATCAAAGATAAATGGGAAGAGCACTCCATCAGTAATGTCAAGTAACATGTTTATGGTTTTGTAACATCTCACAGCCCGTACTGAACCAAAGCACAGATTAGGGTTAAACAACGCCCTTTTCTCTGGCTGTCTGCAGTGAACTGAAGTAATCGATACATACGACATACTTCACGCGTTTTACAGACAAGTAGAGACTTGAAAAAAGGTTGCTAGGTGGCTACGTCACAAAGCCAGATTACTGGACGTGTCGGAAAGGCGAACGGCTGCATTATATAGACTGTACTGTACTTCTCACTATCAATGGTTGTTGTCCGTAACTTATCATGCGTTCATATTATTACCTCTGTTATATGTCATATTTACTTCTTGTTTAGTTAAGATAATCTATTACTTAAAAATCGCAAACAATTGTTCATGTTAAGTGCCAATTGTGTATGTTTGTTAGCCACCTGGATACCACCGATAGACTGTCAACAATTGTAAAATGGTGTAACCGTATATATAAGATGATAAATAAATTCCTTAATAGCCTATAAGAAGCAATTGCATGAGAGCAGATACATTCCTCCTTCGGAGTTCGTGAAGTGTTTTCCTTGCACTTGATCTCTAACTAAGGTTAACAAGAGGGGAGATGAAAAGACTAACAAGTCTAAGCATATTTTTTGTCTTAAAGCACATTTATTTTTGCTTTTGTACACCAATTTTTTCTACTGCATTTGCGTTTCAGATTTTAGTTAAAAATGGAGGATTTCAAAAGTAAAGATGAAGAAATTAGTCACTGGAAACAGAAGTGTGAAGAAATTGAAAGGGAGCTAGAAGAGTTTAGAGAAAGCTCGCAAATGATAGAGCAAGAATTAGAATTGAGTCTGGAACAGGCCGAAAAGCAAGGACGGGAACTGAGGTCAAAGTGCAACCGCCTTCAGTTTGAAAATGACAATCTCAGGGTAAGTCTAGGTATTGGTTTCCGTTTCAACTCCTAGACCATGAACCCTTTTATCATTTCTTATTACCCACACTACTGGTTTTGGGACTAAGGCCATCATCCTAGGTGTTTAGGTTAATACAGATATTCAAACAAACAACAAACTCATAAACACAAAATTTAAAGCAGATGTTAAAACAGTGGACTCTTGATCAATTTGTTTACCTTTTTAAGTTGTTTTTATATTTGTCGTATTGTGCATGTCACCAATATTTTTAATTGTTATGCTGCAAATATTTACTTTACATTGTATTACCACCGTTACTCCATCGTCACCTAGATAAACCCTTTTCATGTCCCTCGTTGTTACCCATAACCACCCCGAACCGTAAACTCGATCAAAAAGAATGAGTTGCACAAAAAATAAAGTATAGTAACACTAGAAGGGGTGGTGGATTGGGTGAAATCAACCTTTCTTACCATTTATAAATATCTATAGGCCTACCATGTTGTTTTGTTTATCTAAGCTATGTACTAAATGCAAAAAAGGTGTATGACGTTTATAGTAATTAAAAAATAGACCAATCACCAGAATTAGATGTCCAGGTAATCTACAACTGATGGTCTGTAACTCGTAAGGTAAGCTATGGTGGACTCGCTGGGTTCTATAAGGCTCACAGATGTAATAGTATTGACAACGTGTAGAAAACATGGAGTATCGTTCATAAAAGTCGCTGTCCCGTTTTGTTATACTTGTATATTTACAACAAAGGTTTAAAGGGTTATTAAACTTAGAATATTTATAATGGCAGCCATTTTAAAAATTGGAAGTGATAATTATTAAAATAAGTTTTAAATATTGGTTCTTGTTACACTAAGAGGTGTGGTAAGTTTTAAGTAAATTATACCTTCATCAACTTTGAAGATTAAAATTATTTATTAAAATACACAGCCAGAAGGAGAACAAAGTGAGATAAAACTTTGCGCTATAGGAAGTATTTGATTTATTTTTACTTGAAAAGTCATCTGGTGAATTTTGAAGTTATTACTGGATACCCTGTAAATCTTGAGTAAACTGTCTGCCTTGTTGGTGAACAGGAGAAGACAGAGCTGAGTCAGCTGGAGAAGACGAGACAGATTATGGAGCTGCAGGATGAGATTACACAGAGTCGAACACGGGAAGAACATTACAGGAAGTACATCCGGGAACTGGAGCAGAAGAATGATGACTTGGAGAGAGCTCAGAGGTACAGTCACAGTTACCCATCAAAGAAACTTTTAACACTGGTTTTTAGAGGTTGGTCTAAAATGATTTTTGTGGAAGATTAGCTCCGTTTTATTAAATTATTACTTGAAAAACTATTTTTATTCACATATAGAGGTTGTACGGAAACTCTATCACATAGCTTTGTTGTTATATTTCTGAAATCTTGGAACATTGTTTACCTTGTCGACGAGCAGCATGGTTTTAAATAGCTGATACAACTTGTCCGACCGATTCCAGAAACATGTACGTGTCACTAGAGGAGTTCGAAACGAAACTGAACGCTTCGATCGAACGCAACGTTCTGCTGGAGTCTGAGCTGGACGAGAAGGAAAGCCTCAAAGTCATGGTTCAAAGGCTAAAGGATGAAGCGAGAGGTGAGTTGCTTTTTGTTTCGTATCATCAGGCATAGGTTAGTGTTTCTTCGATAATAGCTGTGTAGATGTTTAGATTATTTCTGGAAAACTAGAAGAATATATTCTTCGAATACAATGTCTAATACCAAAGTATTAAAAACGCACAATCGTACAGGAACCTTAATAAAAGAAATGTTTGTGATGTCGCAGATCTAAAGCAGGAGATCCAGGTGATCCAGAGTGGCAAGACGACGATGTCGAGTGGACGCAAGACCTCGAGCAGTTCCCTACTAGACTCCAACAAACTGCCTCAGCCTGACTCATCTAGCTCACCTCATCTCAACTCTTCAGTGAAAAGTAAGCTGAACAAAGCCTACCGTAACACTCTGGCATGGAGTTGCCTGCGACCCCAACACCACACTACACACTAGACTCAGTGTGATGGCTGTAGTCTGTAGTGCCTAATATTTATTATTGGATTCAGTTGTTATTAGTTTTGATGAGATTACGCTTCAGTTTTAAACCACTATTTAGATTTTGTTTGTTTTTCTATGTGGATTATCGGGAGAGCATATTAGAAAATTATAGGAAGAGAACAAAACCATGAAAATCATGGGAAATGCATAATGTATCAGGCTAAAAGTGTATAAAACTGTACATACATATAGAAATGTTATGCCAGCAGACGGCAAACTACATTTACCACAAGAGGTCGAAACTGCAGCAGTAAAATATATTTATTTTCCATAACTCTTGAGAGATAAAAAATATGTATTTAATTTTATCAGTGTGCAGGTCATTTAAAGGTGGTAGTGTTTCAAAATATGTATGAATCCAGTTATTTCAATGTGAATTGCATTCCAAGTTTTCGAAGAATCCAAGTTAAAGCCTAGATAGTGAACGAAAATGTTATGTTAGTGCATTTACCAAATCAAGCAGGACCAATCTTGAAAGGTTTACTGTATTGAAACAATGCCAAAAGAGGACCGATTAATCAATTATTAATGAAGCAGTTTTAAGGAGGCGAATCTTTTGTTTAACAATTTGGTTTGGACTTTTAGTTTTTTTATTTTAGCCAGCAGCATGTTTCAGCCCCACACAGTATTGTCAAATGTGATAAGCACGGGTTTTCGCATGATTCATGTCTTGTGTTTACGTACAATTAAGGTTGTGAATTTTTTCTGTGGCCTGTGAAATTTAAATATTTATTTATTTGGACAAATTACAGTTTTTAAGTAGTTGCCAAGTTTTTACTATCCAAATTTTTGGATATTTTCCCAGGTCTGAACTTGGGTATCTCTGCGCATAATTAATAATTAGAGCTGTGCGGGATCCCGGATTTCCGGTACCGGGATGGGATTGAGGTCATTTCCCGATCCCCTCACCCTAGTACCGAAATTTCGGGACGGGAAGTAAAAACTGCTGGTGTTTTTTGTTGTGAGTGTGTACTGTACTTCTGGTGAAGATAAGATAACAACTCGGCACCTGCCTTCCCTCTCCTGCACACACACTGCAGCTGCTGTCTTCTCCTCTCTTCCCTTGTCCTTTCCACCTGTCATCTATTTCTTTGCCTTCACCCCTCATCTCTATGCGCTGGTAGCTGGACAGCCTGATTCCTTCTCTCTCACTCCTTATATTAACAAACTCATTGTGATTTAAATCCTTTTGTGATTCATACTCCCGACTCTCCCCAACTGTTTTTGCAATGTTATGGCTAAGTGAGTCAGTGTTGTTCATTGTAAATGGGTGAGGGTGAGTGGGTTCTGTAATCGTTGTGATGTACTTTGAATTTTTTTATTTTAAAACTGCACGGTGTTGCTAGTCATTGATCATAAACAAAATAATTTGATTGAAGAAACTCAATTTTATTTAATATGTCTATTTGCCAACTTTTCCCGTTATCGTTCCCGAATCCCAGATTTTTTGCAAAATCGTTCCCGTCCCGGTCCCATTCTGGACAAATTCTGCTCCCGCACAGCTCTATCAGTAATGAAACACATTTTCATTGTGACTAAGTTTGATGGTTGGCGCAGGCTGTACAAGGGATTCACATCCCTAGTTGTGTTGTGTCTGTTGTTCATGGTGTCCTTTGGATTCTTGTTCTTATTTTTAGGTGTAAATAAACTTAATTTTATTCCAACTTGATTCATTAAATTCCACACAGTAAATACAGTATTATATCACCCTGGTTGTACAATATTAAATAGCCGAATCTTACTCCGTCTTGCACATACTTTTCAATGCTTATTTCAGTGCATAGTTTTATGTGATTTCTTTGAGTTATTTTTTCTGTGTCTTGAGGTCTGAGCAAGTCAATTAAAAAAAAAAAAGGTTAGGAAAAACTTATGAAAAAAATTGAATTATCTCAAATAATTTTGCTGTTGAATTTAAACTAAATACATCAGTCTTGAAAACGTTGGCTGCTAACTTATGATTGATAAATATATTAATGTTATAAGCATAAAGCATATGGGTTGTGATAACTTGTATATTTTACAATTAGAACAGTATTTGGTAATTAAGTGTAAATATTAACCTGTAAGATGTATTTGTAATTTACCCAACCATGTTCTGTTAATTTTGTTGGAGTCAACATTGTTTTTAGGCTGTCCACTTACTGTGACTTATTCAGAAAGTGCTCAACGTGTTTTGTTTTTATTTTGAACTCAATTATTTGTTTCTGGGAGGTAAACTATTTTTTGTATGATTACGTTGTTATTAACACAAAGGCATCTTAAAATATTTACTAATGTTTTAAAGAAATTATGTTAAATTGTACGTATTAACTCAGGAACGTATTGAAGTATTCTCTAGGTATCGAAGTTTGTCCGCCCCCCTTGTCAGTGCACTCCTCGATATCACTATGACATGCCCCTTCAGCTGATTACGAATATGTAGAAACTATGGAATGCAACCTTGTTCAGTTGTATCTAGTCAGAATTCGGGATTGCATTTTGCGGCGGGAAACACGCTTTTTATTACAAAAAACTAGGGCGTTTCATTAAGTACTTTCAGTCCAATTCACTGGATGGAACTTCCGATTAAAAGGTGGGCGGAAAAAGCGGCCGCTGGTCAAATTTTGAGTGTCGCTTATAACATGGAGAAAGAAATTCAAACGACGTTTTAAGCTAGTTTATGTACTTAAATGTGAAGGTTTGCCTCTGGCTCGACAAATGAGTTTTTAATTTCAAAGATTAAACACGTTTTTTTCTATAAGAACATAATTTTCACATAACCATTTTATTAAGCTCTACTCAACTAGTGTTTTAGTGTTTCAGCAGACAAAAATGGCTTAAACTGTCCTTAGTTTTGTACAATAATTTAATGAAACTACAGTTTGCAAAATTTCCCCACGTTAAAATCCCTATTCCAGTAAGATGCCCTGCAGGCTCTATCCGGCCGCCTCTTAACTTATACTTACGTATCGAAATAAACTTGTACTTAATGTTAATTTAAATGTTTCAAACAGCCGTTTAAATAACTCAACATAATTTGTAAATCCTTTGTTTTTGTAAGTTCAAATCTTATGGGATATACACCAAAAATAAATTATTCAACCCTAAAATTTTGCCGTGCCTAAATTTTGCCCTAGGCATGCCTAGTCGGAAATACATTACTGTACTAACAAGATTAGTATCGAGTTTATGTTGTGAGTACAGTTTACATCTGCTTGATGTTCACATTGCGTAGTCATGGTGAGTGGACAACTTGACCTTGTTGTGATTATGTATATTGAAATTTGTACATATTCTGGTTATTTTAGTTTAATGCCAACCAGTTGAATGTTCCGAAAATACTTTTATACTCTAGCATTTTCTAAATGGCAAGTTGTAAATATTTTTGTACTTTTAGTTTTGTTTGTAGAAATCGTTTTAAATTAAATTTAGTCGAGTAAGAGTGTGGGTATTAACTAGTCTAACAAAATGCAGTGTACAAAACTTTGTAATTTTACGTTGAATAAAATCTGTACAAATCAGCTTAAATCGTGCACGCTTATTTTTCTTTCTTTTAGTTTTTGCACAGAAACGTTGCTACACATGTTTTAGCTTTTCAATTCGAAAAGTACTTAAATCCTATAAATGTATTGCAGTCTTAGAACTTTATCTGTTTACTACAATAGTAAAAGGTAATATTTTGTTACAGTGTGATGGAAAATAGGCACTGACAGTTTCTATAATGTGGTTGGTATCCAAAGCATGCTAGAGGACTCAATCAATCAAACTATCAAATTGCTTGTAATAGCAACTATCATCATGTAATATCATTGCTTTCATTACAGTAACAACACTATTAGTTGTTCATTTTTGTTTAATAAAATTTTAAACATTCAGTACTGATACAATTTTTTAGTTCAATAATACTACTAATTTCATAAAAATAACCTGTGTTAATATCTTAGTAAACCGTTTTAAAAAAAAAGTTTCAGAAGTTGAAATATGAATTGTTCAAAGGTTTAATAAAATTGATAAAAACTGGACAAAATGAAAAACTTCAAAACTAACTTTTTCAAAGGCTCAAGTGGTGTTTTGTTGAATCTGTTCAGAATTAAGCAATTACAGTACATTTGAAGGAAAACTAAATTGGTATTATAAACCATAATCATTAATTTTTGCCATCATAATTTCAGTTGATAAGAGTTGATAACTAACCTTGTGCATGATGTGTGTGCATGGTTTTCCGCTGCTTGTGAATAGGCGAGCAAGGCATCTAACTAAGGTACGTTCGGCTTTGCATGATTTAAGCTGATTTCCACCCACACAAACATGATGAGCCAGCAGCGATACTGAAACCAACGCCAAAATGGTGGCCTTATTTTTCAACAAAGCTTTAAATATTGCAAAGACAAATATTTACCATTCAGATTGTGGTTTTGAACTGTTTAAACTAAGAGGCAAACTGAAAATAAACAAAACATGTGAGGGATAACTTTGGTTTAAAAATGTTTTGGAATTTAGTGGACTGTATTTTTTTAAAGATTTTAGGAATTTAAACACTGCACAAAGAATGAACAGTTCTTGAGCTCAAGTTCTAACCTTATGCGGAGCAGAAAAAAGCAAGAAGTTCTGAATCCTATAAATCTTTGTTGCACAAATAAAACACCTTCCATTGGCTTCTAAAAATAATTAAACTGAACTGAAAATGTCTTCTTTATCACTGAATTTTGAATACGATAATTGAATTTTTGGTAATTGTGGTGTGTTCAAACTATATGAAATTGAGTATAAGAGCTGTTTCACTGTGGAAGTTGAGCAGAGAGTGAGATGGAGGAAGATTGTGGAAGTGTTCAGGTGATCTAACCGACCAATCAGATGGCTGGATTTGGAACTTTCGTCACCATTCTAGGTTGAAATAGACCAATGTTTGGCTTTAAGTTTGAACTGTGGTTGTAGTTTAAAAATTGAGTTTATTTACATTACAATCAAAAGTGTCTGTAAAATGACTATCTAAAATAATAATATATTTGGTATCTGAAAACATAAATTTCTATCAATGGACAAATAAATTAGGCTAAGAATAGAATTGATAAGTGTCCTGGTTTACACTGTTGGAGATGGCAGGTATTCAAGACACGCACCGAAAGACAGAGAATAAGTACAGAGACAAATTAGAGAATAAAATCAAAGTACAAAAAAGCCACTCAATTTAAAGTGTTAATATTCACAAAATTTTTAAATAAATTGATGTATTACCAGTGGCGGCTCGTCTATAGGAGCACATGAGCACGTGAACCCCCTACAAAATACGCGGATTACATTAAAATTTACAACGTAGAGAATGGTAAATTTATTTGTTAGTTTCAAAGTCATACGGTCCATTTACCCTCCAGGGGAGGCGGCACAGAGCTTGCGAGGAGCTGCTTTCTTGACAGCTCTCATTGGTTGGTTCTTGGTGGTTCAAAACTGTTGTCATCTCACTGTCGTCTGTCAAGACGTGTTTCTGTTGTATGTGTTATTTAGTACGATGTTTGCGTTTTAATATTGAAGCGATAAAAAATGTACAAAAATGCAAAATATGTGATTTCAAAAAAATTTTGGTCGGTAGTTTTAAACTGGCTATAACTATTTTCCTGCTGTTCATTCTCATTTGTAGTTTTCAGATTGTGAATAAGTTTAATATCGTGCATATTTTTGACATATTACGTATGTTCTCTCTAGCCCTTCAGTTCTTGCACAGAAATTATTTTAACTCAATCAAAGTTTCATAAAAAAATAATTACTTCATAAAAAATATTACTTCATATTTAGCTTAAAAACCTTAAAATTTCGGGAGGCCCCAGACCCCTTAGGTGGTGTGAACCCCTTCGCTAAACAGTCACGAGCCGCCACTGTGTATTACGTACAGTATATTAACATTTACGATAAATCAGAGCCAATGTTTGCGATAGAATGTTTCTTCTTAAACCAGATCACACATTTACTTATCAGCAAATTTGAAAGCTTAAGCAAAAATAATGTTATGGTAGGTAGTTTGGAGATAGGTGGCACATGGCTGAGGCGGGAATATCAACATAGTTGCGGCAGCTCAAGCACAGATAGCACTGCCATCTCTCATCGTCTTTCTCCCCCCTCGCGTGCGTCAGTGGCTTGAGACTCTTGAAAGAATTCCCTCGCAGCGCTATCTATATGTTGACTTTTTCCTGCCTCAGCCTATGCACAATCTATCTACCATAACATTATCTTTGCTATCAGCACATGTGGAACTATAGAGCTAAGGAAATGTTACCTCACTGTGAAGTACAGTACTGTGGTGTGAAGTGATACTCTGGATGTGTGAGTCGGTATGTTTCTCATGTTGTGCGGGGTTTGATCTCAGGTGGGAATGTGAGTCAGATCCCGAGTCCGCACGTGCGGCTGAGTTCAATGAGTCGAGCCTCGACGATGGACATTGTCGCCGACCTCCTGCGCAAAGTCGGGGTAAGTTTCTCCTTGCCAGCACTTTCATCACAACATTTGGCAATTCATTAAAAATGGGTTATTCGAGGTAACTTTCCCCCCGAGTATTTGATATCAGACTTTTCTGCCGGAAGAGGAAATCCAGTTCCTCCAACCTTCAAAGTATTCACCTCAAAAGAACGAAAAACAAGACAGAAAATATCTTTAACATTGAAACAAATCGAGAGCGGATAAGATGTTCATTATTATTGATTTGTTTCAATGTTGTACATTTTCTTTGGATAAAATGCAACAGATGTTGATTCAGCTGATTGCCTGCGTCAGTCTTGAATCACTCAGGGCAGCAAAGTGTTGTAAGGCAACAGCAGGTTAAGGTGAGAAGCCTCTTGTCACAGCACTGTATATTATTTATTTGTTTCTACGGTAATACATCAGTTTGCATATACAGTACTGACATTTGCATTTCGATACATATACAGAACTAGAAAACTACATGCTACTTAATGCGTAGAGTGTAGATGTTATGTAGAATTTGTAGTTTTGCTGCTAGACTAGACTAGAGTTGTTTAGTTCCATTAAACGCACTTTTCTCCATTTGCTCCTCACATTCTCAACTACACAGTTTATCTTTAGCTATCTAATTATTATTTTGATTAATAACCTATTTCTTATTGGTTTTTAAATACTTTTTAATTTCTAAGATTGTACTATACATAACTGTTGCTTTCGTTCTTTCTCTGCACTATATTGCAATTTTATAATTATTGTTACTTCTGGAATAAATGTAGTTTTATAATACTTTTATCTCAATTTTTATTTTGAAAATGACTAATATTTGTAGCTTTAGATTTCTTAGTTACGTATAACTTAAAGGTTTTATTTCTCAATTTTAATTTTAGTTGTAAATATTATTAATTTTAACTTTAAATTTTTTTTAAAAGTAAGTTGTTATGATTTACTAGACTTGTACGTGCTGTTGCAGTTATGTTTTGTTCTGTTTGCCAGCTTGAGAAGTGGCTATGTTCTGCCTGTGACCGCATCAAATGCGTCTGCCCGAACCCCCTCCCCCGTCCGTACTCCTTCCCCCGGCAATGACTCTTATCCCCACCACCGTCCCTTCGTGTAATCAATTATTGTGATATTAATTCCGTGCATAATTTATGTAGATAACCCAGTTTTTGTAATAAACTCAATTAGATAACTAATTTTGTGATTTATTTGTTTATTATAGTGTATTCTGTGAATGTTAAAACGCAGTACGTTTTTGTTGCTGATGAACATGTTTTATGTACAGGAATAGGTTCATAATAATGTTTACTTTTTACAATTTAATTTCAAAATATACTTAAGGTAAGTTTTGAAATTTAGTCTCAACCGTTATTGTTAACTGTAACAATATAATAGCGAGACAAAAACAGTTGCTTGCTCGTATTTAAATGTTTTTTGTACAAAGTAATCTTATTAATTTTGTATTTATGACGATTGTTTTTAAAAGTTTGGTTAAGTTTCCATAGCTAAAAAATAAAACATGAAAGGTGCTCAATGAAAAGGAATGTAGGCTTAGTTAGCAAACCCCCGAATACTGAACAGTGTACAGGTTCATTGTTATGCTGAAATCAACAGTTGAAGTGCCTTACCAGTTTATACTTACGAATGTTAATTGTTATAAATATTATCGGTGGTTTTTAAAGTGATGGCATCGTACGTTTTAGAGTAAATGTTACGGTTGGTAGATGCTGCATGGAGAGGCAGCCCATGCACAGAATGTGCCGAGAACAGCTGAACTTGCGTGCATCAGTCAATGGCTCGCTGCTCAGTCTCAGCCATGCATTGCTATTGAAATGAGTAAAATAACTCAGTCTGTATTTATTGTAAAAACTTATTGGGAACGATGGTGAAGAGTCACTGCCGTCCGATCCCTCGTCCTTACGATAGCTCAACCGCAACACGCAGCCATCGGCAGGTCCGTTCTCGCACGCAAGACAGTGTCGCTTTAACCCTCCGTCTCACTAACCCCCCGCCTCTATGTAACACGCAGCCATCGGCAGGTCCGTACTCGCACGACAGTGTCGCTTTAACCCTCCGTCTCACTAACCCCCCGCCTCTATGTAACACGCAGCCATCGGCAGGTCCTTACTCGCAAGACAGTGTCGCTTTAACCCTCCGTCTCACTAACCCCCCGCCTCTATGTAACACGCAGCCATCGGCAGGTCCGTACTCGCACGACAGTGTCGCTTTAACCCTCCGTCTCACTAACCCCCGCCTCTATGTAACCGCAGCCATCGGGGTCCGTCCGCGACACTTTAACCCTCCGTCTCACTAACCCCCCGCCTCTATGTAACACGCAGCCATCGGCGGGTCCGACAAGACAGTGTTAACCCTCCGTCTCACTAACCCCCGCCTCTGCCATGTCGGCAGGCCATCGGTAGGTCCGCAAGACAGTGTCGCTTTAACCCTCCGTCTCACTAACCCCCGCCTCTATGTAACACGCAGCCATCGGCAGGTCCGTACTCGCAAGACAGTGTCGCTTTAACCCTCCGTCTCACTAACCCCCGCCTCTATGTAACGCAGCCATCGGCACACTAAGACAGTGTCGCTTTAACCCTCCGTCTCACTAACCCCCCGCCTCTATGTAACACGCAGCCATCGGCAGGTCCGTACTCGCAAGACAGTGTCGCTTTAACCCTCCGTCTCACTAACCCCCCGCCTCTATGTAACACGCAGCCATCGGCAGGTCCGTTGCCGCGACAGTGTCGCTTTAACCCTCCGTCTCACTAACCCCCGCCTCTATGTAACACAGCCATCGGCACGACAGTGTCGCTTTAACCCTCCGTCTCACTAACCCCGCTCTATAACCGCAGCCATCGGCAGGTCGCGACAGTGTCGCTTTAACCCTCCGTCTCACTAACCCCCCGCCTCTATGTAACACGCAGCCATCGGCAGGTCCGTACTCGCAAGACAGTGTCGCTTTAACCCTCCGTCTCACTAACCCCCCGCCTCTATGTAACACGCAGCCATCGGCAGGTCCGTACGACAGTGTCGCTTTAACCCTCCGTCTCACTAACCCCCCGCCTCTATGTAACACGCAGCCATCGGCAGGTCCGCATCGCGACAGTGTCGCTTAACCCTCCGTCTCACTAACCCCGCCTCTATGTAACCGCAGCCATCGGCATTTTCGCAAGACAGTGTCGCTTTAACCCTCCGTCTCACTAACCCCCCGCCTCTATGTAACACGCAGCCATCGGCGGTGCGACAGTGTCGCTTTAACCCTCCGTCTCACTAACCCCCCGCCTCTATGTAACACGCAGCCATCGGCAGGTCCGTAGACAGTGTCGCTTTAACCCTCCGTCTCACTAACCCCCCGCCTCCTCGATGCATGTGCCACACGCAGAGTTGTCACAGGGTAGCTAGCAATCAGAGCAAATTCAATTTGAAAACTGCTAGACACCCTGTACGAGTTTGAAAGGGCTGTTAAAAGTCATTAATATAAACAAATTTAATCAATAATAAGTCAGAAAATAAAACAAACTGAAACTAACCACTACACTTGCGTATTCGCACAACAAACTTCTCAGTCGCAAGTTTGTGCTTAGTTTTATCAGTTTAATTCTCTCACTGAACTCATCTGCATTGCCTCAACTTTAAACAAAGCATGAGAATGATTACTTCAACTAACACAATGAATTTCCAAGTCAAACTGCTCATGTGAAGCACTCTAAAAGTGTGTCCACTTTCTTAGGGTTTTTAATCTTTCCAGTAATAATGCCAGTAATTATTTCAACCTATTTTGAAATTTTAATGTTATTAATAGCCTGTATTTATTTCAAGTGTTTTTTATTATAGTAATTTGATAGATAATAAATTTAATAATATCAAATGAAAGGACAATCGTGTGTACCATACAATTTTGTTTACAAAACTCAAAGTTGAATAAACATTTGGGATTCTAGGGTAAATGTATGTAATTATGTATAAACTATAAAAACCTTTTCAATTTTTCAACTGTTACTTTTTAATTTGTAATGAAAACTTTCTCTTAAAAAATTAAACTCTTAAAGAAACCAAAAAGGTTAATTTATGGGTTCAGGCTATTTTCAAACTATGTGTTGTTTGTTCCTAGGCGTTGGAATCCAAGCTGGCGTCCTGTCGAACTGCAGAATCCTACCCGAGGTAGGTTACAACCAGTTAATGCCTCGGCAGTGTCGTCATTCTCACATTTATATTTACTCTTTTTGTTCGAGGGCTTTTTTAAATTAAGTTTTGTTCAGAAATTGTAAAATGTGCATCTATTCTAGAAATGTTTCATTGTATGATTTTCCTGGTCATTTCAAGCGCAAATTCACCGGGTGAATGGTATGTACTTACATAGTACTCGGATTACCAAAAAAATATGCAATTTATTATGAAAATCTGTTGATACATTTCCTTCAGAAAAACCTTTTCATCGATAAGGTTTTCTTTCATTTGTTTGGAAGTATCATTCATGCAGGACGTTCTATGCCCATAGCAATCATTGTATTTTCTATCCTACGATAGAATCGCAAGGACGTCAGCAGTACCTCGGTAAAGAGGAAGGTTGCCAAGGACTCAGCAAAGTCAGCAGTGGTTGACCATTTCTCCCTTGACAGTTTTTACATCTCTGTAGAATGTACCATCTCTGTACCTTAGTTGTTTGAATAAATGTGTGGACACAGTTAAGAGTACAAACACAGGTTAAGGAACTATAAACAAAATTTAGTAAACTTCAAGTTAAAATTGAAAAATTCCACGACAAATTTAAGTTGGTGAGGTATTCCAGGACACGTATGAACCCTGGTTGTGTTGCAGGGGCCGGCGGTTGAATCGCTCCAGCACCTCCTCACCGACCATCCACAATCTCGGGCGTCAGTGAACTCTACGGACAGTGCCTTGCGACTGAACCTTACTTGTGTGCACCGTGTACGGACCAACGGGTGTGCCACTGTTTTCATGCTATCTTTATGTTCCTTTATCGTGTTAAGTTTAAATACAAGGTGTGTTAAAAAATATACATGTGAGAGGCGGAAGCTTAAAGAGACCTCTTGTCGGTAGATTATTTCTTTAGCAAACTTAAACTTGTACTAATTTGTGTCGTCTGTCGTGGAAATCTTGGACAATCCAAGCAAAGTTCATTTGGTGTAGAGCAGCGGTTCCCAACCTTTTTAGCTTGCGAGGCCAGTAATATTCGTTACTTAAATTTCAAGGCCCAACCCGATTTTACATATGTATATACATTTTAAATGGTACCAAAAGGTTTTATAAAAAAGGGAACTACTGGCCCTAACTCTTCCAGGTAACCCGGTATGAATACCAGACATAGATAGCTCTTGTCCCATCAGATGTCAAAACTTCGCACGTTGACTGAATAAACTTACACTATCAATCTTGAAGGATGAGCTCTAGTATTATAATGGTAAAAGCATACATTTAAAAATCAATTAAACCAATATTGACATTTTTTCTAATCATATCTAAGAGAATGCTTCAACTAATATTCCATCATGACGGCCGATTAATTTGTACCGTAATTATTGTGCACTATTTAAATATTTTTTCTTGAGTTTTGCCCAGAGTCCATGGCCCACGGGTTGGGAACCGCTGGTATACAGAATCAAATCAAGTAAATCATTTTATGAAATCTAATTTAAGTATCCTGGATAAGAGTATAACAATAAAATTATGGCCTTTTTTCACTAGAAAACCATTATTTTTTAATATATAAGAACAAATAAACTACCGTTAAAAAGCAACCATACCGAAAGAAAAACAGTCTGTCGATAAGAAACCCTTTCTGCTTCTGTTTGATTTGACCTGTAAGCTTTATTTATTGTAATAATATCATGAGTATGTGAAAACTTTCAAAGCTGAGGACACCATTTTAACCACTCTGTATATTCAAAGTAAGACTTAAGGATTTTAGAAATAAGAAAGTCTGTGTTGTAGCTAGTGCCCAGTGCTTTCCTCACGCTGAGCATTGTGCTAACAAATCTATTTATTATTGAATCGCTATAGAACCAAATTATTTTTATACGATTTCATCAGAATATTGTATTGTTTTATGTACTGTATTAATAATGTTATATTTATTCTATTTTAGTTTTCATATTTGTTAACACTTTATTCAGATTAAGTTATTATTACTTCTGTGATCTGTTCATATTGTTAAATAAAAGTATTTTTTAATTTTTTTTTAATAAAATGTATGTAATGGTAATAAAGTATGTTTTAATAAAGTTATATAACGATAATCAGAAACAACTTAAAACTATCTGTTTTAAAAATATTTATAGTGTTTAAAATATTGTTTAAAACAAAACTTTAATATTGGAGGGCATTTGACTTGATCACACTGTTGACCGATTCCCTGTAATACCTTTTACCGTTAGCTTTGGCTGCAGTATATAAATTTCATTAACACTATTCCTCAGCAAAATATTTCATGCATGGTAAATATATCGATAAATTAATTATACTTTACATAAATATTTCAATGAATTTTTCATACTGGCAGTTACAAATAGGACACTTGCTTTTTGACTGCAAGTATTTGGTGATACAGGCCATACAGAATGCATGGCCACACATAAGAGCAGCTTTTCGGCCATCAAATTTGATTTTTTCAAGAAAAATAGGACAGAGGAGTACACTTTCTTCAGGGCTTCCAGGTGATAAGCAGGGTTTGGATTTCGGCGTAGTGGAAGGATCTTGCATTAGGTTGATACTCTCAGTGATGTGGACGTAGATGTGCCTGCAGCGGAGATGACTGCTCTTGACATTAACCTCGTGTGCAGAGAGGCAGATTACTAAAACAGAAGTTGGCAGAGTCACATAATATATAGCCTAAATTACAGCTGATGATGATCTTCCTCCAGTTTTAGTAGCCTTTGTAGTAGCCATTGCTAAATAATTGTATTGATTTCTTCTGACTTCATAGATTACTAAAACTGGACTGAAGTGTGTTCAATTATTCAAGTATATGCATCGTATAAAGCATGTCTGTTTCCTTAATTTTTTTAGTCGTCACATAATATATAGCCTAAATTACAATTTTGAATGTAATAAAGCTGGGAGGAGGTAGAGGTAGTTTTTGTTCACACAAGGGGTCTGGCCCAGAGATGTGGTGGCCCTGGAAATAGCGGTCACCTCTGCCTAGTTAACCATAGCTTAACTGCACAGTTTTTGAGTTTAACGTGTTAGGTTTACTTGTACAAATTTTATATATAAGCCTAATTTGACTCCATTGAAATGACTGTATTTGAAATTTGCTGCTCCATGTAAGAAATTGTCGAGTAAAGGTCGTCATCTTAGTCTGCTTAACCTGTACTGTCAGGCTGGTGACCCAAATTTTCTTAAATCCTTTTACATTTTGAGAAAAATTATGCAATAATTTTTAAGTACTGTATATTATATTTGTACCTATTGACAAGAAAAAATAATTAACTAATTTTTAAGTTAAATGCCTTACCAATTAAGTTGGGCAATAATTATTAATCAGTAGTCAATTGAGTGCATTAAGGATGTTTTATATTTTGCCCACATTGTATATTTGTATATCAATATTTTTTTCTTATATTTGATTTTACCTCCTCAGACTATTTACATCTCTGTACATAAACACTGACGCTGGTTTTTATATGACTTATCTGTCTTATACTTTGTACAGTTTAGATGCTAGTTTGTCTGCCTTTCGGTAGTTTGGTTTTCTGTACATTACACTTGTATTTAAATAAAAGTAATAAATATTTTAATCACTTACAACTTGTCTTTCAACCCATCAGTCTGGAGTGTTCCAGAGGTAGAGTGGCAGCAGGTCCCGCTTCCGCTTATAACATGGAGCAAAATACTGCAAACGATGTTGATGTTGTAAGCAAATTAATTACATTTAACTCCTTAAATGCAATTTTTTGTTCTAAAAGCAAAGATTTTTTATGCTGATCCACATCAACTAAAACTTTCATTTTGGCATAAAACAGATTTTTTAATCCAAAATTTAAACTTTGATTTTTTTAGTAGAATTTAATACACATAATTAAAATTATATTTTAAAACTAAACCTTTTGCTAACGTTTTTGTTATTATAAGCAACAGCACTTATGGCTTCACGCTTCCCGAGAAACTCTTTTTACTTTATTTCAACATTTACCTTTCTCGTTATTTGCAAATTTTGAATTTTCCTATATTTAAATCTAGAGGTGTGCGAGAGCAGGTTTTTTTAAAGTCGAGACGAGATCTAGTAAGAATGAGCCAAAATCTTGAGAAACGAGACAAGAACTTTTAATTTTGGTAAATTTGTTGCCCCATTTGTTTGTTTTTGCTATTGGTAAGTAGTTTGCTCAGTTGTTCTAGGTTATTATTGTAATATTAAAAGTGTAATGGGTTTGTTTTTCCTGAGTGCTCCTATAGTTTGAGTGTTGTACACATAAATAAATATTAGTCTAGTTTTTAACTACAAATGTTTCATCATTTTTTTTTACATTAACCCTTTGAGGTCGCGTGTCGACTATAGGTCGACAAACGCTATTTCCTTTTGAACGCTTGGATGTGCAGTATAGGAGACGGTTGAAACAGTCTCCGATATGCGAGGACTACGCAACACTAACGGCGCCTAGCAGAGGAGAGCGAAACTACCACTCCTTCCCCCCTCCACGGCAACTCAAGTGTGACTTTGACAGCCCACGACAAACAGCCCGGTGGTTTAGTGGTTATAGTGACGGACAGTTGGCCCCTGTCTGTCACAGCGTGGGTTCGAATCCCACCCGGGTGCGCTTTGGTACAGTGCAATGCTAGTTGTTGGATCATGCCGGGTGCGGGGGCCACAATGACCCGCTGAGGATCACTGAAGAGAAAATGGCTCATCAAATCCAGTGAGGCGGAGAGTGGCACTTTTTGAACTTAGGGAAGCGCTAAATCACCGCGCTTAGAGGTGTGGTTCAATGACTGGTAATGCACCGTACCAGAGAGGGGTTTTGCTGAAAGTTTGCTTATAGGGGACTATGGAAACCCATACAAGGGGCTTTTTACGAAAATTTAAAAATAAAATGAGACCGCAAAGGGTTAAAAATTGAAAAAATATATTTTCAAATTTTAGGCTAGCTGGGCCAAAGCTATTATAGGCTAGACCACACGAACAGCAATATAGCCTAAAACATTGCAAGTCAAATCCAAAATTTAACCTATGCCTACCAGAAATATTAAGGTTATGACATAGAGATTATAGATATTCAGGTAATTGTTAATTAATATTGTTCCCTATTCCACCCTATCACATCAATTTTCAGTTACACCGGCTTACTAATACCCTACTGACAATCACTGGGTTCAAATTTGGGCTGTACCACTATAAAACTTTAAAATAAACTTGATAGTGCAGTAAAATATGCGTTATGCATATTAAAAGTGGATGAACAGATAATTTGTATAACTAAAAATGAGTAAACCATCAGGCTGAGCTTACGTTTTCTCCCAAACTATATCTTGAGGTTAGGTTCTGAACGCACTGACAAATGAGCGTTCTCCCGTTCTTGTGATCAAAAATTGGATTAGTTACTATTTAAAACTTGTTTTATAACCATTTTATTTACTGAAATCTAAAAGCTCAATAAATAACTTCATAATTCAACAGTTTTGCGCCATGGGTGGTGGAGTAGGGAGCGGAAGTGGTGTACACTTCTCCACGGCGCATCTGTTCTGCGCACCTCATGAAAGTGCCGGCACATAGAAGAGTTCGGGAATTTCCGTTCGCTGTCGGGCATCGGCTCGTTCCGTAGAAGAGCACTCCGGGCCACAAGGACTTGTCGCAAACAGATAGTAATGTTTGCGATACATCGAAACTCTCGAACTTACTGCAAAATATCGAAACTTGCGAATATCGACTTTAGTAACTAGTCATTTGCTGGCTAGAGGCGATTCGTGGCGTTGACGGCCATATTGACCAGCTTGATTACTTCATAATATAAATATTGCATTAGCCTCGATCTCGCCAGTTCTCAGTCGCTACTGGACATCAATATTACTTAGTACGTTATTCAAACTGCCACTTAATATTTGGAACGGATCTTCTAGTTTACAGAGAAAATCGTATTTAAAATCACAATCAGTCAATTTTATGGTATTACAATTTTGTTCTGGTTTCAAACTTTTTGAGAATACAAATTTTTGTAGAGAAAAAAAGTCTCGTCGCGATAGTTAAAGCACACACCTCTACTAAAATCCCTAACACTTCTCGGGCTCTCCCTGGCCGTCTGTTAGCAAGCAAATTTAGTCAGACTTTGGACTAATTTAGGTTTTCTTTCGGGTTACTGTATTTCGGTTTATACTATCTTAGGTATGTTTAAACTCGTTATTTTCTTGTCAAGTTGAGACAATTTTGCAATTGCGTGGCAAAATTTTATTAAAACCTAAAATACTCGTATGTACCGTCAAAGATTCTGAATTAGCTTTTCAACTCGGCTTTTAATTAATTAGCTTTGAAAGTTATTGTAAATTAGGGGTTTCAATTACTTTAGTTAAAATCCAAAAATTGCATCGAGGGTTGTTACATCCCCAGGACGTTTCCATGTGAGAACAACCTTTGGACATTAATGGAGGTAATTTAAAACCAGATGATATATGAGGAGGGCGGGCACACAAAGAATCTACTTGAAAATTAAATAGAAAGTTACTTCTGTTGTAATGAGGAAGTAGTTTTGATACTCTTTTTATAATTATTATTCCTTCATTGCAAAACCATAAATCCTAGTAAACTACACAGAGGCACATAAAAAAGTACAAACAAAAATTAAACACTTATTATTAATTAACTCAGCCATATATTTTCACATTAATTAAAAATACAAAATTAATATATTTAATAATAAAATAAAGTACCGCTTCTTGCATTGAAATTGAGTACTGGTAAAGAAAACTCCTATAAAATACTAAGTCTTTAGGTTTTGAACCATTCACAGCTAAAACACATATAGATATGATAAAACGGCAAACTGAACCCTTACAAATAAATAATTAATTACTAAGCTCAAGGCAAACAAATAAAATGAAAATAATTCATGTAGGCACCTATCTATCTAAGCCTGATTGAAATATCTTCTCCGATAGCATTTAAATTTAAAATAATTATAAAATGCAAACAAGTTACAGAAGCCTTAGTTAATTTGAAATATGTGTATAAAAATGTGTTACGTACCCGATCTTTGGACTAAGCCAGTTATTTCTAGAAATAATGTACACAAATTGAAGAAACCACAACATTTGAAATTTGAACAATGCGAAGAAACTGCCGAGGAGCCGAAACAATGAGGAAAGGAAAGGATAGGAAGATTCATCTGGGAACAGAAATAAAAAGACTGATTAAATACAGACACTTAAGGACAACCTTTTATTGAATGCATACTGGTCCTATACATTAAGGGTTGGTAGTACAGTACATGAGTTGTTTATTAAAAGCACTTAACATACATTGTATCGCACGTCAGACAAGGATATGAGGGATGGTCCCATCCCGACGATTCGACTCTTATCAAAATATTGCCCTCGACTGTATCGTGTCTAAGCGTAACCGGTGACGACGAGATACTGATTGTTAAGTAAGTGGCGCGCCGACTGAAAGCTGAATCCACCGACGTTTACATCACAACGAGTTTGATTTCGAACAGGCACTGTACAGGCTCTTTAGACGCAACGGCAGATTTGTACAGACTAGAATTCGTAGCGTTTATCTATTCCGACTTTGATTAAATATTTAGCTCGCTCGACTTAAGTTTAAAAATTACCGACGGGATGGAAAAAATTATTCGGAATCGGAGGAGTTCTCGAAACAGCTCATAAAAATAGTGACAAAAAATCTCTCAAACTAAAGAACCTGCATTTAGATTTGGTTTCATCGATAACTGTCTCCTAAGATATTGTCACATAAAATATTGTTACTTTTCGGTTATGAAAGTGTTAGGCCATCGTGTGTACACAGACCGGAGTGGGCGAAAAACAAAACTGCGCTCAGGAGCAAGTCACAAAAATATCTCCTTCTCTGTTAACATTCTTAAGCTAATTTTGGAAAACTCAATTGCAAGGCGTGTCGTGTTTGTTTTTCGCCCGTGATGTGGAGAAAGGGGTGGGGAGTCTTATCAACTACGACATAGGAAGCGATATGCTTATCACATTCTCAAAGTCTTTCAAAATTGCTGTGATGCAACAAATGGTCGTGGCAGGTACCTTACGTAAGTGTCAGCATCGCGGTGCCACTCATCGAAACCTAAGCGAAAACAACAACAGCGAATACATACATTACTGTATTCCTCTATTACAAATACTTAATTTAACGAATGTATCGAGAAACGGTTGATATTTCTACGGTCTAGTCTCGCAACAATCCTTAACTTACACTATCTCTAACTTATACTTAAGTGACAACCGATAATCCTCTTAACAAACTAAACAACACGATTAGAGAGAAAATTAAACAACTAACCAAAAACAAAACTACCTGAATTTGGTTACTTATTAAGCGTTTACAATGTAGTTGACAAGTCGGTTATATAAATATATAAAACTTTTCTATAATACTTTTCTTTTTCCAAATTTTTTTGTATCTGAATAATGTTTGGCACTACTCTGAAATTATTACTTACAAATTAAACGAATAAAGCTTCTCTTACAGAATTCTAGAGTATTCAAAACATATCACACTAGGCTGCGTCTCCTTGTTGAGAGAATGGACAAAATTATTGACACTTAAAATTAAAATGCGAAATATACACAAACAAAACGAGCAGATAAACAAAAAAATAAATAATTTGTCATAGATTTAACGATGGTGAGCTGAAATGAGATCTGGTGTGCAGACTGTAAGGGAATATCACATGTGTCAGTTTGATTACAAACAGTTCAACAGTAATTATTCATTATTGTATTGTATTCAACTACGAGTAGATAATCAATGCTTTTTCAGCATATTTGTTTTTAAACCGTTTGAAAATATCGTTTGATCTGACATTCACTGTTAAAACATACAGATACTAGTTTTGAACAACAAATTTAACAGTTTATGTACAAGGTATACTATGTTTTGTTTCACAGTATATAAAATATTACTGTACAAAGTATCAAGAGTATTATGTACAATTCAAATTACATTGCGGATACAAATAAAGTTATCTCTTTATTGTTTTTTTAAACGAATTCATTCTAAAAATGGTAATATCTCAGTATTATAGTTCTTAAATTTTATTAAGTAAACTAGTAAGAATAGAATATACTATTAGATTTAAACTCTCGATTAGTGGAACATGGTAGCTTGGAACTTTCACCGTTATCTTTTAAACAATTTTGTTTGGAATTTGTTCTTTTGCAACCGTACCATATAAAATAACAAAACTGCGGAAATGTCTCCTTAGGAATGACAAAAAAAAAGTTCTGCCAGTTTCTAGCCTAATTTAACAATTCTCTAGTGCGCGCTGGTATGTCCCACAGTCTTTATTGGCAGTCAACATAGCAAGGTAAAAACTTTGTCATTGTATAGTTTATGCTTTTACAGCAAAATATCGGATGCCCAGCAAATTTCTCCTTACTTTTACTCTGTTAGTCATTCTTCACTGATTCTTTACACAATAATTAGGCAACCAACAAATAAACAATCTTTTTTGTCTTTTATTAAATGTTATGCAGCGAACTTCTGGTGACTGGTACAGGCGTACCGGCCGAGGAGCTGGATGCATCGTGCTGACCAGATTAGTTACCGCGAATTCTTGTATGTTTAGCATACTGATTGTAAGTAATCATTTTTTCAATGCATTCACTAACGCAAATTTCAAACTGAAATGCAAAAATGGAGAAACTTCCAAAGCACCAAATATTTTTACTCGGTTTCTTTACTTCCGACCGGAACAAAGGGAAAACATAATGAACTAAATTTAGACTTGAAAAGCTGTTCTGTGGCGCGAGCGTACAGAAACACCCATTCCGATAACAAAGCTTTGGCTTGGTAAAATTTGTGACAGTTTAAAGAGTTGTCGGTTTGTTTCTGATCACAAGTGTTTTGGAATGTTCGAGGGGTCGAAACAAAGACTGATATGTGAACATAACGGTGCGTTCTATAAGGCCACAGTCTATTATTGCTAGGATAGCAACTTAAACTAAATAAACTTAGTCTACGGCTAAACAGTCAGTAGCTGAACACAGTAGATCAACTGAAAGCCAGAGTCTTAGCCTAGAATTATCAACTAAATTGCACTCAGACTATTTAAGGCACTTGCAGGGGAATGAGGCCTCACAACCGATCCGACCACAGAGAAACCGATTTGAGCAAATCTCTCGGCTCAAGTAATTGTGTTTTAAAATACTTCATCTGTGTCGAGATAAAGTAGGTCCCCAACAAGAACTCGTGTACGGCAAACGGTAGAACCGGAATTGCTAACTTGGGGAAGAATTCATACAAGTTTGCTATTGATTTGAGCGTTGCAATTACAATACTCGACAGGATTATTTAAGTACTCGGTAATTTGGAAATGAACAGGTTGTCAGGCTCAGTCTGGAGTTTAGGAAACCACCGTTAAAAAGAAAATTGGGCGCAAGAAAACATTTACAAAAACTAGAAATGTTCTTTGGTTACTTATTTTCTTAAATCAGAAAAGCAGTTCTTATACAGTTTATGGACTAATTTCTTGTATGCAATGTTCTTTTCAAAAGGGAAACATACAATATACAACATACCTTAAGCCTGCTATCCTATCCGTTTCCAACTTTATTTTACCATTACTTATTTGATAAGTTTAACCAACGAGAATGTGTAAACGGGAAATAGTTCAAATAAAGATTGATTTCACAGGATTTATTTGGTTACGATTAAAGCTCAAAAGATGATTCAACCCAAGTCAGATCAAGTATTTTAAAACGAGACTGATGAACGAAAAGATTGGATGAAGTGTTGTCGAAGGAGATCTAGACGATTGCACGTACAATAAATAAATGCTACAGAGTGAAAGCTACTTAGACAAGACTAGAGATCTAGTTGCGAGCTGCGAGAAATATCAACCGTCACACAATTAGGCACAATTTGTTCAGCTTTTGTCGCGTCGATATCGCCTGTCTAGTTGAGATGGTAACCGTGTACTTATCATGGTGTCGTACTTTGTCATGTACAAACTGTGACAGATCTTGTGATCGGGTCTTTGAGACCTCCATTGTTCAGTCTTGGTTCGGTTTGAAAACTCGTGAATACTTTTTAAAACCCTGACGACTAAACCATAACCTTTAAACCTTACGCTAAATCTTAAACCTATGGTATAGAATCATCTGCAAACAAAACCCACAAACCCGAATATTAATCTAAAACAAACGAACAAACAGTGTGACACTATGAACATGACGACATCACTGGAAGAGTTAAGCTTGCTCACCGTATTAAGGCTGGCTTCCGTAACTTACGGGAAACGCAATTGGTCAAGAAAAACTGCTCCGACAAAACTAAAATATAATTACTTCCAAATAAAATAAGAACTCTTTTCCGTAACACTATATGAAATTATAAAATAAAAATTAACTAACAACGAACGTAGACTACATACTTGACTGGTGTAACCTCTATTGGCTTATATAAGTCTCATGTGATTTGTTAAAAAAAACTACGTAATAATATTGACATAATTATTGATATGGCTTGTCGGGTCAGGGGCGGCGACAGTCTCCGGCCGAGAACAAACAAACGGGACAAGCGAGAGGCGACAGAGAGTTATTGCTTTATCAACACAGACAGTCTTATAATCTACGCGTCATTGGTGTTTCGAATGTTCCCGAGAGGATTGGAGGCGGACAGAGAACAACAGAGCTGATTGTCGGGGGAGACTGGAGAGGAGACGGTCGACGCCGCCGACCCTTACATCACAATACACAGTACACACATACCGTAGTGACACACCATTCACACACCTTTCACTACATTTTTTTTGTATTTTTTCTTACTTTTAATAAAACTCTTCAACACTCTTATTTTAACAATTGTACAACATCAATATCATAATTATTTTCAAACAAAAAGTGGCACTTGAATCACATAAGGGAAGGGAAGACGATCAGATTTGTCTGTTTCTTTCTTTATTAATGCGTGAATTTCATTTTAGCACCAGAAAAGAGATAATGAGCCGACAATTGTGTGTATAGTAAACTAAAATAATTATTACAATGCTATACAAAAACACTCAGTAAAAGTCAAACAATAATTAAAAATACACCACTTTAAAACCTTTGTAAAAAAATATGAACAAAATTTTCTCCGAGAAATAGTTGTTTGTATAAAACTAAAATACTTTTCAACATAAACTCTGTAGAGGTAACCACAAACTAAAGGAGGATTATCTGATCGTCCGTTTGTTTCACAGGGAGTCTAATCTACAGCTGATGAACTTGATACAGTATCTACAAACACAATTCTTCAGCACTTGAACAATTTCAATGCCCTGTGACCAATTTGTGCAAAAATATCTTATATTAATTCCGCGTAGCGTCTCACTCGCCGGCTGATGTGTTTGCATGAGTGTTGGTAACATGAGTCCGAGACTGGGGGTCTGGAGGTCGGGTCGAGAGGCAGTAGTGAACAAGGAACTGCGTCAGAGACGATATCCCTTGGACGGTTCCGCGTGGAATATCGCGAGAGCTGGCCCGACCGCGCATCGCGCAGGTACTCGTGTTGATCCTATAAGACGGACTAGAAACGCGATCGCGTGTCGGCCCAGCTCTCCGAAATGAGTTACTTAAATCAAGAAGGAACAAAAGTAAGCTTATCCTGATCTTAATACTAGAGTTAGCAATATATATATAATCTGTGTACAGCCAGAAATCTGCGTACGTATCACTTGACCGATATCACATTTACAGGAGATGGGTGAGCAAAGAGGCCTCAGAATCTGTCTTTAACACCTCCTTGATTCTCTTCACGATTTACGTCTAAGCCTAACTATCGACGACTTACAGTAACCCTTACTCTGTGTGCCTACATATCTAGAGGTACAAACATGTTCTATGTTCGTATAAGATACCCTATAATATAATATTTGGTTCGAGATTGGCAATAGAGAAGAGTTTAAGCACACGATTTAACTTCTAAAATCAAAGAAAACTAAAATGACAATAGTTATGTACACCCGTTGACCACGATCGTGATTGACTAACTACACAGTTCAACTTAAAACTAAAATTGGCATTCATTTATTCAGACAAGACTTCAGCAGGGCCGGTCACGGCGTGGAATCGCTGCCAAACTATTATTGGAAGACAAACTGTAATCTCAAAACTGAAAACCGTACCTTCTCCACGCTGTTAACTTTCCGGCCGTGACCGAGCCTTCACGCTGGAACGTCAAAAGGCCTAGTGAGTAAAATTGTAAATTAGAAAATCTTATCACTTATAAATCTATATAATATAATTATATTTAATACACAATTTGCACCATTGTTGAAAAACGTAACACTAACAGATTTACGCATTAATAATAATAGTTTTCTCTATATTTAAAGACAAGAATATAACAAGTCGGAAAGTCTGCGATAAAACAAAAAATAAATAAAAGAAAAACAGGTAAGTGTAACAACAAAGAGGTAATTTATCATTTGTCTGCGATAAAATATAGTTAAAAAGCCACACAATTTTCACAGCGCAGTTGACCTAATAAATACATGAGTCGGCTGTCTCAGGAACCGAACTGTTCGATGTGTGTGATCAATCATCATTCATCACAATCATACTGATCAAGATTCCATTACTTATAATTATCTTTACTTTTATAAAATATTTTTAATATTATTATAAATTATTATCTCTTAGTAATAATTTATTACTCTTAAATACTTTTGACGTACAGTCTGATTGTAGCATCGGGAACTTTGCATTTTTTATTGACATTTTTTTTAGGTTTATTTTTTTACTATTTTTTTGGTGCGAAGTTCTCGAGCCTCACTTAAACGTTAATGGCAAACAATGGTTCGAGTGGGTTGAGATCTGCTCGGGCGCGGTGCACGGGCGGGGCTTACATGTTGTCACCGGGGCCGAGCAAGTCGCCAGGCAGGAAGTTGTTGAGTGAGGAGGGTGTGCTACGGTGGGGATCCGGGGGGGTGTCCGTCCACAGGGAGCTGCCCCCGGTGTTGGACGGCGGCCAGCCAGTGTTCCAAGTGTCCTTGCCTCCGCCGCGGCCCCAGCCTCCGCCGCTACCCCCGCCCTGGCTCAGGTGCTGCAGCATGATCTGCACGTCGTTCTCTCCCAGCATCTCGGCGAAGATGGTGGTGTTGCTTAACACACAGTTGTTCAAAGCTCCTTGTGCCTGGAACACAAACACGTTTCACATTATTTACGAAAACAAAGAAATCGAATGGTAATTTAAGCAGAGTAGTGGATGTTTTGAGAATAAGATACAATTGACCATAGTATACATTCGCTTATAACCGTACACATTCATTCTAGGAAAAACATTACACCTTCCGCCATCAGTAGCCGACTACTCGTTTCATTCTACCTACTCTGTAATGAGCCTGTGGATTTCCCTTAAGGAAATGATGGAGTGATGGAGCTGAGCTGATAGAGTACTTACTTTGTTGGCCTCGTCTCGGGTCGAGTACTTAGCGAGAGCGATGCCGTGGTTCAGGTACAAGTGGAAGTTCTGCAGAGGACCGTGTTGAACACAAAGAGTCTTCAGGGTTGAGCCGTCAATCTGCAACTCGGCACAAACATTATTCAGTACACATATTGATATCACTTCAAAGTTGAACATTTGGAGTCAAAACTTGAATTTTCTCATTACTTTAGCAGTTGCCTGTTTGCATATATATATATTTTAATTTTTATTTATTTCACAATACTACATGCATTGACCTGTCCAAGAAGAACTTGACGGACAGGCAGGTTTTAGCTACCCTTTAATCACTTAACAAGTTAACTCTTCACAGTACTCACTTGAGGCGTAAGGTTCTTGAGTAGAAGCCAGGTGGAGTTGGACCAGCCGGCCGGGTTAGCCCCGCCAGGGCCCCATCTACCACCTAAACTGCCCCACCCGTTGCTGCCGCCCCCAGCCTTGCTGGAGAGGCCGGCCGGGGGCCCACGTGCCTTGTTTGGGGCTGCCCAGAGCTCGTTCCCTCCGGGCGGAGCTTCGCCCCAAGTGCTCTTTGATCCGCTCAACTTTCCGATAGGACTGGAAACACAATTGGAGATTGGTTTTGAGTTAAATCGCAAGTAAATTTCAAACTTTTGGTTGAGAAAAATTCTTTAACGTCAAAATTTTACTTGAATTGGTACTTTATTCCACATTTTTAATAAACGTAGGGATGAGTCGGTTCTCGGACATGCCCGAATGCTTACAAACAAACTGCTTAAAACTATGCTAACAACAAGTCAACAGCGTCTACAGCAGTCCGCCATTGCGAAGTATAGACAGCATGCTCTTGGTGTCAGTGAGTCGCAATATTTCCAGTATACACTGTAAGTTCGTCTGCAGTTTTCAAAGTAGGCACGGTCAGCGCATTCTTTGTGTGAATCTTAGAAACTTGTGAGATTGCCGTATAAACACACTGGAGAACACTGGCGCTTTCTGCTAGCTGAGTTGTCCTCAGTTTGTCATCGTAATCACCTCGACCAGACCATCGTACTACACTGAGACTGACTGGCAGCCACCGAGTGCACACGACACACCTCTTGCTCACCATTTTGTGTACTTTGACTAGGAGTGGGATCCGGTCGTATAAGTAGGAAAACAGCGACGAGATTGTTTTTGTTGTCGATAATATGAAAAACCACGATTTACATGTATTTAATTGTCGCTTTAACAGCAAAAATATTTAACCTCAGTGCGTTATTTCGCTATCGAGGCCGGTTCTGGAACCGACCTAGTCAGTTTTCGGGTGTTGGATCCGGGTATGTCTGAGAACCGATTGAACCGACTCATCCCTGTCTAAATAAACAAACAAAATTCATCTATAAAATAAAAATTATCTGCATTTATCTTCTTTAAAACATAGTTTAAATTGTCCACATTCACAGACTTTTGAATAATTTTAGTAGATTAAACAGAAAGTGTTCACTAGATTCCTTCTCTCTCACTCCTTACATTAGCAGCAACCTCATTGTAAATTACAATCATTTTATGATTTATACTCTTGATTCTCCCCAACTGTTTTTGCAATGTTTGGGGCTAAGTGAGTCAGTGTTTTCATTGTAAATGGGTGAGGATGAGTGGGTTCTGTGATTGTTGTGAAGTACCTTGAGATTTTTATTTTAAAACTGCATGATGTTGTAAGCCATTGATCATAAACAAAATAATTTGGTTGAAGAAACTCAATTTTATTTAATATTTCTTTAATATGTCTATTTGCCAACTTTTCCCGTTCTTGTCCCGGACCCAAAATTCTGCTCTCGCACAGCTCTTTCGAATACCGTGGGTAAGGATTTTTGAGACTTCTTTAAGAAAAATACCAACGTAATGCTATGCACTTATTGCTGCTACTTATTCAATTGGCTCTCCTTTTTGTTTTTATATTTTTGTGTGTTACCTTGTGAAAGAGGAAGCGGTGGAGGCGGGAGGGTTGAAACTCCAGGTGGAGGAGTTGAGGCTGAGGGGTGGGATGGGCATGTCACCACTGCCGGAAGTGGGCGAGGTCTTGCCGCCACTGCTGAACACGTCCGTGTCCTTGATAGTAGCCAGAGAGAGGGGCGAGCGCACCACTGAGCCGGGCGTCATGCTCGGGTCATCCTCGATACTCTTCATCTGAGTGCCCTGCGCACACCAAACAAACATCACTAGCTGTTAACGTCAAAACAAAATGGCTGCTACATGAATAATTCCTCTCACATGAATTCATAGTCATTAAATATTTAGTGAATGTTTCCAATTTTGACAAAGTTTTCTAGAACCCTTATGGGACAAAACCGTTCTTTTCCTTTTATTTCAAAAGACTAGTAGAAGAACAGCTACTTTAACCAGAAACGAACACTTGCAGAATTGCCTAGGTTTGCTGAGTGCTTCAATACTGACACCTATGTCAAAGTATAGTTTAGAATGCTCCTTAATACAAAATGTTAAAAAACACTTCAAAGTAGTGAGCACTTTTATAAGCTTGAAACAAAACTACTTTCTAAGCTACAGCTCTCGAATCTTGTTGATTGGGAAAATAATAACAAACACTGTCGACCGGAACCTTTCATTCAGGAAAGCCCCGAGGGAAAGTACAATCAATTGATAACCCGACTGTACATCTGCGACCACAGTTCAGAGTGAGACCTTGGCACATACCTTCCAAGGCTTGCCGGGCTCAAACTCGGGCACCAGATCGGTGAAAGCCTGACTGTTGGCTTGAGACGTGTTCGGCCACTCCTTGTTGTCGTCTGCTCCACCACTGTCTGGCCAGCCGGTCTCCGAGTTCTGACGACTCCAGGTGCTGTAACAGACAGACTTGTTCGTTCCAGTCCCTTGTTGTACACTGAGTAGTACCAATATTCACAGCGTTCATTTACCACAGATAAAACAATGTACAACCAAGACCAACCAAAGTATTATGGTAGGTAGATAACACATGGCTGATGCAGGAAAATCAACATAGTTGCGGCAGACTGAGCACAGATATAGCGCTGCCAACCCTCATCCCCTTTCTTCCCCCTCGGTTCCACATGCTCGAGTTTGTCCAAACTTGCGCTTGTGTCAGTGGCTCTTCTTTAGACTCTTAAAATAATTCCTTTGCAGCGCTACCTATGCTTGGGCTGTAGCAACTATGTTGATCTTCCTGTCTCAGCTATGCCCCATCTATGCTCAATCTTCCTACTATGATATAATCTTTGGTACAGATGAAAAGTCAGTGTAGAAGCTGATTTTTCACATTGTCCATACTCGGCATTAGGTATTTATATATCATACAAATAGTCAAACTATGGAGCTTCTACTGTGCTTAGTTATGCCTGGTACTGACCCGTCAGCCTGGCCGAGCAGAGGGTTGAGGTTGGGGGAGGAGTTGCCGCCGGAGGGTTTGGTGGTGGTGCCAGGGGCCCGGCTGAACTCGGAACCGCTCAGATCCCCGTCCTTGTCCAGCGAGGGCAACTTCCACTGAGTCAGCCGTGACTGTTGCTGTGACTGGAACGACGAGTGTTGCTGCAAACCATGTAAACGGCAAATTCAAATTCTGCATTTCGGTAGTTTCTTCAATATCTTGCTTGAAAATCATTTTAAACTGAGCTTTGTTATGCCAAACTTAGTTTTGACATGTTTAGCCATTCTCTTGACTTCAAGAGATGTGAATTAAACTGGGGAAAATTCCATTTTCAAAAAATTATTACCAAATAAATTTGGAGACAAAATGTTTGGACTGAACCGGGGCTCAAACCCGGGTCTCTCACTTGCCAGGTGATTATGCTGACCACTACACCATCTGGCCCACCTATTTATACCTTCCTTATAAAAGTCCTGGTTTAGTCCACACATTTTGTCTTCAAATTTTTGTAGTAATAAATTAGCTATTAAGCGTTTGTCAAAATTAAAATTTATTTACTACTACGGTAATAATAACGTTTCATCCTTGTCGTTTTACCTGAGGTTCCTTGTTGATGGCAAGGTCGCTGAAGGTGGAGGGCAGGGCGGACAGAGGGTCGTGTACGTTGGGCTTGAAGAAGTCTCCCTGTTGCGGAGTCACCTGTTGTTGTTGTTGCTGTTGCTTCACGTAGATCGCTTGTTGCGCTTGGATCTGATTCTGCAGGTTCGTGATCTGCTGCTTTGTCTGCAAATGCAAATAGCAACACTCAATTTAAATTGTGTTGTATTAAAAGTTTAACACAAGATTAGAGGGGGTCAAGTTCAACAAATTGATTTGTTACTTATTTACGTTCAACATGATAAAACATGAAAAGTGCATTTGTTTCCATGTGTGAATTGCTACTGATTTTAAAAGTAGACTTCTCATCTATATAGCTTCTCCTAGGTTTAAGTTTGTCCTAATGTGTAACATTATTTTATATTTTATTTATTTATACTATGTATTTGTACAAAAATGTGTACCTTTTAAAAAATAAACTTATTTATTATTAAACTGGCTTTTCCCTCAACACACTAAGAGACGTGAGTTTACCTTGGTGATGGAGACTGCGTTCTGCAGCATGGCGTGGTTCGAGTTGGGCTTGGCCATGGGGTTCTGTGCCTGTAACACCTGTTGTTGCTGCAGCATCTGATGCAGCACCTTGATAAGCTGCAGCAGCTGGTTCAGCAGGATCAGTGTCTGTGGTGCTAGCGGCTGGTTCAAGATCTACACAACACAATCAAATAGGCACTGTAGATCCTGTAGCAAACACTCGAGCCGATTCGATGTTAATTGTTAACAAACGTTTCAATTTCACAGCGTTTCAAAGTTCCACCTTAAATTTTAGACAGCAGAAAACTATTAACAGCGCTTTGGTACATAAAAACTTTTTTTTATAAGACCAGGGGTTTCGTCCGAAATGAGAGCTAAAAGGGGGAGCGATTAAGTCTACAATCTCTTATGAGATCCTCTAGTTTCCTGTTTTTAAAGCCATAAAAATTTTAAACCGATGATGCCCTAAAAAAGAATTTCTGCCCCCCCTCTTTGATTGCCGGCGGCCTAAGACGAGTACCAATTTTGGCACAGATCGGTGCGACAGTTGGGCTGCCAATGGTTTGGTTTGCAAGATGTTAGAAAATAAATGTGATTTTTGGTTAGGCATCCAATACTTAACAAGGTATAACACGATACAAATTACACAGACAACATCTTGTCCAGTAACTGGATAGCACTAACCTGGTGATTTAAGTAGCCAGCTTGCACTGCCATCTGTATCTGCTGCACTAACATGCGCAGCTGTTGCGCAGTCGGCTGGTTGTGCTGCTGCGTGCGCGCGTTCTGTCAACACAACACACATCACTACAAGTCTAGCCTTACCTAACAGTAACAGTGTGGCTTAAAAACCTTTACAATACATTTATTGTTTGAGCTAATTCTGATTAAAATATGTAAATCAAATTTTACAGAGCTGAAACTTTTCTGATTTGAATAAAGATTTTAAAGCTTTCTTGAAAGCCTTCTTCAAAGTTAGCGTAATGGCAAATAAAACAAATCCATAGCAAGCTAATCTGATAAAATTAACTTCAAAACCATGCGACTAAAAAATCTTAGGGTCTACGAAAGTAAAGGGAAGAAAAGAAAGAATAGTATCAGTACAGGTGAAAACTTTCAGAAAAGATAACAAGGAGGAATACCTTCAGTAGAACATTTGTTAGTTAGTTGGTTTCAAGATTCTAACAGGTCAAGTAACAAGGAATAAAACACTAAATGCTTAAAAATAATCAAAATAATAAAGTGAAATGCAGTAATAGTGAGATGAAGATATTGAAATAAATACAGAGTGAAAGTAAACAGCATGCGAGAAGGATTTTCCACCAGTCAAATGTCATACCAAAGATTTCTCCTTTAATTCAACACTCTTTAGTTAATGAGACAAAACACAGCCTTCCAGATTACATCAATCAAATGAAATCGTATGACATTTAATTGACCGCAGTGAATGAAATCAAAATGTTGTTGCGACGGGAATGTGTTGCTCCATACTAAAGAGACCGGATAACGTGGTTTGGGCAAAACATTTCTAGTTTTATTATAAAGGTTGTAAGAATGTTATTTTTCATCACCACGGCTTAAACAAATGAAAGCTAAAAATTATATGTTTAGAATAAAACTTATTTGGCATCTCACACAATTTTTACTTTGAACTTTTGACTTCTGTAACTTTATTGGAAATAACAAGAATTCTAACATTGCCATACTCTCTTAATTCCCAGAGTGAGAATCTCCCATGTCAAAGACTTTTCCCTTGTAGCAGAAGCCAATGGGAAGTGCTCTGTATTGGAGCTAACTTTTACCAAAGATTATGTTATGGTAGGTAGATAGCCTATAGATGCCACATGGCTGAGACGGGAACATCAACATAGTTCGTCAGCCCAAGCACAGATAGCTCTGCGAGGAGCCACTAACGCACGCGCAAATTTGTTCCTTCTCGAAAATCTAACAATTTTGTCCCATTTAGGTAATTGACATCGGATAACCTTGAGCATTTGGAGCCGAGGGAGAGAAAGGTGGGAAGAGATGGCAGCGCTATTTGTAGTCGGGCTGCCAAAACTATGTTGATTTTCCTGCCTCAGCCATGTGGCATCTATGCCCAATCTACCTGCCATAACATTATCTTTCCTTTTACTTCCACAGGAAACCTGCATTTCCTAACGTCGGAGGGGAGCCACTAACTCTCGCAATGACATGTGACTGATGGACGCCGGGTGGGGAAGGGGGGAGTACCTGCGTGATGAAGGGTTGGGGGGGCTGGCTGGGAGCCTGCTGGGGGGGAGGCTGCTGAGTCATGATCTTCTGGACAATGGCGGGGCTCATGTTGCCGAGAGCCTGGCTGCCTGAGCTCGGCCCGTTGCCACTGGACCCCTGCGCACACACCCACATACTCACTACTACACCGGCAGGCAAACTTAACCCGCACCGAAATTCGGTCTTACTATACCTTTATTGTTGTTTGACTTTCGAAGTAGCAAAAGATAGGTTTATGACAACGCAGTACAGTATTTGCACGGGATGGACAAGTGTGAACTGACCTTTCCAACTTTTCTGTCCTAATCCAAAATCAAAAGTTTGTTTCACTGATCTCAGTTCAGTTTTGTACCTCGGGTAAAGTGACACGACCGAGTACTAAATCAGGGTGTCAAGCACTGAACCGTGAAATGATCATTTAATTATCGAGGTTGGAAAAACTAATAGTGGTACTTTTGAATAGTCACAGTTACTCCTGTCAATTGTTTCTAAACTTGTAACTTATCGGGCCACCTAAGTTGTAGCTATTCGGGCAACCTGTTCATATGCCGTTACACTCCCACGCAAAGGCTACACTCTGCAAAGACTGTGTTTCAAGTGTGCAATCGCATCGGAATGCTTCACGCCTCCGCAAACTCCCGAGTGCAGAGTTGATTCTGCGACATGTTTCTGAGAGCTATTGTAGTTACGCGATAATATTGAAATGCCGCTTCGTTTCGTGATAATTTCAAAATTTGATTTTCCTGTCACAATCAATTTCTAATGCACTTTTGGCAGCACCGAACGTTTCTAGCGCCGTTTTAGCCCTGCAATTTGTTAAAGACGTTATTTCAGCCAGATCGCGTTCCAAAAAGCCAAATACTAATTTATTCTTGCAACTTCTACCGCGAAAATAGCTATCACTCATGTAGTAAGGTGGCTTTTTTCAATTTTGGGCAGAAGCTCACAGCTTATTCCCGGGTGTTTAATGGTTGACAGGTTCTTAACGGTTTTCTAGTTTGCGTTAACAAACGTAAATACAGAGATCAACAAATGTGAACATATTGGAATTAACCGTTGGTTTGGCAGGAAGGGTCAAGAGCTGACGCCAACGTGGCAAGTGGTAGGTGGTAGCGTCTTTGTTGCCGACTTACTCTGTCCGTTCTCTAGTGTCTGATTCACTTATTGCCTTGGCAACAGTTACATCCCCCTTAGACAGAAAATTCCATTTTCAAACTGTTATAGTAAAATTTCTAACCAAGTTTGTCGATTTAATCATTCATCCCCATGACCTTCTGTAAATTCTTAAGGGAAGGTACATGAATGAACTAGAAAAAAATTAAAATATATATAAACAAGCAAAAACAATAATGATGAAAGGTATTTTTATCCACCTTTTGAGGTTTACATGGCATTTGACTGATCCAAACAAACATTGATAACTATTAAAGTCTTAAGTTAATGAACTGTAGAAACTGTCAACAAATATTAACCAATTGCTGACATAAAGAGTAAAATAAAGTAACATAATACTCATTTGTTTGATTCGCATAGTGTTTTTTATAATTAGATTTCCGTTAAGAAACATCAAGCTAAGACGCATACAACAACTTTATTAATTTACTTTCCAATTTTTAAAACGGTTTGAGTTAGAATTTTATAGTAAATGACATGGTAAACTGTTGTCAACTGATCTGAAAATAAATCAAACGTCAAGAAAAACTTAATACATTTACTCATTCCAAACCAAAGAAACAAATACATTCCTTTAATAGATCAGGAAAGAGAAGAGAACAACCAAACCAAATATTAGTGAACAAGTAAGTAGATCCAAGCTAGGGTTCGTACGTCTCTTGGTTAAAATCTACAATAATTCTTTGCATATTACATTTAGATACCTCAGTATCAGAATTTTAAACAAGTTGTAAACTCTGTACTGAGGTAACTGAACAGTCATTCGGTTCAAAACCCCCTCACATTCCAGACTTTCTCAACTTTTTCCAGCCATCATTTAATTTATATCCTCACTGTATTTTTATATCTACAAAATAAAGGAACTTTGCACGGTGATTGATTTAGATAACTTAGGCCAGTAATGTTAGATTTAGGAAATAGGGCAGTAGCCCGGCCTATGCTATCGCAAAAGGCTCACCTGGATACAGTAGAGACACGCTTAGCTCTTTTTGTCTTGACAAAGGTCCTAGTAGAACTGAAAATTTGACAGTATGTGTTCTCCTATGTGTTTCTGCTTTATCTGAGTGAGCCTGCTCTACTATCTATTCCTTCTTGATAGCATAGGCCAGTAATATCACACAGTGACAAATGTCCGTAAATCTGTATACATATTGTCAAAAAAAACCAAAACCAAACTACCACTAGAAATTTATGAAAATACCATAATTTTATCTAACAAGTTTAGATTTTTTTTCAGACATTCACTGACCTTTTGTGGTTTATTCCTAACTCTGCTAGAAACTTCTTATGTCCTATTTGACTGACTGCAAGATAATGCTCTAAAGCAATAAGGAGCCGACAATATCTCAACAGTTCTGTGGACGTTTTTCGAGAAGAAAACCCTAGCTTGGTGATTTTAAACCCATTCCAACTTCCACCCAGACACACTAAACACGGCAGTCTCTACTTACCGGAGGGAAAGGCAGTGGCTGCTGGGGATGGTAGCGTTGCGAGGGGAAGCCTCCAGAGTTGTTGTGGTCAAAGGGAGGTTCCACGTCACCGAGTCGACCGCGCCAGTTCGCTGAACCAGACATGTTCAGCATCTCCAATGCGTCTTCAACGTTCATGTTCGTGTTCCTCAGGGCAGCCTCCACTTCCTCTTTCTGTAGACCAAACCAACACACTGTCATCAACAAGTGTACTTCGTTATTGAATGCGAGTTATCCCTCTCAGCTGACCCAATCGGGGGGTAGGAGGAGAGCACGAGTCGTGGTAGGGACTATATGTGCTTGCTGCAGCTCAGCCAGAATTATCAAAAAATTGGACACAACTAAAGCGGCCGCACCAAAGCAAATTTTTTGTCTGGCGGGATTAACTAGACTCTTTTTTAATAATAGCTCCGGAGTTCACACATTATGGACAACGCTGTGTTAACTTAAGGATGTTTATTTAAATAGTTTTAAAATTTTTAGAATAAGAAGACGTTTTATTTGGTCAGAAGCACAGATATTATCATACAAGATAATGAATCACTCTCAACTGTAGAACACAGCCAAGAGATATTGCCATCATCTTCAGATGACGCGCATGTGCAGTACTCATCATTCCAAGAACAAAAACCAACAACACGATGTGACTTAGAACACAGCCAAGAGATATTGCCATCATCTTCAAAACGTACTCATCATTCCAAAACTTCGGTAATCAACATGTCCAAAACTGAGGATGAGTTTATAATGATTTGGTCAGAGGCACGGTTATTATCATACAAGATAATGAATCACTCTCAACTGTAGAACACAGCCAAGAGATATTGCCATCATCTTCAGATGACGCGTATGCAGTACTCATCATTCCAAGAACAAAAACCAACAACACGATGTGACTTGGAAAACGTCCAAAACTCGGTAATCAACATGTCCAAAACTGAGGATGAGTTTATAATGATTTGGTCAGAGGCACGGTTATTATCATACAAGATAATGAATCACTCTCAACTGTAGAACACAGCCAAGAGATATTGCCATCATCTTCAGATGACGCGCATGTGCAGTACTCATCATTCCAAGAACAAAAACCAACAACACGATGTGACTTGGAAAACGTCCAAAACTCGGTAATCAACATGTCCAAAACTGAGGATGAGTTTATAATGATTTGGTCAGAGGCACGGTTATTATCATACAAGATAATGAATCACTCTCAACTGTAGAACACAGCCAAGAGATATTGCCATCATCTTCAGATGACGCGCATGTGCAGTACTCATCATTCCAAGAACAAAAACCAACAACACGATGTGACTTGGAAAACGTCCAAAACTCGGTAATCAACATGTCCAAAACTGAGGATGAGTTTATAATGATTTGGTCAGAGGCACAGTTATTATCATACAAGATAATGAATCACTCGTGACTGTAGAACACAGCCAAGAGATATTGCCATCATCTTCAGATGACGCGCATGTGCTACAATCATCATCCCAAAATGTGTTAAGCAGTAAGAGTCAATTATTTCAGGGCAGGATTTTTTTTAATGTTTACAGATGATTTTTCAACACAATTTGATTTTAAAAACTGAGGTTTCTAAATATAAATTTTATAAGCTACCATAAAACTTGAAAATGATCCAGGTCTCTGTCTTTTGACATCTGTTAATAAGTTTTTAAAAGAAAAGTTTTGAAATGTAAATTTTTGGTGCAGTTTGTTAGTTCTCTCTTTGCTCAGTTAGCGAACTATTTTGAGTAAACAAGGATTAGTGATCATGTTTAACCCCCAACACCAGTAGTGGAGTGACTGAGCTCACCTTGAAGCCCATCTCGGAGAGAATGCGGAACTGCTTGCTGGCCCACACCATCTCCTTGTTGGGTGGCTTCTGCTGCGGCTTGGGTGGATGGTCCCAGGTGCTGGGGTTCATGGCCATGTCACCGTCCCACGGCATCTTGTACTTGGGGTTTGCGAGCAGTGTCGGGTCGTTCCAACCCGGGCCTAAGCCAGGAACCTTCTCCTCCGGCCACGGTCCTCCAGCAGGCACGTCGTGAGGTCCGTCCCACGATCCATTCCTGCACACAGTGCCAAGCAAATCTAATTTCCGTACATGGTTACATGGGCAGGCTATGTATGAGATGGCTATCATGGCAATACTCGCATAGTCATGATGAAAGAACCAGTCTCCATATTGCCACAATTTAGGTCTGGAGAGTGTTGAAATTCCAGCAAAGAAGCATTCTCAGTGGTCCTCCGACGGTCTTCTTTCAATATTGACGGTTTTTCTGAACAATTTCACCAGTCCGAAAATTTGAAGGTTGTCCAGGACGAGGCGAAAATACTCTTTACACTCTAGTTTTGCTCAAAACATCGTCTTTGCAAGCTTTTTCAATAATTGCAACTGTTTCTAACGTGTTTTTATCGAGAAGAAAGCAAAACTTCACTGTTGCATTTAATTACACCACAAAACAAAACGAGGCAGAACCAAAACTACTTTTAGAAAAATTGCATGCAACTCCCTTCACGACCTCTCAGACTGAATTACGCTTTCATCCCTCAAAAGCCAAATGCAAACTATGCGCATCCCACCTCGCCATCGACCGATTCCCGATACTTTTGGGTACCCCCTTGTATTTTACTATTTTTCAGTTTTGCAATACGATACGATTTAGCATCAATTTGCATTTAAATGTACAATATCTGCAGAAAAGCTTCCTTAGCAAATCTTGTTATGTTAATGATTAAAATTAACTATTAGAATATAATAGATATTGATCTCAAAAAATATAAAACATTCATTTAGCTTACTAACAAACATCATAGTATTTTCATATGAAACATAATGAAGGAAGAAACATGTGATATCTATCTCGAGGTAGTAAACAATACAAGATATACAACATGGTCTTGCATGGAAAGCAAGACAATGGCAATCTGTAGACTCTATGTGTCCAAGAAAAATCAATGTTCGCAACAATCTTAAAGAAATCACTACTAGTGTCCGCAATGAAACCCAGACTGTCCATCTTTTGCAAGAATTCTAACACTCTTGTTAGCGCCAGCATTGCGATGTTCTTTGGCTACCGACACAGATCCGAAGATTTCTCAACTTCCGCTACAGACAACACAATATGTGCTGGCAGAAATTTTCCTGTTGGACCAGATTACCGGCTATTTTATTCCAGCATTTTTTCCTGGAATTCCTTTAAACTACCAGGTGTGCCCTGGTGAACTATCTCAGTTTAAATTTGGAATCATTGTGGTTCAACAGATGGTTCTTACCTAGCAGGGTGTGGCCAGCCCAGAGGGTTGTTTCCTTTGATGTCGTTGGGCATTCGATTCTGCGGCATTCCTGGAGGCATACCCCTCCCCATTCCAGGTGAACTGGGCAAGTCCTTCCAGTGAGACACATTTTTATTAGGCCCAGCAGTAACTGCAAAAAAAGACATTTCAAATAAATTAGGGATGGGTCAGTTCCAAAATTTTGCCGTGTATCGGTTCTCCAGCTTTTTTGGTCATCGGTTATCTGTTCTACCGGTTCCATCGGTTCTTTGTTAAATAAAACCAGATGATCGCCAAAGTCACTTGTGCAACTATGAGGTCCGACATTTTTTTCATAGCTTTAACCCATAGGTATTTATCCGTGTGTAAGCCAATGATTAAGGTGCAGTAAGCTAGGCAGGCTTTAAGCCAGGCTACAGCAACACAGTCCAATAAGTTAGAAGTAATTAAAAGTTTAATTAACCTAGGCCTATCAGTAATATTAAACTAATTTATTTTTAATATTAGCTATAATATGAAATCATAATACCGGTAGATATTTAAGTAATTGATATTACATGAGACTGGTTGCCTACCTTGCATGGCAGCACGCTGCTGCTGAGTGCCCCACAGGCTGGTGCCATCGTCGTAGTTGGGGATGTTGCGTCGTTGTTGCGGCGGACTCGGCTCCTCCCAGCCATTGCTGCTCTTGTCCTTGCCGGGCGGTGGGCCGCCGGGCCAAGCTCCGGGTTTGGTGGGCGGCATATGATGGGGCGGTTGCTGGGGCCACATGCCTTCACTCGACGCTCCGTTCAACCGCCCACTGATGCCGCCGCCTCTCAGCATCACGTCACCACCGACCATTCCTCTGCACGAGGACAATCATCATGAGTATTAGCGAATATGTCAATAAATTATCATTCAGTTTCTTACAACTTCCAAGATGTTGGCAATTTAGAAAAACGAGTTGCATGACAAATTAATTTCTATACAGAATGTTTATCGGGAATGTTACTATAGGTTGACCGGAAATATTGTCATTTTCTATAATCCCAATTATCCAGTCTCTCAGAGTAAGAGAACTGAGTTTGCTGACAAAGATTGGTTGACTGTGACATTCAGTCACTAAAATTTAGTGCATTTAAGTAACTAAAGTTATTTAAAAGTATTTCCCAAACTACAATACATTGGATAACAATGATTAAGTAGCTCAGTGATGTCAGCAATATTTGCAGTTGATTGGCTCACTGTTTACAACTACACTGTTGTATAACTTGATCAGTTTGTAGTTACTAAAACAGTAGGGCATCCAGAGTGGTCCGCTCAACGCCTTGCTGGTCCAAGGTAAGGCTTTAATTATATTGTGTCTTTTAAATTTAAAAAAGAAAATCTATTTTGATCATATTGAAATTATCTTAGTGACTGCCCATCTCAATATATCTCTCAACTTGTATTTTTTTGGTATTTGGTTATGGAATAGTTCAAAGTGTCAAAGTACTCCTTTTTACATTGATAATGATCTAATATCTTTTTACACTTGCATTCTTTTCATCAAACTTGTATTAATATACATTTTTTATATTAAATTCTGAATATAAATTATTGATTACTACTGTTTCATATTTTTCTCACAAAAACTAATAGCCAGTTGCTCTGTCTATCAGGTGACAACACCATCACCCCCAGGTGATTGTCACACTACTGAGGACCACCTCCAAAATTATCACATTTTCATTAGTTTCTCAGTATAAATCTGACTTCTTTAAACAATCGTAACTTCTAAGCTTTTCTCAGTGTTTCCAGGATTCCCTGACTCGTCCCTTACCTGTGCTGGTCCATAACATTCCTCATGGGGTCTCGCTGGTCTACCATGGAGGACCTCATATCGCCGGCACCCCGAGGCATCTCTCTGGGGTCCATAGCACCTCCGGCAGCACCTCGCATGTCACCCCAGTTAGACCCGCTGCCACTTCCACCCCCGCCACCGCCTCCTCCTCCTCCGCCGCCTACCCACTCTTCCTTCTTCGGTCCTCCAGCCCCTGTCACACGACACAAGTTAAACAGATAGCCATACCAAGATCATGTCAAAGTCAGATCATAAATACGGTTTTTATAATATTAAAACCCATTATTGGTAGGAAACACCCCTGAAAAGTTCACTTCCAGCAGACTGATTTAGGTTATAATTATAAATTAATCCTAAGGTTTACAAAAGGAACAGAAGGAACCGAAATGAATATCCAATCGAACAAAAACTTGACTTGTAGAGTGGTCACACGTACATATACAGGGTGTCCAGTAATTGGGGATCAAACTTCACCAGGTGGTTTATGTGTTGTGTTTTTGTTTAAACTGTTGACAACTTTTATCCAGACTTTCTGGTCAAAGAATACTGCTTGGTAATCAGTTAATAATAAACAAAATATTTCCTATAACACCCAGTCCTATCTCGCTTAGTTTTCTGTCTGTCTGAAAAATAATTTGTTCTACCTTTCGTTTTCTTATGCAAAACAAATGAATAACTCTATTTCCTACAGAAAAATCCTATAATGATGAAACCAAGAAAATTGGAAATGACTTAACAATGCACAACAGTAACAAGTTAAAGTTCTTTTGAAGTGAAGACCCTGGCGTACAATACGGGGTAACTAATCATTGAAACTACACAAAAGGCTTCTTGGTGATGCAGAAAGGAGCAATGTCTAAAAGAAAGGGAATGAAACTTGAGAGAAAAGGCGTAATATTAGGAAGAGTAGGTGGAATGAATAAAAGACACAAGGACTAGAGACTAGAGACTGACCGGTCCACATGGGTGGTTGTTGAGGCTGATTAGGGTTGCTTGGCCACTGGCCTTGCGGGTTCCACATGTTGCTGGAGTCTGCTATATCGTCGTCAACGCCCCAAGTGCCGCCGATGTTGCTGGCCGGCGTGTGAGAGCCCCAAGGAGTCGTCTTCTCCGCTCGCGGCGGGGGCTGGCCTCCGTTACGCAGATTGGCTTCCCACAAGTCAGTACCTAAAAATACAAATATTTTACCTGTGAGATTAGAAGTCTGGTATTTGGATAACTTCTCACTAGAGTTTGGTTGAGGTTAGGTATTTTTTATTACTGAGTCACAAGAGAATCAACTTTAACTATCGAGCTATTTAACAATAATTCTTTATGGAATTGTTAGAAACCAAATATTTATCAATGTCCACCATTAAATTCTCGCATAAGCTGGTAATTTCTTCAGGAGGAAAATGGAATGGCTTTTTTGGCCATGTCATAATTACAGCTGAGCAATTTAATATGTTTGAGGGAATTCGCCAAACACAAGGAAATATTGTGCCATGAAAAGCCTTTCCTGCCAATGCATTTAGCCTACAACCTATTGAAATACCAAAACCATTTGTTAACTCTGGAAGCCAATAGGGATGTGGAAGCATTTCATTATTCTTAGACAGAAGATGATTGTTGAAAACAATGTGAACTTTAAGAATCATTTGACATGATGTAAATACACACAACTTACCATTGTTGACATTAGGTTTCCAGACCGGCGGTACAGGAGCTCCGTTGCTGTCCTTCTGCCCGGGCTCTGGGCTGGACGGGATGTCCCAGCCGTTATCCTGGTTGACGTGGGCTCCCCAGCCATCTTGACTGAACAGAGCCTCACGCATATTGTTTAACTGCTCAAGCTGTTGCTTGGTGCTGGCAGAGGTAGGGGTCGGGGGGTTGGCCGGGGTCTGGCTTGCCGGGGGCAATCCCTTGCCTGCCGCCTGTGCCCAGGTGCCGCCGCTGCCGTTGTTCTGCCCCGCCGCTTGCCCCGCTGGCTGCCCGTTGGTCTGTGGCTGAGGAGTGGTCGCCGGCTGGGCAGGCTGAGCCGGCTGTGCTTGAGGCGTGGGAGCAGTAGGGTTTCCCACGGTCGAGTTATTGTTCGGTTTCATCCCTGAGTTTCCTGCATTGAACAAGGTTCCTGTCAGTAAAACACTTTTACTTACATTAAGTTATTCTACTATTCAAAACAATAAAGCTGCTTCAAGAAAATTAATCATCGAAATGTGTATAAAAACATTTTGTGGATGGGTGGAGTTGTTGGAAATGTTTCTTCTAATTCTTAATCTACCTCAGGCAGTCAAGCTTGACTAATTATTTCTGAATGTTTCACAACAGCAAATGCTTGCAACACTGAGCTTAGAAGTACACTATAGTATAGTCCTACTGTTATAGAGAAGAAGCCGAGCGATCACAAGTGTGATCAAGAAAAGCAAGTAGAGGCGGCTGAAACCTTCGTCTGCCTTGGTTCTCTCACTTGCTGCGGTGCTGGGCTCAGCCCCCATTGCCATTTCATACTCTTTGGGGTTACTGCCCAGCATTGCAGGATGTTCTGGTTTTACAAAAGAAGCCCTGTGCATTACTTCATCTGCAGAAGATCGGGACCATTGTCGCCCTATTTTAAATAGGGCTTGGCAAACTGACTGTATAAAGGAGGACCATCACACGTACAACACCAGACAAGCCCGCAAACTGGTTGTACCTCGCTGCAGATTAAGCTGTTCGCAAAAAGGATTCAAATGTAGGTACTATTTTGATTACAATTCGCTCTATTTACCTGTCGTTTGGGGTTGTTGAGGACTAGTGTTGTTAGCATTGTTGTTGTTCCACTGGGCGGGTGGGCCCTGAGCGGTCGCACTGCCACTGTTGGGCTGGCTGCTGTACGGCGCGGTGGCGTTGTTAGCGTTGTTGTTGTTCCAGCCACTGGTCGCAGTCGCAGTCTCGCCCCCGCCGCACAAACGCAGCTCGCGCACGATGCCCCACCGGGCCTTGTACCCCTCTATCACTGGAATGTACGGAGTCTGACTCCTCGACTTAACATTACTTTGGTGAGCACCGTCGGGCCTCAATGTCTCTGTTTGTGCACTATTGTTGCAGGAAGAAGAACCACCGTTTGTTTGCTGGTCGTTTGTTTCGGAGCTCTGAAAAGAGACAAAGCAAAGTATTCAAATGAAAAATGTACTAAGGTATTTCTGCTAGGTGAGATTACAAATACATTCTTACAAATAGCTTAGTGAAGCTCTAACACGGGAGAGCAGCAAAGTGCCACGGAACATTGTTCCATTGACATCAAATCTGTCTTGAGGAACCACCAGTCATATTGAAAAGCCCAATTAATTTTTTAAGTTAGTTCTTCAAACAAAAAAGCTTGGGCACATCATATAAAATTGTATTGTAAGTGGGTATCAACAGTTAAATAGAAAACAAATCTTCTAGAACCAGCTTGAATCGTGTCTTGGTCACGTTAGTTGAAGTTAGTGCGACTAACACTGACCTGTGGCGAGGCGGTGACGGACGGAGGGAGAGTCTCCAGTAGGGTTGAGCTGGATATCACAGACACAGGGGGGACGAGTGGGGGGCGAGAGAGGGGGCCAGCTCGGTACCCCTCCCCACCTTCCCGGCACAAGGCACACGGCTCACAGCCTGCAATAACGACACATGCAAGCACAGGGCAACATTCCCAAGGTTCAGCCCAAACACTAGATTTTAACGGAACATTACAAAATATCCTATGAACAGAATCGGCCAATTTCTTTATAACTATTATGTGGTCAACTTATGTATCAACTTTCATTTGCTGGCAATTTATGAATTGGTCAACATCCTGTAAAAAATATTAATCCTAAGTGTTTCTATATTCTATACTCTGTAGTAGTCATAGCCTCAGATCTCAGAATCAAGGTGCTCACTTGAACATGTTTTTTTTTAAGAAACTTGTTTAGTTACCAAGAAAGAAAAGGGTTCATGAACGCCTTACCAGAGATAAAATAATGTAGTTTGGATTTAATAAGATGTAGGCTATCTAAAACCATGAGTTACTACTAATTTTAGGAATAAGATTATTTAATAAGTTGCCAAATAAGTAATCTTTTTTATAATTTAGACACATTTTTTATGTGTCAAATAATTAAATGTGGATATAAATTTTAAATGTGCTTGACAAATTATTGAACCATGTAATGGAAATTTGTGTTTGAAATTTTATGAACAAACAATTCTGAATTCATGTCCAATGCAATTTGAGTACATTGTCGAAGGAAATAAAAATTGTATTTATCTTAGGCCTATTTGGTGTAGATGGGAGTACTGACCAGTGTGCAATGGTGGGGGGCTGAGTGTGCTCGGTGCAGTCTTCATCGCATTATCTGCTCCGCAGTCGATTGTGTCCTGCACAACACAAACCCTCTCATGTCACTAACAACTCATGTCTTCATACACTCGTACAGTTGACAAGTGTTTACTTATTACAATTATGGTATAGATAATGTTGAAAATACTTGTAATGTATTGAAACACTATGGACAGAACTGATGAGAAATGATGTACATACCCTCAATTCAGGCACTTGGTAGGTAGGATTGATTGGCTGCACCTCCTGTGAAATTCAACACATCTTTAAGGTTGGTTTTACGTAATCAAACTTTCACATAAATTACTCAGTATTTTTATTCTAATGATTACTTAATCATATTTACGGTAATCCTATGAAATAATGTTTGCTCTGAGCTAATTTTGGTTTGATCTTACAGTCCACTTCAGGTAAGCTTTGAATTCGATTTACTCTGATTTAAGGTTCAGTAAGGGAAAATCAATAAAAACAAACAGCTAGTCTCTTGATCTGGTGTGACAAACGATGAACAGAGTATCCGATCGAACCTTATTCAGGTTTTCAGTTCTAGTGTTGGCAATTTTAAATGACAGTAGACTGAATTTACCGCTTATCCAAGATTTCACGGTTTTCATAATGTCCGTCTAGTGGACAGACAAGAGTGTGTTCAACAAGAGTAACAAATGTTTTCTACTCACCTTATATTCACGTAAAAAGGCATATGTTTTAGAAATTATCTCGTTTGAACTAGATTCGTTTGGAAACATTGGATTTCAATACTTCTTTGGCAGGTGATGCATGGAAACTGATATCTGAAAGGAAAATACAAAAATTAAATTACTGTGTCTAGACTTGACAAACGGTAAAATTCCAGTCTAGTAACTTTTTTCTGAAGATACTTAATAGTCTGGCCAAAAATGAATGATTTACCTTTGGAAAATAAGCGGAAATAAGTAAAAACTGCACAAACCTACCTAACCCTAAACTGACCAAATCTAACCTAACCTTCACTAAAACTAACTTAACCTAACCTGGAAACAGTCTAAACCCAAAAACAGTGTGGGGGGCCCTATTATTTGTTCTTAATGTTTACTAGTAAGAAGAGAAGTCACTATTCTTGAATAATACCTAACGACCTTGCATGCACATTAACTGACTAGATCTTCTAGTTGTGAGACAGGGTTTGACCAGCAAGCTTCGGTGCAGCCGTCTCTTGCTCAACCGACCTAGCCACTCAACCCAGAATAAACAAATCAACCAATTTATTCCATATAAGTTAAAAGCTGAAGTGCACTCAAGACACCGAACCGGTACGTCCAATGTTCAGTATTAGTATTGTAAGTAAAGAAAATGTTTTGAATTATTTGTAATAAAACATGGCCTATTTTCTGTTTATAAAAAACCTAGCTGCCTTTGAAATTGTATTTTCTTAAATCTGCCAATAAGTTACTATAGTCAGAGCTCGGGTGGCGTTAACCTAGCAAAACCTAGTATATTTAAAATTTTCAAAATTGGTTTGCTCTTGGTAATACTAGTATTACTATAGGTCACCATCGAGCCTCTTTGTCACTTGACTTAGTACCAGTTACTTACTTAGCTCATAATCTTAGTTTCTAATCATATGTTTCTTCTTGATTTACGTAAACCTTCTTGGCTTAAAATCAAAATTTTGTTATTGTAATTTCTCAATTATTTTGTAAAAGAAGGTGTAACACGTTGAGATCAAATAAAAAATAAAATTAGGCTCCTGGATCGGTTGCAACCACTTAATATTGACTCTATCTTGATTTCATGTTATTTTTTTAGCTAGGACTACCCGTGTTTATTTTCTGTTATTTATACAACAATATTAACCCTCCAAATGCTATCGTCTAGTAGCTAGACGATTCGGTCCGCACTCCAGCGCTACGGTCTAGCCACTAGACGATTCGTAAAAGCGCTACAGGAATGGTTGAAGTTCAACCAATCAAGGTCTAACTTGTACAGTTGAATTCGGAATGAACTGTAGTTTCGATATATAATCGACTTTCATCTCGAATTGGGCAAAATAAAACAGAAGAAAAACAATTATGACAGCTGTCGTATTTTATTTTCACTGTTTTGTAGGATTACAGTGCCGTTAGCAACAAATGGTTTTACGCATTTTCTTTCGTAGTTATCATCAATTTTAGTGGTTTTTATGTTGTTAGTTTTGATTTTAGTAACTAGTATTAGAAAATATGAGTGGACTAAGTAGTGCTAGTGCAATTAGGGACGCTTTAGAAGAACCTTTAAGTGATACGGACGATAGTGAAGGTGACATCGGCGATGACATAAAACCAATTTTATGAGATTTTCATTTTGATTTCTAAGAAAAGTGCCTACTATTATATATCACTGTGTTTGTAACAACATTTTGCACAATTTGTATATTTTGAATTTTTGATAAACCTATTATAAAAAACCTTTGTTCCAGCACTAAGTAAAAAAATTTGAATTTTTCCCCGTTGAGGAACGTTGAACCAAATTTTTTCAAACCATAGAATATTATACTGAAATTAGTATTAATTGATTCTATGTTTCTTTCTGATTGTATTGATGTATAATTTGTCATAATTGGGTCATAATTAGTATTTTTTATCATTTTTTTACTGAACGTCTACACAACACCCAAAAATCGCTTAGCATTTAAAAGTGATCTAATCAGCAGTTGGAGGGTTAAATCAATATAAAAATCGCAGAGAAGGCTTTGCACAGTATAATTCCAAAAAGATATTGACTAGATGAGTATCCTCCAAATTATAAATAACTTGCTGGCTAGCCTTATAAAACCAAAATAGGTGCAGAAACAACGTGCCTATTGCCTAAACTTATCTTGACCCAACATTTTTTTTAGAAATTCACATGAATACATTCTGAGGCCCATCATGCACTTTCCGATACTTATTCCAATAGTGTAGTTAGTGTATAAACAATACCGCCCATCAAACGTTTGTTAGGCATATATAGATTTTGAAGACCCCAGCGAGTCCTTCGCTTTCAGAGAGATACTAACGAGCGAGTAAGACTCAAGCAAGTCCCTCCGCTACTGGGACGGAGTGTACAGGCATAAATTAATTTGTTCATGCTTGCTGATCTGTTTAACTACAAATAGGCGGTAGACTACTTTTACAAAGCAACTTTTTTGTACAAGCAAAGTGTCAGGCAAATGTATTTATTTGTATCTAGGCCTATAAGCTTCAAAGTGGTATCGTGCAACTAGGCTAGATCTTTTCTTTACCAACGACAGGCTATCTTAATAGATTAATATTATAATACAATTTTTACATTTCCATAGACCAAACACAGTTTTGAATATAAATTACTGTCTAGGCCTAGGACTAGGTCAGTAGACAGTATTGAGAGATTTCAACTATTTTCTCCAAGCCTACGTGAAGTACGTCAAAAAAGAAACTATAAAATCGGTAAAAATATTAATAATAGGCATCGCCGCGGTGGGATTGGACTGATGAACCTTTCCGCAAAACATCCAGACAGAATCGCTCAGTGTGAAGGAGAAGACTGACGGAGTCAAAAGATAATGGCGTATGGCGAGATTCTCTCAATAAAATCAGTTCGTGTATTCCAAAATATGCTGAAATAACCTACACAGTAACAAAATAACTATGCAAAACATTATTAAACTTTAATTAAGTGGATACTACCAACGTATAATACTGTTACATAGCACAATTTTCTAAGAAAACTACAAAAATAATACGGGTTAATTAAAGTGGAGGGGGAAACGTAATGTCGGACATTTCAAAACATCACACTCAAATTACAATAATCTCTAAAACCAGTACCTGAAATGGTAGATGAGTTAATTGAGAGAAGTTATAACGTACAAATCACATCAATATTGTATATTTTAGAGGTTGCGAAACTGAAACGCACTTTTATTCAGGCTACGGCCTACACTACGAGATTTCTCCTACAATAACAACACAGCCAGAATTACCAGTTCACGAACACAAGAGAGAATTGCACTTTGCTGAGAACTAATTGTGAAGAAAACTATGGATATGGCACAAAATTTTACATATTGAACACCTCCGACGAATAACAGGGAAAATATCACTTACAACTCTTGATGGCTGAACGTAGAAGCCAGATCGGAGTTGTCCCGTCTCGTAGGACATCGTCCTATCCGCGACTTGTCTGCTCGGCTGTTCCGGGCGCGAGCGTTCTCCCCGCTTTCCAAAGAGTGCTCCCGTTTGAGTTTACTTCAATAATTATAACTGGACATTATAAGAGCTATACTTTGAAATTACGTCATAAATTTTAAAATATGCTTATACAAACGTTTAAACAGTACAACTTTTGTTTAAAGGAAGCAGTTTTGGACATTTAATATATGGAAGGTTGGTGTATTGATCCGAACGTGGCAGTAGAAATGGACGGGCTATTCCTATCTCTGCTCATTCTCCCCTACCTTTGCAAGTGGGGGGCGGGTGGGGTTATTTTGGCCCAGGCTGCCAGGCAACTACCGAGACTGACTGCTCTTTCCAGTCCCTTGGACGCCAACAATACTGAGGTGTTTTCATTCTGAATTATTTATCACCGATACCGTGCAATCGGTCTGCAATTTGCCTATAAATGGGGAAAAAAAAATTCGTTGGAATGAAAACCTTCATACTAACCTACAATTATTTAAAAATCCAAAGCAACACCTTCTTTACAATAGTATAAAAATATTAGTTATACAAACCGATGCCTTGCATAATTATGTTTTATTATATACCTGAAATTCTCAACTTGCATGTGTAGATGATAAAAATGAAATATAAACTACGATTAAACCACTAAAATAGGGTAGTATAATTATAATACTAAACTTCTCCTAAAGCTTCATTGAAGTGTTGCGGTATAAAAAGAAACAAAGCTCAATAATGTAATATTCGCCGGAAGATGTTACTGCCATGTGTATTCTTACGAACATACGTAATTTGACTTTGAACCAGTCATACTACTGTATATGACAGTTGTTATTATCGTGTTTCGCCTTTGTTATTTCTCCTCGACTAGAGTTACGAGGCGACGACACAGTGCGGCGACGTGACAAGTAAACAATGGAAATTGTCGCCAGGGGTTGTGGGTGGGGGTGAGAGTTGTTCTGCAAAAGTCCCCAGGCACCACCCACCCCCACCACCCTACCACCCCAACCACCTGGACATGAGCGAGGTCAGTGGTGAGGAGGATCAATTCTAAAAATAGCTGAACGTGAAACGCGTACTTTATCACGCACGAGTACGGACAATTAACCTTGACCTGGGACGTACTGCAACAAAACATAGTAGTAATTTGAGAGTTTGATAATTAATTATGACATGAATTTCACACCCGAAGCTTGCATAAACATAGGAGTATTTGTCGCTAGTATGTAGGCAGGTCATGCAACGGGACTTGAGGACAACAAGAAAACTCAAGATAAAACTAGAGTACTTGTAAACACGAGCGTGTTTATACTATTTCCATATGTTGTGTTTTATAACCTGCATACCGTATAGGTCTACATCAATCCGTCACTTTAAAGGGAGGAAATGTGTACTGTGGAAACTGTACATTTTCGCTGACTGAGGAATACATTTTGCGCACAGTTCTCGGGTGTGCAGGTAAACAGAGCACAAACGATGAAGGCCAGAGCTAATTTCCGTTCCATTTTTGCGGTCGAACGGCTCGGCTAATGAAAGAGGTACTGCTGTCTGCTACTGGTCTTTACGAGTCTAGGTACCTCTATACACTGTACAGGCCTGGTTGAGTACTGGACCCGAGGCTCCAGTTTGTCTATATTGCATTGTATCGCGAAAACACCCATGTGGGGCTCTTTCACAATGAAGAGGGCAATATGTACCGAAGTTGTTAAGTTTTTGAGCCACGGTGAGTATATCTTAGTAATACGAATACAAAAGTTCGCATACTTATTTGAATTGCGCCCTAGGAGGAGTTGTGTCCAATTTACAAAGCAGAAAAAAAATCAACGACAATCAAAGTACCTAAATCGCCCTCCTCTGACCACTAACCGAGCACCGCTGCTTTATAACCGACAAGGCGTTATGGTCATTTTTGCGAACCTTTTAATTTGATTGGAATACGAGTTAGAGATTAAAATTAATTTCCAACGGTGACGACCATGTGGGCTTCAACCTACACCCCTGATGCTGTTGTGGGCTCGAGGTTGCCCGAACATTGCCGAACACCTCCGGCAACAAATTAAAAGCGGAATGCGGTTTGGTGTCTGCCCCCCCCAGGGACTCGCTGGCTCGCTCAGCTGTTTTAGCGGCATTTAAAGTTCACGACACAAAACACTGCACTCGGAGCCTGTGAATGAACCATCTGCAGGGTAAAACCACACTCGGAGTAAAGACACTTATACGTAGTAGAGTACTGAGCAGTCAAGCAGGTGTCCAGGCAGACACAGGATCATTTGTCCACAGGGGTAAACTTCCGGCGGTTTTAAGGACCAAGGTCCTTTGAAAATGCAGGAGTTGTGGAACAAAATATTTCATTTTTGAGTTTGAAATACAGCAGTGGGTGTATAAACGTTGTTATCTCTCAAGTCACAGCTAGTGAGACGTCCACTTGCATGCAGGTGGGTGACAACACCTGTGGAGGGGGGGGGAGGTTACTGTTATCAGTTGTCACAGGGCAGCAGACAGGCAAGAGCACGTCTCCGGAGAAGAGCAGAGCTAGTCAAACACTGATAACACCCCCTCCCCTCCCACCACTTCACCTTATCAGTATTCCACACGGCGTACTCTTGTATTTGTTTGTGATTTTCATTACATCGTCGGCAAATTAATTCCACCAGATAGAGTGCAATACTTACCGTGCTGAGAAAATAAACAGGTTTGAAAGAGGTAATGGGTTGACATTTTCAGTTATACGTTAGGGATGAAAAAACAACAAAATTAATAAGTACTAGCTGCGCCAGCTGGGAGCTGGGGGCTTCGACCCCAGACCCCCTAGCACGCTTTTTTGAAATCAGCATAATATTCCCGTTTTTTTGATACCCCACATCGATTTTTTTTTATTTCTTGCCCCCCCTTTAATCCCCAAATCCATTTGTGCCCCGAACCCCAAAATCAGTAGGGTCTTTGGGTTAATGGTATAAACTATGTGTCGAGTTTCAAACAAATCCATTGATATTTACTAATAAATATTTACTAAAAGAAATATAACATGGGGAATGGGGACCTCAAAACCCATAAAAATAAAAAATCTACATAATTTTATTCGTTTCCCCCACCATCCACACACTAAGGACCATTTCTATTCAAAAAATTCTGAATTACCCCAGCCAGATTCCGAGATCTCAACACTCCGGTCAACCCTAACCGAAATACTAATAGTATAGATAAGTTGTAATTAGGTGTTAAGTATTGTATTACGAATTTGTGTACATTTGTCCAGCCCAAAGACCCTCCCTTACTTTTGCACAGCCGTCTTTTAGTTAGTACTGTTTTTTTACTCGAAGACGACCTGAAGGAAGACTATAAAATTATTGAGAAAAATTGAGAAATATCCTGTTTTAGGAAATATTTAGATAGATTTAGTGAAGAGTTTGGCTCCTGGCGGGTGGAAGTGTAACACAACTGTGGGCATAGCACATGATGCACAGCACAGTCAGCATAGTGGCGAGTCCGAGGTCGTCGACACCGCCACCACCAGCATACAAGCATACAGAGAGACGAGCCTGCGCCGGTGCATTTCACTTAGAAAGCTGCTTACCGGCTTGCGTACACAGAGCCAGGGGGAACTACTCGTACAGTGCTTACTCTTGTTAACACATTCAACGTCCACATGTACTTTGTATCCAGTACACGTGTCCCTTCCATTCGTGCTAAGTAATCGATAAGTGCCAGAATTCAAGCCACGACAGCAAATAGTTGTTATAAACAGGCGTAGTTAGCACGAGAGCAATCGGAACACACGTTTAGCGTGAAGAATGGACGCGTGAAGGAAGAGTCGGTGAAGAATGGACGTGTGAAGGAAGAGTCGGTGAAGAATGGACGTGTGAAGGAAGAGTCGGTGAAGAATGGACGTGTGAAGGAAGAGTCGGTGAAGAATGGACGTGGTGAAGGAAGAGTCGGTGAAGAATGGACGTGTGAAGGAAGAGTCGGTGAAGAATGGACGCGTGAAGGAAGAGTCGGTGAAGAATGGACGTGAAGGAAAGTGGACGCGCGTGAAGAATGGACGTATGAAGAAAAGTCGGTGAAGAATGGACGCGAAGGAAGAGTCGGTGAAGAATGGACGTGAAGGAAGAGTCGGTGAAGAATGGATGGGCAAAGAAGAGTCGGTGAAAATGGACGTGAAGGAATGGTAAGAATGGACGTGAAGGAAATCGGTGAAAATGGACAAGGAAGAGCCGGTGAAGAATGGACGCGATGAAGAAAGAATCGTAAAATGGTGAAGAAGAATCAGTGAAAAATGGAAGTCGAATGAAATCGGTGAAGAATGTGGAAAAGAATGCGAAGACAATGGTGGAAGATCATGGATGAAAAGAAGAAATCGTAAAATGGATCGAACGAGAAGAAATCGGTGAAAATGACGATGGAAGAAGTCGGTGAAAATGGACGTGAAATGAGAAATGTGTCAAGGACGTGAAGGAAGAGTCGGTGAAAGAATGGACGTAGGAAAAATCGGTGAAAATGGACGTATGAAGAAGTGTCGCGTCAGTGAAAATGGAGTGGGTGAAGAACGAATCGGTGAATAACGGACGAAATGAAGAAAAAGTCGGTGAAAATGGACGTGTGAAGGAAGAAGTCAGTGAAAAATGGAGGAAGGAAGAATCGGTGAAGAATGGACGTGTGAAGGAAGAGTCAGTGAAGAATGGACGTGTGAAGGAAGAGTCGGTGAAGAATGGACGTGTGAAGGAAGAGTCGGTGAAGAATGGACGTGTGAAGGAAGAGTCGGTGAAGAATGGACGTGTGAAGGAAGAGTCGGTGAAGGTGGAGGTGGTGGAAGTGACATTGTCTCGCAACTTGTAGTGGCGGAGTGTGATGTCACTCTGAGCAGAGACATCCTCCAACCCCCTAGCACTAGCAGAGCACGAGGCGCGCTATAACGTCAACAGCAATACACGAGCGTACAGACTATAGTGTGCAAGTTACACAATACACTCCAAGGCTACTGAGAGCGAGGTGGTTGGCAAAGTGACAGGCCTGTAGCTGTACAGTGTAGAGGCTCCACCACCACTCTTCACTGTGTCCGCGGCGTGCAGAGGTATTTGACCTCCCCAGTCCCCGGCCCAGCCCAGACAAACGCGCTCGCTCGCTACCTTCGCACCTCCACCTTGCATCGTCTGCTCTCTGCTAGCTAGCGACAGCTACAGTTTATGTCACAGTGACTAAATTTGGATTGGTTACAATCTTCCAACGATCAACTGTAATCAAAGATTATGTTATGGTAGATAGATAGCGCACAGACACCGAATGGCTGAGGCAGGAGAATCAATACCAGACAAACTCGATCATGTAAAGCCGAGGGAGACGGCTTGAGCTACCGAACTGTGTTGATTTTCCTTCCTAAGCCATGTGGCATCTATGCCCAATCTACCCACCATAACATTATCTTGGCTGGAACTCACCCTACACGTGCATTGTTTTGTCTTCTCTTTATGAGCAGGGGAACTGAGTGTTGGTCTGGGTAGTGTAGTGGGTATGCTCTAGTTGTGTCGGCGACAGAGCGAGGCGCTGTACAGTGCGCGCGTGCGTCCCCTCACACTGTGCCACCACACACAACACACACAACAGCAACACTCAGTCTAATATATAAATATGTTCATCAAACATCTGAAAAAAGGCAAGCACAGATAAACTCTTTCTCATTCCATACACACTATAACATATCCGAATTTAACCTTCACATAAGAGCGCTATCTACTTCCTACGAAACTCTTGCAGGCGCCGGGTTTGTCAGTTAGGTCGCATCAGTTTAAAGAAGGCCCGTTGTTTAGCCAGTAGCTATACGTGCTCGGTTGTCATGTGTTTTTTGAGCGGCCGAATTCAGCCTTTCTCTGCAGGGACAAATATCGTTATCAACATCAGGTGCTCAGAATAATATATAATAAATAGGCTTTGTTACTGCTACTGTACTGTACTCATGTCACGTGATGTTTGTCATTGTCACCATCACAGAGGTCGACGGCCCAGGGGAGGTGTGGGGGTGCGGGGCGGAAGTGAACGTTACACAGACCGGAAGTACTGCTACCAACTCCTTGACTTGCACAGGTGAGAAGGTTACGCGCAGGTCACATGAGCGTATTATCAAAGATAATGTTACTATAACTTGATAAGTAGATTGCACATAAAAATCAACTTAATTCGGCAGCCTAAGCACAGATAGCGCTGCGAGGGAATTCTAGTCTCAAGTAGAGCCACGAGCAAGTTCGTTCGTTCACGAAAATCGCACGAATTGGTCCCATTTAAGTCATCGACATCGAACAAACTCGAGCATGTGGAGCCGAGGAGGGAGATAGACGGCGAGTGATGGCAGCGCTATCTGTGCTTGGGCTGCCGCAACTATGTTGATTTTGCTGTGGCAACCAAGTGGCATCTATACGCAATCTACCTACCATAGTAATGACCCGATGACTGCTTCACGATGCTTGTAGAGAAGCGAAAAGTGTCGGCATTTCCAACGTTATAAGAATCGTCCGAAGTCGACCAAAAAAATCTAACAAAGTTAAAACTTCATCACTTAAAATTAAAACTCGGCTTACTTTATTAAGTTCTTTACAAGGGTCCGGACAATAAACACTCTCCATAGTCGTCCTTTCCTTTGTAGATAAAGGGCTATTTCCATCACCGAATCCATCGCCCTGCGCCTCGCTTCGGTGTGATGAACACTCTGACACAACCCCGCAGTCCGGACATCACTTTCCCTATACCATTGGATCTCTGTAGACACTGCTCCTCGCAACTATTCCGGCTAGCTGAAACCTCTTCACTAAACAAGTCCTAGGGAAAACGCTAAACTCACACACTGACCTAATTATTCCACCCGGACGACCAACCCTTACGGAAATTCTTCAACTACAAAACACCCTTCCCTTGTCCCCCCCTGGCAACACGTACTTGACTCCGAGTGACCCCTCCCCCTCTACTCAAGACAGGTCCACGTGGTGGTGTCTGGTGTCAACATGCGAAATGAGGCGTGAGCGAGACGGTGACAAAAACGCTGAATGCGACATTTCCCGACTTTCCCTAGATTTTCCCCGCTTTCACCCAAACAGCCGCGCACCGTTAGCTCACTGGTCACGTGATCACTGAACCCTACACTACAGTCTGACCGTTGTCAGTTGACTTGACTCGAGTCAAGTCCTTGAAGGTGTCTTCAGGGAAGGGGACAATAAGCTCTGCAATGTCATTGCATCGAGGAAAAACTGGCCTCTCTACAACACCAGCATTAGTACCAACGATTATGTTACGGTAGGTAGATTGTGCATAGATGCCACATGCTGAGGCGAAGAATTCTACATAATTCGACAGCCCAAACACAGATTGCATTACAAGGTAATTCTTTTAAGTCTCAAGTAGAGCCAATTACGCACGCGCAAATTTGTCTGTTCTCGAAAACTGCACGATTTGGTCACATTCAGTCATCGACATCGGACAAACTCGAGCATGTGGAGCCGAGGGGGGAGAAAGACGGCAGCGCTATCTCTGCTTGGGCTGCCGCAACTTTGTTGATTTTCCAGTCTCAGCCATGTGGCACCTATGCCCAATCTACCTACCATAACATAATCTTTGATAGTACTTTAGCGAAACCCTTACATTTATCAAGATGGGGTCTTTCACCTAAGATTTCAAACAGCCTCCGCAGAAGAGAAGTGTGAGGAGGCTATAGACTGCGACGCACGTGTTGTAGGCAGGGGTGCACACTGCACAGCTTAGGCTCAGGTAGGTTGTTGGCATTCACGGCGTATCCACGAGGTCCTTACCCCTCCCCCCACAAATAACACAACCCTCGGCTTCTATTCAACTTCTTCCTACCATTGATTTCCATAACGGGCCGACGGCAACGGCTTCCCAGGTTCAAACCTCCCCCAATCTCACAGTTTCCTGAAAGCTCTCAACTCCCCTCCTCAGTCCTCTCCCGTCCCCTTCGCTTCAACTGGGGAGGGAGAAACATCTCCTTTGTTTTGGATTTCACTTCTAGAGTTTTACAACATCGAGCAAACTAACAACAATGAAATGGCGAGCAGTTGTACATCACGGTCAAACTAAATGTGTACAAGCAACACACTTGTCCTCTTCAGGTAGAAAAAAAAATTTAAATTAAGACAAGCGTAAAAAATAAAATTCTTTACCAAACTAACAATAATACATATGATACATCTTCGTAAAAAGCATTTAGTTCCTTTATTTATTTCAACACAGCTAACGGGTTTTCCCACATTTTCCTGACTTCATGGCACACTGTCCAAATTATGTGAAATTATTTTTTATTTTATAATGTGGATCAAAAACAAATTTGAGACTGTAAATACATGTGTATACACAAAGGGGTGCTCATACTCGGGACAGGGGCCAAGGCTTTTAAGTTGTATGGCTTTTAGGACACATAGTTTACATAACTTTTGTCAATAAAGCAAAATTTTAAAAAGTATATTTTAGAAAAATTATTTTATTATTTGTTATCTGATATTCAAATCAAAGCATATTTTTGCACCCTCATTGCCACGGGGGGGGGAGGGTTGGATGCAAGTGGGAGTGTCACTGTGCTATACAGAGTGATTCAAAAGTCTTTGGAATTTTGTATTCATACCTTTTATATTTAAATCTCGTGGTTAATATTATAGTTTTAAGATTAACATCGCAAGGAAAAGTTTCATTACTGTTATATTGAATAATTCTTATCACATGTCTGTATAAATGTCCTACTTTTACTCTACAGTGTTACATAGGATTGGATTGTACTTCATTTATGTTTTTTAGTTGTACATTGAACTGACTGGCTTGTTTCTCACACACAGGCTTTTGCCCAGGTGAGAAACTATTTCTTACTGTATTCAGATTATATGACAATGCCTTTGTCATTACATTAACATTATTATTTAGTTAGCTTTCTGTATGTCTAAATATATCCCTCCTGTCAATATTTGTTTAACAATATAGCTGTTGAGGCCTGCCCATCAGCCGCATCACAGAATTTTCTTATTAACATAGGCTTTCTATGTACTGTAAATAATCCCTCCTGTCAATATTAATTTTAACAATATAGTACTGCATAAATAAAAAAAAGGCCTGCCCATAGACATCACAGAACAACATATTTATAAATTTATTGTGTGTACTATTTTCTTTTGTATAACATTTATTCTTAACTTTTTCATGGTGGACTCACACAAGTCCTGCTTTGGTGACTTGGTGGGGCCAAGTCTATGTAAGATTAAACAATAAATAATGATAGAATTGAACAAATTGTTAAAATTTCATTGTGGCTGTCTATTTTCTTTTAGGTTAAGGTTAGGCTATATTATGTATAACTGAAGTTTCATGGTGGACCCAGACAAGTTAGGACTTGGTGGGGCAAGGTCTATAGATTAAACAATGTATAATGCATTGTTAAAATTTCATTGTGGCTTGTCCTTTTAGGTTAAGGTTAGGCTAAGTATTATGTATAATGCAGCGTAAGTTTAGGTTAGGCCCTTGAGAACAGGTGGAGTTTCCCAACTGCTTGAAGGGTAGGGAGTAGGTTTCTTCCTGAAATGGTCAGAAAAGTCTGTTTTTCTAATTTAATTTATCTACACCTAATATCTATCATGAATTTTTAATCTAGCATATATTTATATTTTATACACGATTGTAACACTTTCATCATATGAATAAACCATTCCTCATTCTTAATTAACGTTATTTTCAAGCAAGTTCTATAAAATTACAATAGACAATTTTAGTCTCTAAAAATGGCAAATTTCTCCACCAGAATGAACAAAAACCTGTTTCATAGGTTGTACTTTAAACATTTTTTCTATACCACCCAGACATGTTAGCCCCTCCCCTCCCAAAAGATGCTTTATGGTTGCCCTTGTATACACAGAATAAACCTTTCAAAACAAATACGTGCCGAATTGATTAAACAATTATTATAATTATAGAGACACACACAAGCAAAGTATCTTGGTTAAAAGTAGCACAGTGTTGGAATGTTCTGGCTAGAGTGAAGTGAAGTGAAGGAGGCGGTGTCGGTGTTGTCGCCCTGTGCGGTATTCCTTGGCAACTCCTGTCCGAGTACCAGAGTACCTGACCCACATAGGTAGAGCCAGACCCAGTACTGTAGGCCTATACACTTCAATATTCACTGTGAAAACTCTATTATTTCCACGTCAAAATCAAACTCTTCTTTTTTTACAGATTTTTGGGTGCGGCAGAGTAGAATTTTGTTGATTGAGCAAAGGTCTCTTATTCAACTTGTTCTTTTGGCTTTGTGTCCCGTGAGATTTTTGTATTAACACTTTGAAGCCTGGCCTAATTTTTGAAAAATTATATTTTCCGTATTTTTTGGTTAGTTTACTTAGGCAGTGACTTTCTCACACCCTCTTTATTGCAATCTCTTATTGGAAATTAATAAATCTAAAAACAACACAAAACGTTTCCTCCTCCTCTATACAAAGCAAAAAGTAGCAAAACAGGCGTTTTGAGTAATCCATATTAAACCCCCCTTACGCCGTCAACTTTCACCAAGGCTGGTCACCATTTATTTAAGGTAAGCCCTCCCCATCACTAAACCACACCAGCTTGTCAGCTGAAGAAGACCTAGGTAAACTGGTCAAGCTAGCACGGAACACTAAGGCTCTAGTAGCAATCATGGTAACTACTTCAATAGGCAGCTCGAGCTTCGGCTTCATAATGTTAAAAACGCAGTTTCAGCAATATGCATTGAACGATTTCCTAAAGTCGCTTGTACCGGCGTAATACCTTTGTACGTGTAATCAGCGTAGTGCTGCTACTCTTGGCTCTGGCTGGCTGCATCTCAACACTCTGTGCTGCATCTCAACATTATAGTTACAAAATACATTGAACTCAGATAGGATTTTACACTTCAAAATCAACATTGAAAAGGTGTCGCCATACTGCTCCGAGAGATTAGCCGATGTTGTGGCTGAGTAGGGCCACGGATATGAGACTGTCTACAACCCTAACTACAGAGGTTCCAGCCCCGCCTGAGCCAACGTCACGGCTAGGGGAGAGCAGTCAGTGTACAAGACCGACAGCTACAATGACAGTGTGTAGTGTGGCAAATTTCCCCTGATTTGCTACTTTATTTTAGCTCCTTTTTACCCAAACAGAAACGTTTTGTTATGCTTTTTTACACATAGTAAGGCCCATTCTCCACGAGCAGGTAAAACACGAATATTCGCTGGCACATCCGCTCGAAAATTTTGACCATTCTCCACGAGCGGTCCATTGAAGACCGCCGGCAAACAGCGACAAACCTGCGGCGTTTGTCGGCCCGAGTATCGGAGTATACCACACGCCGTCTCACAGTAGAGATGGATCTAGCGCAAGTAGGCTGTCCTGTCGCAAATCAACTAAACTTATTGAAAATCTTAAATAAAAAGAACAATCGAGACATTGGTAGACTTATCTGGTTATGTCAAACCGTCTTACCATAGGAATGTTTCATGCAACTTTTGCAGAACACAGAAGGTATCCTATTGCTACAGATGTCTATTGCTACATTTGATGAACTGCTGGGGATGATCAGCCCTCATGTAGAAACATATGACACGACATAGTGATGTGAAGAAATACTAGCTCTGGTATATGATATTCTTCTACGACATGACAGCTGTTTCGTCAACAGAAAACAGAAACCCGCCAGGTAGAAACATAACTTAAACTGAAATTAAATGTCGACGTTGTTTGTCTACAAGATTATTTTAATTAAATTTTTTATAAAATCATAGCACAGACTGTATTCTTTAAGGAAACCAACTTATTGATTTATAACTATAAAGGCTGTGGATCAGTTCTTTCCTAGCTGGAAAACAGAGGTGCTTTTGGAATGGGACGAATGTTAGCCAAGTAAAATGAAGTACGCAAAGAAATTGGATATTACGTAATAAATCCAATATCAGGCATTTTTGATTCGAGGGCTATCCAAAACAACAATATGCTAGTTATAGCATCCTATTCTTGCCCATAAGGTCTTAAGAATGCAGCATTTTTATTAAGACAATTAGGTAGATAATATTGCACAAGGGATAGAATGTTACTAGATTTCAATTACATGACTTTGTATTTTTTTCCTTTTTCTTTTGTCAACACAATGTGCAATTTGTAAATTGACTAATAAATTGTTAAATGAATGTGGTAACATGGCTAATGAGCCAATTCAGTTAGGTTTAACTTCAGTTTTTGAACATGTTTTAAATGAACACTATGGACACGTCTAGATTAACTTGTTTTTAAGATTTTAACAGATTTCTAAGTGTATTGTTCTTAAACACATTACAAGTAATACATAATTTAGCCTATTGTGCCGGTCTAAAGTAAGGTCGCAACTGTCCCAAAGAAACGGGTTGTTATAGGAACACGACGCCAAGAGAACTGATTGGAAGAGCCTGTTTCAGATCAAAATGTTGATAAGACTTGTAAGTTGACCTCATTTTTAGTCCTTATCTTGCCATTCTGGGCCTTCAAACATATTTATTCCTTGTTTGTGATCTTTGGTGGATAACATATCTCATTAAGAAAAGTTAGAAACAGTTACCAGTGACAAAGCTATAGTAACCATTTATCCTCAAAGCAAATAAACCCCTACCTATCCCAAAACTCCCTAAAAGGATGAGGATTTGACACTCCCAGAGCTCCATGGAGTCCATGGTAAAGAATAAATGGTACAACACTCAAGGTAGGTAAGGAAAAACGTCAATATTGGCCTACTCAACAAATCTACTTTAAAGATTATTGCTGGAGTCGTGGGGCCTATAGTTATGTATAAGTACATAGTTATTTATAGATATGTACTCCTGAAATTTGCACTAACGTAGGGTAGGCCTTGTTCAGAACTATGAAGAGACCACAAACCGTGAGAAGATAGGTAAAAGATTATCAAATGGTACTCACCACATTGGCTAAAACACTATCGAACATGGGCACAAATACAAAACTATGCTAATACAAAATTATTTTACTGAAATATCCACAATACTATTATTAGGAAAATTCACAGACATTCACTTCTAAAGTAGCTCCCTTGACGCGTAGTTTTGATTTCTGATTTGGAAATTGGAAGCGCAGACTGCAGAGGCGTGATTCGTGAAGAGGCCCGAGGGGGGGTGTTACGAAACGGGACCGTGTACTATGCAAGTGCGCATGCGCAAATAGACACTAGCGCTGCCGAACAACATTCCAGGGACGGAGGCATGGCTAACTAAATTGTATTATAAAATATAATTATTATGGTTATTATTTAACTATAATAAAATTAAATTCGACATCTGGTAAATACCGTTAATTAGCTTAGTTTAAAGTAATGGATGGACACGCTGGAAAAGGGCACTAATTGTGTGCTGAGTTCAGAGTTCAGTCCAGTGTAGTACAATGAGATTGAGTTTTCGCGGGGAGGCGCAGATGAGGATAAATACCCTGGGACACGGGTCCTCACGGCGGGGGGTGTTCGGGCCAACAAATTACGTTTTATTCAAAAAAGGTTTAAAAAAACATGATACAAGTGATACAATTAGCTGTACTAAGTAACTCATTACCTATAAAGTAATTAAATACCTCGTACTTGGCCTGTAGATCCTACAGTTGAGAGAAAAAATGTTATGTAGAGTGGATGCACATTTTTTTCTCCTAACTGTAGGCTCTGCAGGCGCAGTACAAAGTATTTAATAATATTGAACTCTGTTCCTACGCTGGGTTACACTTCTAGTATTTAAATGTCTTTATATGTATGAAGAATATTGTGGGCCCGAACAGACGTGAGCTCCTAATAATCTAACAATCGCATACAACTTTCCTAAGCAACTACCCTTATTCTTAAGACATCTCTCTCTCCCCCCTACTCTTGTTAGGGATATTCTATATCCTCCAAACTGCTGGTAGGTCACCCTCAAACCCTAACTAACAGAGTGGACCCAGCCCAAGCAGGAGACACAGGATGTTCAACCCAATACTTCCAAATAACATTGGTATTAAGGTGTAAAACATGTTTAGTCTTGCACTTAAATGTCCACATTTTCTTGTGGGTCGACCCCTGCCCTGGGCCACCTTCACTCACTCGTGGCCATGGTATAATTGTAATACCAATTAAATTGTCTTATGACTAATTGTCTTTTATTTGATACCCCCTTTCTATCCTGGTATGATTCGGATGAATGGGAGAGAGTGAATGTAACAAATCTGTATGTTTGAATGTGTTTTCGATGTAAGAATGAGTGGAAAATTTTAGCTATAAATCTGACTATGATGAAATATTGCTAAATATGCATTTATTTTTTATAAATGTTCACGCAGTAAAACATATTTATTTATTTATATTTATTTATCCTATCACTCTCAGCTTCATCTATCGCAACAGAAGGAAAATGGCATAAGCAGTTTTAAAGTAGTGATTGAAATTTAAAAACATGCAAATATTTCCTTTTGGTTCAAATAAGTCAAGTAAAAAATAGTTGAACTCATTTTTGGAACCTCTAAGGGGGAATTAAACAGTATTTTCATTGAAATCTAAATACATTTTAATGGAAAAACTAAACTAAAAATATACAGTCGTATAAAAGTCATTGTTTTTATAAATGACTGATTTTTTAACTTTACAGTACTGTATGTATGTTAAACACTCTCTCAACTATGTCCCTTAAAGATACAACAATTTTCAATTATGCAAAACTTATTGAGGTATATACCATTTTTATTTTAAATAGTGTAAATACAAACTTAAAATCAAATCAGCATTGTTCCTAGTAGAACAAAAAATTATTCACAAGAAATTTTTGTTGAATGTCTATGATTTAAAATAGGTGTAAATTAAAGTCAAAGTTGAAATGACAAAATAATAACATCATATTTTGCTCTACTCGACCTTGAACAAATTTCTGTTATTACGCTTTTCAGTAGAATAAAGAATTAACTAAAACTTGTATCGTTTTAGAGCAATGTTGTATTTTATGAATTACTGTTCTTAATGAAATATGGAATAAAAATATTTTGACTATATGATAATTTACAAAAATAAACATTATGTCCATCAAATAAAAACAAAATGGCAGGCGTTTAACATTTTAAGACGATGCATAATATTCCTTCAGAAAGTGTTTTAGTTAAAAGTGAGTTTAAATGAAAAATGTAACTTTGAAGATATTTTCTTGGAATTATTCGAACAAGCAGAATCTTACACTAAGATGTATAATATCCTGAGTAGCAGTGAGACAATACTGTTACAGAACGCTTGAAAGGATCAACAATGAGATAGAGGAAGTTTTGAACATTATCTGGGTCTGGTGGAATCAAAGGCTTATCTCCGTCATCGAACACCATCACTTTAAACACAAGTGAACGCACAACAAGTTCTGCACTGTCCCCGATCCGCTCCACACTGACAAGCTCCTTGTACAGGAGTTTAGCTGTGTCCAGGTACGGCTGGAGGAGGAACTCGTACTGACACCACTGCCCGCCGAGGCAAATGTGACAGAACACCCTCCACAGAAACTGTCTCCGTTCCGACTCTGAAAACAGGCGATAAAACTCACCCTCTCGGTTCAGAATTAAACTTCGCAAGTTATCGTCAATCGTAAAACCATCGACGTCTTCTTCCTGGCATTGGATTATCGTCTTACCGTCACAGCGCACGATGTTGTTCTCCGGCTCGGTCAACCGGTCGAAGAAGTCCATGGATAAAAGCGTGCACGGAACCGCTTCCGACCTAACACTACCGGCCGGTTTCCCTACAACGACTCGGTCGTAGGTCAGTGTTGAATACACCGCCGGATGTTTGAAGAACGCTGTGAAGAACTGTTGCCTCTCGTGAGCTCGGAACGGCTGGTTGAAGCTGTAGTACTGCACCTGCAGGCTTCCCTTCATCGACCACTTCATCAGCAAATCTTGCACTGCTCTATCCTCCACAGCTTTGCAGCTCCTGTCCGGCACGTGAATAAAAGTGTAGCTTGTGTTCTCCATTGAATGTGTAAACAACAAGGCTCTTGATACTGGGTTATTGATCTTGTCAAGCAACTGTATTAGTAAACAAAACTATTTACCCGTTGCCATGACAACTAAACTGTTCCCTGCATCACCCAGCCAGCTGGTCAAGTTAAATGAAACATGTATTTATATCATCCAGGTGTTCAATCATTGGAACACATATTTACAAATATATATCACATTATTATATAGATTAATAATTATTTTACAACAAAATATTACTTATTATAGAAAAAATTAAAATATCATTTTTAATTAAAAAAGTTATTTTTATATTTTGAAAAAAAAACTAAAAGACCAACATTAGCTATATATAAATTTTAAAAATGATGTCATTAAGTTTACCTTTTCCTTAATGAATGCGCTATCTGTGCTAGGGCTGCCGCAACCATGTTGATTGTCCTGCCACAGCCATGTGGCACCTATGCGAAATCTACCCTCCATAACATTGTCTTTGGTAGAACTAAGTTGTGCTCTCCCCATTGTCCTCATGGCTTATTACGGCCTCATATTTTTTCACCTAAATAATTATTCAATAACACGTGTATTTAATACAAAAATAAAATGACTTTATTGTCTCACAGAGGACAAAAAGGCTGGTGGATCTGCTTGCTGGATACCGACTTAGAGGTGCAGTCCTCAAGGAGTCAGTGACTCTGTGAATACACGTGATACATCTAACTAAAGAACTTTGTAAGATGAACTGAACGCCAGAAATTTCAGTTGGAAAGGGTAATCCATAACAAAATTCAACACCCACAAAACGTAAAAATAAAAGAGCATTATTGGCTCTTTTGATGCACAACAGGTTTTACCTATGATATTTATAGGAAAATTATGACATTTCATGATATTATTGCACTAATCTTTTGTTCCATTAGCTAAAACTACTTCAAAAAGAAAATCACTTTGCAAAAGATTTGAAAAACCAATAAAGAAGTAAAATTTTGGCACTGAATTTTTGTGGTAGATTTTCAACACTATTTGGGGTTTTCATCATTTACAGAAAGGTTTCCTGTAACAATGGCTTTGGATCTACAATAAGTCATACCGTATCAGAGATTAAAGAATTTATTCTGAGGTAACGATATCACGTCATCGTAAAAGTCATATTTCCCATAAAATTCCAAATAGGAAAATTCTGCTGTGCATCAAAAGAACCAATAACGCTAGTATATTTATGTTTGGCAGGTGTTAAATTTGGCGCCGCCAACTAAAAACGTTGTAAAATTATGACACAAGTTTGTATGGCAACACAACTTGGCCCAAACTAAGTCAAAGGAGCTTTTAGGTAAATATGCGACCATAATCATACGTTACCTGCACTAGCCATACGTTTCCTTACTTTCTAAATGACCCTCGAACAATATGATTGGCCAGGTCAATCCATTACATTAAGTGACCTTGACTAGATGCGAAAGCATTCTAGGTGTTATTAAAAAACAAATTGAGCCGGATCAGAGAAAAACTAAGTTGTGTGAAAAAAGAAAATAGCAGATAATTGATGAAATGAAGGGTTCTGGAAAAACTTTTACTCTTGATTTGATCTTTACTTAATTCCCATAAAATCATATTCAATGTATGGCACTTAAGTGATATGTAACACCCTGTATACAACAAAGCCGTGTCAAGCCTAGGTGGAAAATACATTCATTACAAACTGCAGTTATGAGCCTAAAGCTCGCTGACAAATCCAACCAACACAATACAGGAGCAGGAAGTTGAAAAGTAATACTCACCCTCAAATCTACAAAAATATATCTTTAATTGTAACAAAATAGAATATGAATTGATGAATTCTCATAGTCTGCGAAACTACCGTAAAATGTTTATGTTTTAGTTGATGTTTTTAATGAACACAAAGATTATTCGATAAGTGTATTAAGTAGTTTCACACCTTCGCAGTTAAGTTATCAATCGTAAGCCTGCAGTTGAAAGCCTGATGATCACTAGTAGCCTACTGAAGCTACTCACCTTTGTATTTGGGAGTTCTATTCTCTTTAAAAGCTGTCAATCCTTCGATCCTATCCTTGGTCGGGATAACTTGTGCGTAACACAACTGTTCTAACTTGCAACCGGTCAAAACGTCTGTTTCTAGGCCCTTATTAATGGAAACCTTGGCCATTTTCACACCCAACGGTCCATTGGCTTGAATTTGACGTGCGATTGATAATGCTTTGTCATATGCAGCATTAGCGGAAGAATTTTGTTGCACACAGTAATTGACCATGCCGATTTGTTTTGCTTCATTTCCATCGATGACTTTGGCACAAAAGATAAGTTCTTTGGCAACAGCTGGATTGATGAGCCTCGGTAGACGTTGGCTTCCCCCGGCACCCGGCATGATGGCCCACTTAGTTTCTACCAAGCCTACTTTAGAATCTTCTGAAACTGTTCTCATATCACATCCTAGTGCTATTTCCAGTCCTCCACCTAGAGCAACTCCATCAATTGCTGCTATAGTCGGAATAGGAACATTTTCAATTGCTGATGCAAGAGAATTAAGCCTTGAAACAGTGGTGGCAACTTCAGAGTTGCTCAGTTTTAATCTTTCTTTAAGATCTGCTCCTGAACAGAACACGCCAGGGACTAAACTTCTAATGATAAGCACTCGTGCTTCACTGATCAAACTGATTTTTTCTACTGCCTTAAGGAGTTCGGTTGTAAGAGTATGTCCCAAAGCATTGCGAGCAGAGGGACGATTGAGACCAAACACGTATATCCCATCATCAAGTCCACTAAGTTTTTCAATCACTAACTCACTGGAAGAGTCTGCTGTTGTGCTTGAGCTAAAAAGTCTAGACCTAGCTAAGTGTAAAAGTCTAATATTGTTACGTACACAATAGTTAGATGAATATTTCATTAAGGAATTCATTTTATAGGAAATGCAATGCATCTTTCAGGCAGACTATACTTACTTACTAGGCCTATTCAACTAAACAGTCAAAACTAACTCACAGAAAACTACAAAATGAATTGTAACTCACATGAATTCAAAAGCTTTATGTGTAAACTACTATTGTATCTGAGTTATAAGATAAAACTGAAATTAGATGATAAACACTAAATAAGCAATGATAACATTTTGTAAACAAAATGATAAGGAAAAATGAGTGATAACCTTTTAAAACCTTTTTTTCATTACTGTATTACAGGCTTGACCAAAGAGTACCAAGATAGAGCCAATGGTGGCTTATTAAGTATAATAAACTAAAACACAACTTATGAGTGTTCGAAGGTTCAGCAATTGAAGATATAACTGTTAAACTAATTTCTAAAGAAGGCACTCAACAATTAAATATAAATAAAATTATGAAAAAAACTAATTCACAGTCCACCTTGACAAATAATTTGCTAATAATACTGTGTACAATGCTGAATTTAGCATGTAGAAGGTTAGATTTGAACTTGTGCTGTCTTCACTTCCACATGAGAACTAAATGTTTACAAGTTAGGACTCTCAAGAGAACATCTAAAGGCTGCGCTTTTATGAGTCTCTAAAACCCAGCAGAAACAGCGAAAGTGGACAGGATTTGACCTTGAAATTATTAAATATGTGAGTCAGATGTCAGTAACTTTATTTGGAAATGACCAAGAACCGGAGAAGAACTAAAAGACTCTTCCAGTGATCAAAGTTCAGTTGACATTCCATAGATTTATTACCAAAGGCGTTGCTAAGATTAAATCCTGGGGGAATGATGAACTACCGGGGGAGCCTAGGGGATATTCCTAACTGCAGCTAGTTTTTCAACTTTCAAAATAATTTTTACATTAATTAACATGATATATTTTTAAACTAGATGAGTTTTCCGATTTTTCATATAAGTTGTTCAATAGTTTCAAAAATAAACTTTGGGTTTGTCCTAGTTTTAGTGTTTGTTCAACCCAATTTTTAAACTTAAAACGCATGATTTCAAAACAAGAATACACTCTTTAAGAATGTTTTAAAACTCCTCTAATTTCTAATACATCATGTTAAATACTGTCAAAATTACTTTGAAAAATGAAAAAGGGCCGCTGTAAACCCTTGCATTGCAGCTGAGGCTTATGAAATTTGTTTCAACTCACAGGCACCAGGCAGTAGCTCGGGGTTCGTAAGCGTAACCAACATAGTATTGCAAAATGATGCTTTTTGAAATATTTTTAGATAGTTTTTATTTTATTTAAATATTTTGAGTTGGAGTTTAGTGGTTCTCCAATAGAGCCTCAGCAAGAGCCAGGAGCGCAAAGATTGTCCTCCGGGACTTAAAAATTAAGATACAAAATAATGCTTTTTGGATTGTTTGGATGCACAAATTTGCATCAGGAGACAGCTTCTTATTGGAATGTATGGTCTGCATATCTGTAACCTGTGGGGTTGACTTTCATCACAACTATTATTTCCCTCTTGTATTAAAACCAAAGATCGAATCTCATACCGTAAGTGTTGAACTATATTATCTACATCCTTCATACTTAATACATTTTTCTATCTTTAATACTTACTGAGTAAAATGGGCTTCAGGTTTTGTCGCAGGTCAAGTTGCAGTCTGTTTTAACATATCTAAGGTGTGCAGTTTCTTTAAACTTTCAAAGTCTTGTAGCTTCAGAGAAAAAACTACCCAAGTAAAAGCTTGCTAAAACTCTACACCATTTTACAAGATGGCAAAAAATTCAATGATGGGAAATCTTGGGAATTTAAAAAAATTATGATACTTTCTGAACACATTCCCCGAGGTTTCGCTCTTTAACAATTTTGCAGAAGAAACCCTTAACGGTCTTAGGGTATACATCACTGCTTCATCAATGTTGGTGAAAAAATGGTTAAGAAGTACCTAAAAATTAAAAACCATTAACGTAAAATAACAAGGACGGTTCTAGTAAAATTAATTGTTTTCAAATGTTCTTCTAGATGATTTGTTTTATTAGATCTATTACACCATTGTTGGAAGTTTTGTATTATATCTGCAGGGCCCCTTCATAATTTGCTTAAAGTTCACTTTCCTTTAGTTTAGTGTGCCTAAAGCTAAGGTTTTGATCATAAATTACACAGACTAAAACAAAAATTTATTTAATCACTGATGGCATAACATGATACAATATTGAGAGATATGTAAAAGTTATTTCAAAATATTGTAACAAAAATCCAATACATATTAGGAAGCAAAATTTAAGCCCCCTTTAGGTAAAAAAACTAACATAGCTTATCACAGGAGTAAAGTTTAAAACTATATACCGGTACTTTAAGATATAAGGGTTTTTAAATGCAAGGAGTTGACTGAAAATTATCCTGTTAATTAGTCTAAATCCATGACAAATTTACAATACCATAACTAAATAAATACTATTAACTAGATTCACTTTTTGGCTAATCTGAGATCTTGTGGCTACACTTCTTTACATGCCATCAATCCTGCCTTTGAACAATGCAAATCAGCTGGATATCGATGATTGACAGTCCAGCTGATTGGCATTCGTCTATATCTTGGAGGATTGACAGAATTGATTGACAGTGTCTGAGTTACTTCACACATTGCTTCAACAAGAACAGTAAAATCCCGTTAACGATGCATCCGACTGTTCATTATTCTCGCAACAACTTTTAACATTTCTATCTTTGGCAGGAAGTAGGAATAAGGGCACATAAGGGATATTTGATGTTTTGTCAAACCAAAGACAAAAGTTAAAACTTTGATCAAGGAAACATAAAAGAATTTCCATGACGGGTTTCCTAAAGTTTTCAGAAAAGAGAGGCCTGTTGTAAAGTACTGTTTTCTGATCTTGAAAGCCTTTAAAACATTTCATTTTAACCCACAACTTAGAGGAGTTCAAACTTACATTTAGACAAGATTAAAAAACTAATTTAACTTTCAAGACAAGATTTATCTGTGACTATACTATTTTAAGATTTTCAGTACGTATAAAAAAAAGGTAAATCCATATTGGCGTTGGAAATGTTGGAACAAAATTAAAAAAAAAAACACTAAAATTTGATTAGGAAACCGAATTGTTTGCAGGTGAAAAATGTGAATCTAAGACTTGAGCAAAAATATTCAATTAGCACCCGAGTGTACTTTGAGAAGGTGTCGCTTCAAATGACTTTTTTGAGAAAAAGCTTTGCTACACAAATCACATGAAAACGGCTTGATATCAGAATGCACCAGGAAGTTATGTCTATCCAAATGAACCTTTTGAGTGAAGAACTTATTGCACTCGTCACAACTAAAGGCCTTCTCTGAATGTAACAGTAAGTGTTTGTTCAGGCTGGATTTCTCAGAGAAACATTTCTCACACTCGGGGCAACTGTGGGGCTTGATTTCGTAATGTTTCCGCAGATGATCTACTAAATGTCCTTTCTGCGTAAAAGTCCGACTGCATTCGGGACAACTAAACGGTTTGTCCCCGCTGTGAATACGATAGTGTCTCTCGAAAGCGGACGGTTTCGGAAATGTTTTGTCGCATACGTTGCAAACTATGCTGTTTCCCAAGAAATGTGTTTGAATATGAGAAATCAAAGAGGATCTTTCCGTGTACAGCTTTCTCACATTTACCACACTTGAAGGGTTTTATTCCCGTATGTTCACGAAGATGCTTGGCTAAAATGGTGTTTTTATTGAACGATTTAAAGCAAACATGGCAAATGTACATTTTGGCTTTAAAATGCTTTGAAATATGATTTATTAAAGATGATTTCCTTACAAAAGACTGATTGCATTCACTACATTCAAAGGTTCCGCTGCTCGAATAGTTTTTAGATTCTGTGCAAACACATTGATCTGAAACGCTTTCTTCGTCTGATTTGAATTTGTCACATTCAAAGGTTTTGTTTATAGAAGTTAACACATCCGGTTCTACATGTATTATCTCTACCTTCTGGTTGTCTAGGTAGTTTTCGTTTTCTTCGTCTTGTTCCCGATCCCCCATGTCATAGGTTAAGCCTACTGAGGCATGCTCTATTGTTTCAACACAGCTATCAACATCTTCTTCATTTGTTGGTTTGTCTTTTACTATCAAAGTCTCTTGGGTTTGAAGCTGCTTCAGAAATATCTGTAATGGAAATATCAGTCATGAAGTAAAATTTGCAAAGTTAATAACTTCTAAATCACATTAATAATTATTGATAATAATAATAAAAATACGAGTCAAAGAAATAAATAAAAGATAACAAAACACTAATGGAGGTGTAGTTTTCTCCAGAAGTGGCAGGAAAAGTCCGTTTCTTCTTTTTACCAAAATATGAAGTTAGTTATTAACAATACGAGTGTCAGGACTAAATAGAAAACTGATAACGTCATCCAAGTCCACTATGATATTCTAAGACCAGCTTGTAGGAAGTGGTTGACTGTTTCTTGCTTTCTGATTGGACCGAATCGATATGTGCATTTGTATACTATTATTAACTAAAGAATCTTGAACTCTTGCTGATCACTAATTATAGGCTAATAAACAAAACGTTACCGTACATTATATCACCTACAAACAATGAGACTGCTGACAGCTTAATAGGCAACTCACATAAAACAATATTTGATTGTTTGTTCATAAGTAGAGGAAACCACATCTTGGATTAAAAAATTACCCTGTCTTACTTGCTTTCTAAATTGGCTCAAAACTATGTGGCTGGAAAGTGTGTTATCTCGTGGTTAGGGCCTAGTTGTTTCTAAATCACGCAGTAGCTGCAGAGTACAGCTGCTTTGCAAAAACAAATGAATGCTTAGATCACCTATTCTCTCCCCCATTTCAAGTGAATGGGACTGAGCGTTAAAATGACCAGTTAAAATGGGTCCAATTATGACAATTTAAAGGGGACAGAACAAATCCAAAGTTATAAACCCAATTTCTTTGATACCTATATTCAGTAAAGTTTTGAGTCTTGTATAAAACAACAACTGCATGTATACTTCCTTAATAATAATTTATACTGTAAGAACAATTTGGTTTTATTTCAGGAAGAAGCACTATAAAAAACAATAGAGGTATTAATTGAAAATATTTTAAGAATTTGAGGACGAATTGTATCATCATAGCGTTAATAGACTTAACAAAAACTTTTGACATCAATCATAAATTGCTAATGGACAAGTTTTGAGTTACGGAATTAAAAAAACATCGAGTTTAAGTTACTAGAATCTATCTTGTAAGGAAACAAATGGTTTAACAAGGTAACAATAAGTCAACTTCAAAACATCCTGACAATTACCACAAGGATCTGTACTGGGCCTTTCTTATTTGTCATAGCAGTCACGACTTTGCCTTTTCTGCTCCTTGTGGCTCAATACTATATGCGGATGATACCACTTATAAATAGTTCTAAGAGTTTAGACGAACTTGTAGAAAGGATGAACAATCATTTAAATATGCACTGGAATGGTATAAAGGCAAATAGCCTGATTGTAAATAGTAGTAAAACAGAAAAATTAAACAACCTGTATGTAAATAATTATAAGCCTGTAAAATTGTTAGGAATTTACCTGGATTGTAAACAGTTGGGAATATCATATTGATGAGTTATGTAAAAAATTATCTAGGGTGATATATTTGCTTAGAAAATTGAAATGGTGTGTAACAAAAGATATGATGTTATCAGTATATTATGCACTTTTCCACTCTCATCTCAGGTATGGAATAACCCTTTGGGGTAACAGTTGTCATGCACAAAAAGCTTTCATTCTGCAAAAATGCTGTTAGAATATTAAAGGGTATATCAGATAGGAAAACGTGTGTGCCAATTTTAAGGAACTCAATATAATGACTGTAACTAATTTGTATCTTGATCAATGTTAAAGAAAATTTGGACAGCTTAAAACAAGACAAGATTTCCACAGTCACAACACAGAAATAGATTTTACTAGAGCAACAATCCATAAGACTGCAAAAACAAAATAGCATATTTATACACAATCCAACTGTTTAATAAACTTCCAGAAAAGGCTAGGCGGTATCCTTGAAAGACTTTAAAGAGTCATAGAAAACTGGTTAAAGAAAATGTTTTTATACAGTACCTGAATTTTTAGCAAATGATTTGAAAACTCTGCAATTTTAGCCTTTATGTACTTTGTAATATGTGTTATGTAATATTTATTATTAATTTATTCATTAGTGTTATTTATGCTCTTTTAATTACTTTTATATGAATACTATTTGTTACATTGACGCTGTCTATTGCAAATAATTGTAAAATATGCTTTACAGACAATAAATTTTGATTTTGAACGTAAAGCTAGACCTATTGTATTCCAAGACTCTAGAGCATTCGAAAACCTTTAACTTATATACACTACAGTAAAAAAATGTCTTTTCACATCTCAAAAAAAGTAATTAGACTAACTATGAAACAAATTACAATGTCCATGTGCCCTAAGTTTTTTTCTGTCCACGCCAATGGCGTTTTTGATGTGTTACTAAACCAAGGGTTCATTGGCATGACAATACGCTTTCAGGAAAAGCGCTTTGAACCCTTGCGCCTGCGCAGAGAATAGAACCCCCGATCTTGCACTCTACAAGCCGTAACACTACCCACTGAGCCACGGACGCAGGCTATTAATAAATGACACAAGTTTATTGGGTCTATTAATAAATGACCCAATCTGGGGAATAATCGGCCCTAATTTGTAACAAGACTACACCTCATCAAAACTCTCATTATCCATCCCAGGATATTCATCTTAAAATATTCTCTAGGAGTGATCTGTGTCTCAATTCAATGTTTACACTTAGACCTAGTATAGGCAAAATACTCTGGCAATAGACCCTATGTTAAAGATAATAAGCAGCCTAACCTAGGCCTTGGCTTTTGTGGGGGTAAATGATAATACACTTACTTTATTACTTCATATCAGCTAACTGATAACGTTATTACCAATTTTATTCGATTATGGAAGTAGAAAAGTGGAGAATAGGGCTAAATATCACAGTTAACAGGCGATAACGAATCGATTGACAAGACCACAACACAAAAAAAACAACGGAAACCTTGAAAAAAAAACCTTAAAAAACGGATACGTCAAAAGGGCTTGTGAAGCTAGCCTGACAACTTATCAAAAAACCGAACAATACACAAAGAAGAATGAACTACACATTTATACTATAAGTCTATAACTATTATGAATCGGTGATCGATTACTTTTATCACTCAACTTCCTCAAGTGCTTACCACGGTGAATATAATTGTATAGTTTATTTTGCATTCCATAGTTCTATTAATTTTGAATGTTTATTAGCATCAAAGCACTTGTATTTATTTTTGATACCTATTCTTAATGTAACACAATTTCTCCCCTCTCAAAATGCAGTAATATGTTGAATAAATTTATTGAACCAGTAAAGAAAAAATAGTAGAGACTTCCTAGGGGGTTTCCAGATTACTTCCTATAGAACGACGAATCAGAAAATAAGCTGAATTCCTTTTCACGTATCAGAAAATAAGCTATGTAACTATGATTGGAGAGGTTGGTCCTATAAAAAAATATATGTTTTTTCGCTTGAACTTTTGTTTTTATGTTTTGGAATCTTCACTTTTCATAACCTAAAACCTTTCCGAGTGAAAAATAATCGTTAAAATATTAAAAATACTTTAGATACTCTAATTTTACTTTGAGACTATATTTTGTAGACCTACTTTTCCAATTTATTTATATTGTGTGTAGGTATATTTGCTAGAAGCCACAAAACAATGCTAGCACTTCAAAATGTTTTGAGATTCCAGGGAAGGAAAAATGGTCTTAGGTTCTTTTCGAGATGGTAAGAATAAGCTGTGTATCCTTGTGAGTTATTATCTGTCTTCTTTTTCATGAGTGAAAAGTGTATCCACTTCAGTTGCAACAGCTTAAATAGATACACGATTAGCTAATAGATAGCCCTATGTATCATATGTATACAGGCCTATGTAGGCATGTTATATCATGTGTTTATTTATGTTACAGTTGTGTCCAAAGAAATGCGGCTGTAGAACCGCTGGCAACACCAATCCCTGACGGACAGGTGGTGGTGCTGCCACCCAAGATCGAGAAGTTAGTCTCGGACATCTCACAGCTGACACTGCTGGAGGTGTCTGAGCTGAGTTCGGCGCTCAAGCAGCGCCTTAACCTGCCTGATGCTCCGATGATGGCGATGGGTGCTGCACCAGCTGCTCAAGTGCAGGTAACCTTCTCCTCACCCAAGAGACGAAATCCCTAATTGCTTATAAAGATGAGATTTAATTCCTTAAATTTGTCTTTGATGGACAGTAGTAGATGCTGCCGTACCAGCTCAGGCAACGCACATTTTTTCCAGAAGGAACTGGCATTTCCATTTTGTAATATGCGGACTTGGGGAAGTTACTTAAAAACTTTTGATGTGTCATTATTTACTAAAAGTAGTCTTACCTACCCAGAAAATGAAGTTTATCCAAATGGGTTTTTTATATTTCAGGAAGAAGATGAAGCGCCAAAAGCTGTTAAAACCGACTTTACCGTTAAACTTATGAAGTATGATGAAAAACAAAAAGTAGCCCTCATCAAGGAAATTAAAAACCTCCTGGAAGGAATGAACTTGGTCCAAGTAAGTACTTGAATATTTTCAACTGTATTTTTGTAGGGTTTCATGGTATGTCATACAATTCTGCTAGTTATTTACATATTCATTAGCCTATTAGTTTAAAATATAGCTAGTTAAGTTCCAAAACTGTGGTAAAGCTATTTTGATAATATTCAAAAAGACATTGGTTCTAGACTTAAATTGCTTTCCTCTAAGAAAACAACAAATGGTTTTATTGCATCAATTGTGTTTTAAGGGCATTGATTATAAACTACTCTAACCATGGCAAATACAACTGACCTCAGGCTAACTTTCAAATATTTAGCTCCCTTAAAAAAATCTTGATGCGGAACATCAAGCAAGTGTAATAACTTGTGCTTTGTGTCAAGAGCCTTAACCCAGGGTGTCCAGCATACAGGAATTCTCGATATATGGGAAAAGTTGGGATTTATGCGGAAATTTTGTAAGCTGGGAAATGTTGTGAAAGGGACTAGTCTAGATATTGTTGCGAACGGTATTGAAGTCGTGATTTCGTCGCGGGCGCTAGGAGTCAAGAGATGTTCGCGAATGGTATCGAAGTCGTTTCTTCGCAGAAGGCGTGAGTCAAGAAACGGAAACAAATGAATGCTAGAAAAAGTTGTGGTTTCGTCAAAATAGCAGAAATGTGCGGGAATAGGGATGGCTCCCCTTGGAAATCAGCAAAATTTACCTGGGAAAATTTGGGAATTTTGTTTTTCCTGAATGCTGGACACCCTGTAACCTTTGAAATGTTACTTTGCTACTACAGGTTAAATTAGTTCAAACCATTTGTTCACAGTTTCTGTGGTTCATTTTCTACAAAAGTGTTTGTGTTTATTTTCAGGCGAAGAAATTTGTAGAAAGTGCCCCAGCAGTCGTGAAGGCTGACATTCCCAAAGATGAGGCGGAAAAACTAAAAGAAGCTCTGACGAAAGTTGGTGCAGAAATCACTATAGACTAAAACTAGCTGTAAAATACCTTTTGTACAAAGTTAAGTAGTTGTAGAAAATTAAATTCATTTAATAATGAAAATCTTTGCTTGACTTTCCTTCCCAATAAATGTAGACTGTACAATGTTACGTACTACTAGTCATTCTTTTTGCTAAATGAATGAGGGTGGTTACAGTTGAATTAGTAAAGTGTTTTAAACCAAAATGTTCTTAGTAAAAATAGAATACATAGTCCCCACAATTTGCTTTGTTAGGGCCTTCTGCCGACAAATACTAACACTTTAAATACGGTTCGCACTTTAAACAGACGTTGCTTTGACCTGTTTAAGTCCATAGTTCTGTAAGCTGGGACCTGCGTCTCTCTTCACAGCTGATTTCAAAATAGAGAAGGCTACTGTAGGTCTTTAAATTGTTCAGTAGACATTGAGAGGCGGAAATGGAAGCAGTTCAGATTCTGGTGCTGAGGTTTTGTGCGCCTCTCTCTGTTCCAAAATAAAAAACATGATACTCTTGTAATATTGGGATAAATGATAAAATGTAGAATCCAACCAAAAGAATCTTTTTAATATACTTAAATATGCATCAAAGGGTAACTAAACATCGAACTTGAAAGATAGAACATGTTGTTCACAAGACATTTTTAAAATAATTTAAAGTATAAACTGTTTTACAACATTTTCACCAACCTCACACAGTTGAGGTTTTGCATTCTACACTATTCTACTGTGGAAGTTTAACTTTTGTTTTTTTTCTTCAATTGCTGCTAATGTGTGAGAAACTTTAATTAGTCAATAAAGCAAAGTTATTCATAAAATACTACCAGCAACAATGAACGTTGTACAAAATAGCCACACATGTTGTGTTCTCATGATATACCGTAACTAGTTACATCCAAAGTGCCCAGAAAGTAAACAACCAGAAAAGATCTTCATACATTCGATGTGCAAAGTTGCGTCACTGCAGTGCAGTCTTGATGTGGTCAGAGTCGCGCATGGCACGCAACTCACTGGCGCTACACAATGGTGTGTCTACAGGCTGAGTACGGTGGAACAGCTTGTAGTCCACGTCGTAGAGCGGCGGGAAAAGTTTTAGCGTTCCTTGCAGTAGGTTACTATGTTGTGCTGACAGGCGGGAACTGCTTTTCCTTGTTATCAAGCCTGCACGTAAGGTTTAGCATCTTCTGGCAAGTTTTTGCACACGTTGATTTAAGTAAATTAACATACTAAAATGAGAAAAGTGTATCGATAGAAGCATAGAGAAATTAAGGCTGCAGCATATGAAAGCAAAAACGTAAAACCTCCGGGCTAAACTTAATATTTATAGAAACATAGAGAAATTAAGGCTGCAGCACATGAAAGAAAAAACAAAACTTCTGGGCTAAACTTAATATTTATTATGATGATTCGAGTTCTATAGTCTTATAGGTGATCAAGACCACAGTGAGATTCTAGGAAACGATCAGAGAAACTAACCACGGTTCAAGTAAATCAGATGCTTTCAAACTAATTTACACCATCGTATTGATTAAAACGCCGTGGTAAGTATGTGAATTTTTTTAGGCTACAAAAAGGCTGGCACCTACGAACCAAGCCGCATCAGACAACATTCCTGGCCATTTCAGTAGCAGTTGGGTTACTACACTACATGATACTAAACCAGGCCGACATGCAGGTAAACGCTTAAGGGCCGCTGGCATGAATGAAGCCAATTTATTACTTAAATTCACAAATCTCTCTGTACTCAAATATCTCTCTCTCTCTATCTATAATTGTAACTCTAGTTTGCAAAGCTCACAGCCTCAGCCTTTGGGCTCTCTATCTATAATTGTAACTCTAGTTTGCAAAGCTCACAGCCTCAGCCTTTGGGCTCTCTATCTATAATTGTAACTCTAGTTTGCAAAGCTCACAGCCTCAGCCTTTGCTCTCTATCTATAGTAACTCTAGTTTGCAAAGCTCACAGCCTCAGCCTTTGAATCTCTATCTATAATTGTAACTCAGTTTGCAAAGCTCACAGCCTCACTATCTATAATTGTAACTCTAGTTTGCAAAGCTCACAGCCTCAGCCTTTGGCTCTCTATCTATAATTGTAACTCTAGTTTGCAAAGCTCACAGCCTCAGCCTTTGGGTCTGCCTTTGGCTCTCTATCAACTCTAGTTTGCAAAGCTCACAGCCTCAGCCTTTGGGCTCTCTATCAACTCTAGTTTGCAAAGCTCACAGCCTCAGCCTTTGGGCTCTCTATCTATAATTGTAACTCTAGTTTGCAAAGCTCACAGCCTCAGCCTTTGGGCTCTCTATCTATAATTGTAACTCTAGTTTGCAAAGCTCACAGCCTCAGCCTTTGGGCTCTCTATCTATAATTGTAACTCTAGTTTGCAAAGCTCACAGCCTCAGCCTTTGGGCTCTCTATCTATAATTGTAACTCTAGTTTGCAAAGCTCACAGCCTCAGCCTTTGCTCTCTATCTATAATTGTAACTCTAGTTTGCAAAGCTCACAGCCTCAGCCTTTGGGCTCTCTATCTATAATTGTAACTCTAGTTTGCAAAGCTCACAGCCTCAGCCTTGTTTCCTCTATGATAGTGTGTATGTTGTGTACCTGTGGCCCCACAGAACCTCCGAAGGCAGGTAGGAAGTGCGAGCTTGGGAAGTTTGTCCAGTCGACTCAGTCGTGCCTTCCATCACGACGACAATCTCGAACCTGCAAATCACCGACCAGGTCATAAGGTCACAGGACAGGATGTTAGGCTGTGACAGGAAGCTAAGCCAATCAAGTAAGCAAAGTTGGCCTGGATCCCCACTTTAAAGGAAAATTCATACTAGTTCAGATGTGTATTAAACAGTACGAACCTTTCACTGAGCAACTCTGCAGCATTCATCCTGTAGAAAGGACTGTTCTCGTCAATCTTGTGAACCACCACCATCGGCCAGATCATCACCAGATCACTGTTGTAGTCGTCCGCTTGTACCTACTCTCAGACACGCATCATCATACACATCTAGGAATTTTGTTTAGTCCACTTCTTTTAACAAATCCACCCCAATAAAAAGGTTTGATTTTTATTTTTTCAATTGAAGATAAATAAACATTTATGTAGATAGATTAATTAACATTAGTTATAAAACATCGTCTAAAAATGATTTAATACAATAATTTAGATCTTCAAATGCTTGAATTTTTAACTGGGTTATTGAATTACCATGAAAAGTGATGTCTGTGCGATCAGAAAACTGGGTTATATGGCTATTGACATCATGTTATGGGTTATCATTGCTACAACCAAAGATAATGTTATGGTAAGTAGATTACGCATTTATGCCACATGGTTGAGGCAGCAAAATCAACATAGTTCGGCAGCCAAAGCACAGATAGAGCTGCCGTCTTTCTCCCCCTTCGGCTCGACATGCTTGAGTTTTTCTTATAATAATTATTTTAATGTGACCAAATCGTGTGAATTTTGAGAATGAACAAATTTGTGCGTCAGTGGCTCTACTTGAGACTATTAAAAGAATTCCCAAGCCGCCTACTTCGGTTATTTGGCATCTTTTCACAATCTATTTACCGTAACATTATCTTTGCTAGAACAACGGTTTGCGCTCACCTCAAGGTTGGTGAGAAAGGGGGAGATGTACTCTCCCTCCCGGGTGATCTTGGGGCGTATGACGTGAGCCCGCACACTTGCTCCGATAAAGTGAGACTTGTGTCTCATGTCTCCTACCCGGAACATGAGACACAGCTGTCCATCCCTCATGCTGATCACAGCGTACCTACACAAACACACCGTGTAGGTAGGAGGCAGGTGTAGTGTGCAGTCTTGCTAGACTCATACTGTTGCAGAACTCACCTGCTGAACAACAGAGTCTGAGTGCGCTGCTTGGGCCGAGCCATCTTCGCAAACACAAACCCCACCATGAACGCCTAAAATATTACAAAACATAATTAATGCTACAGCAATATAGTTATTATATTGTTCGGTATTCCACAATGCTATTACAATTAGTTATGAACTACAATAATGTTATTACAATAAATAATTTCAAGGAAAATATGAGTCACTTTTCGAGTGGTGCGTGAAGGACTTCAGTGGAATGATGTAGAGCACAAAATATTTACATAATTATTTTACTGGGGAAACTCATCCTTAGACGAATTATAGACAATATTTCTGAGCAGTAGGTACAGTACCTGTATAACCATGCCGATGATGCTTTGCACACACATGACGAGTACAGCCTCGGGACACTCCTCGGTGGTGGCTCGGCCCCCGAAGCCTATAGTGCTCTGTGTCTCCACACTGAACAGGAAGCAGGACCAGAAGCCTTGGATGTTCACCACACATGGCACCCAGCCCTCGGGTCTGTCCGGCTCCAGGTCCTCGTGTGTCAGGGCTGTCAACACATAAACTGCTCAACTGCAAGCTATAGAATGTAGCCTCCCACATTAAAACCAAAGAGGTATTTTAGAGTGAATTGTGTTCCTTTTGAAATATCAATTTGTTTTTACCAAATTATTTTTTTAGGTTTTGTTTTTTCTTAAAAATTATTTTTTGACAAGTTTTTGTAGTGGTGGACAGGGCCTTCGTCAGGAAGAACAGGGCTTTTGTCTGGGATCTCTGCAATTAACACTATCGATTTAGGCAAGTGATCATGCGGTAATGTAACTCTAGCAAGGGTCAAAGTGGAGCTTTAGCAATTTGGCTTCGTTGAACAAGACAAACTACCTCTGAACTCAAACCCTCTGGCCCTGCTCGACCGACTCAAAGTTTCTGTAGAACAGTCGGGTGTGTGTGAAAATTGTTACGGTATAACCTCACCTATCAGCCACCAGATGCAACCGAAGAAGAACCAGGAGAGGATGAAACTGAGCGAGAACACAAGCAAGGAGTAACGCCACTGAACATCCACCATTGTCGTGAACAGGTCCTGCACTCACAGAATCACACAGTACTCTATACCAAAGTTATGTTACGGTGGGTAGAATGCATATGGGCGCCAAATAGCTGAAGCCAGAAAATCAACATGGTTCCAGCAGCCCAGGCACAGATAGCGCTTCGAGCATACTGTCTTTCAAGAGTCTCAAGTAGAATCAGAATCAAACATCTTTATTTCACATTGTACAATACATACAAAAATAGTGCCATGTCTAATGTACTAGGAACAAAAACAAATAACAAAAGAAGATAACAATAGAAGAACATATCCTATATTTTAAACTAAGAGTAATTTAAACTAACTTTTACTTTAACTTGAAACAAGGTATTCGTCTAGTGAGTAATGACTTTTATTTAAAAGATATTTCTTAACTGAATGTCTAAAACATTTTTTCTCCACATTACTTTTTATTAATTGTGGCAAGATTCAAAAACTGTGATCCCATATGAAATGCTTTTTTAGTGTAAAAAGACAAATGGTGTTGCGGAATGTCTATTAAATTTCTATTTCTTGTATTATGAAAGTGACAGTCGCCTCTAAGATTAAATTTGTGTAACTGATCTGATATACAAATAATACAGTCTAAAATATATTGATCATATACCGTAAGAATGTTCAATTCACAGAAGTTTTTCTTAACTGACTCTACCCTCCCAGGTTTAACAAAATTCTTAATGCTTTCTTCTGCATTACCAGAATTTTATCAAGGTTTCTTTTTGAAGTGCCACCGTATATATGGCTAAACCATAGGCAAAGTGTGAGTGCACGTGAGCAAAATAAATTGATCTTAAAGTTTCAAAACTACATAAAATTTCATTCTTCTTAGAGCATTACAACCCAGAAGACATTTTACTAATTATCTTTTCCACATGAAGATTCCAACTTAAATTATTATCTATTTCTAGCCCTAAGAATTTTGTGTGATTAATTTTTCAATACAGTTTTGATCTATTTTGATATCAAATTGGGGAACATTTTTATTTTGTGCTGTTGAAAAAACTATGTAATTTCTTTTGCTAGTGTTCAAGAACAGGCTATTGTGGATAAAATAATTGTTAATACTTTTTAATTGCTCATTACTTGCCATTTCAAGGATGGGGTAATTAGCAGCCGACATAACAAGATTTGAATCATCTGCATATAACACTAATTGACTTTTTGAGCCATTAATGTTGTTCAAGAGCCAGTGACACCCGCGCAAGTTCATTTGTTCTCAAATATCGCATGATTTAGTCACATTTAAGTCATTGACATCGGACAAACTCAAGCATGCGGAGCCGTCGTAGGAGAGACGGTAAGAGATGGCAGCGCTATCTGTGCTTAGGCTGCAGCAGCTATAATCATTTTCCTGCCTCCTTCAATTCAAATTCCTTTATTGTTACATTTGGCTTTTATTTTGTGATATATTATTGGTAAACATATGATTATTCACAGTTAAACTTAAAACTAGCCTTATTTCTTATTGTTAGTTGATGAGCCAGAGTTAAAAATAAATTAAAAATTGAATCCGAAGCAAAGCTTTCTATTTTTTGCAGGAGTTTTATAGAAGAGATTTTTTTTAGATTCAAATACTCATAAACATTATAATATCGCTTCACTATATATTACATTAAATATGTTCTTGAAACTGATATTAGTGACAATGCACTGCAGTACGTGTATATTACCTGTAAGTACTTCTTGTGCTTCATCGGAACATGGCTCTGCAGGATGTTGCACTCTCCGTTCTTCAGCACGGCTCTGCGACGTAACTTCTTGTGCACAGCTTGCGGGCTCACACTTCGAGTCCTGAATGCAACCAAAGCATAGATGTCACACGGTCGAGGTAGCCGGCAGCCCAAGCACAGATAGCACTACTGCCTCTCTCTCCCCCCTTGGCTGCATATGCTCGAGTTTGTCCGATATCAATGAATCAAATGTGACCAAATCTTGCGATTTTTGAGGATGAGCGAACTTGTGCGTCCGTCACTGGCACTACTTGAGACTCTTTTAAAGAGTTCTCTCACAGCGCTATTTGTGCTTGGGCTGCTGCAACTATGTTGACTCTACTGCCTCAGCCCTGTGGCACTTATGCACAATCTGCCTACCACAACATTATCTTTAATGCAGCTCACCTTTCAACCAAGAGATGTTATCTTTACCAACATTTTGAATGTATTAACTTCCTTGGAAATGGAGTGTATTAACTCTAAATTACTTCTTTTGCCACATAAGCGGCAGAAAAGGTCCTCTGAGAGAATTTGTAATTGTAAACAACATTGAATGAAATGTGAACCACTTATTTTTTGGTTGACCTTAAATCAATTTACAAACTTAAGGGTTTTGAGAGTAAGCTAGACTTAAAAAAAACTGATCTGACCTTTAGAACCTATTGCAATGAACTTAATCCTGTGATTAAAATACTCGGAAAATTGTGAAGTTGAATCACTGCCTCGCTAAACATGGGTCTTCTTTCAACTGACACTGTCTAAAGTGCCTACGTACATACATTCTTAACCTTTTGAAATACCTTTTAAACTAACTTGATGTTTTTTCAAACTAGAAAAGATGCTCTACTCTTTATACAGCCTAATAGCTAAGTATCTTACTATGTTGTTTATATTTTTCTCTTTGTCGTTTTCACAATGTTGCTATTCTTTTTTAATTGTTAGTTCTTTATGTGACACCTTGTTTACTATTTATATTTCGTCTGTAGTAATAGTTACTTTTACATATTGTTAAGGCTAAGCGGTAGAAAGGGCTCTTAAGCCAGAACTTAACGTTTTGTCTCAATCAATAAATACAATTTATTATTACAAGTCAAATGTACAAAGAAAACAGCAGTGTCTGTACTTGAAAGCCTAGCGAATGTTTGACAGAGCTTGGTTTGCTCGGCCGGCACACCTGTATTCTCTAGAGAGCACTCTGAGCGTGCCGCGTCGCATCATCAGGTTCTCTGTCTCGTTGCAAGTGCTGACACTGTACGGACCCGGGCACTGCTGCCCCAGCTCAGGAGTCTGCTCTCCGTTGTTCATCTCACTCATCAACTGCTCTGCTCGCCAGGCCACTAACTAATCAGTTCACTAACTAACCGCACTCGGTGCTAACCAGCCGAGGTGCTAAGTGACACTCGGAGACCTTCACTCAGCGTGTTTTGTGTTTGTTCTACAATTCCCACTTACGTGATGAAATCAAGTAATTTCCCAACTCACTGAAAACTCAAGTGAGATTTATGTATAAATTTGGTTGAATTATTGACCTTTACCCATTTGCCAAAAAAAATGGGCCAGGCTACAAAGTAATAATCCACCTTCAAGTTGTCAGCTAATTTAAAAAAAGTAATAGTTTACAATTATATAACAATTTCTACGTCCAAGCCTTTTGGACTTTTTTCCAATGTTTAAATTGTTTTGCAAGAGCACACAGGACAATGAAACACACAGTTGGAACAAACAGACAGTTTATTGACTACAGAATGAATGCAGAATGCAGTTACCTAGACGAGCGAGTGATTGTTGCGGTGACTGCGGTGGTGGAGTAGTGACGTGAAGTTTCTACTAACCTCAGAACGCAGCACGAGTCCGCAGCAATGCAGCACGAGTCCGCAGCAGAACTCACTACCACTTAGTCTACCTACAGAGTGCCTACTGGTACGTCTCACGGCAATGCGACAAATCCGTATTTTTATATAGGGATCGACAGGACCCATGAATTGGGAAATTGCTCATGAAAATAAAAATACCAAAAGTCAGACAGTAATTCCCCAATTACAGAATTTTGGGGCAAAAGGATTTTTTGACTAAAAAAGTTAATGATTCCCTATAATTATTACATCTTAATATGATAAATAATAAAAAATCAAAGGACATCTTGCCGTACCACACATTTTTTATAATAATCAGCTTCAACTGTACTTTTTTTTAAATGCACTTATTTTTGTTAACTAACTGTAAAAACCTTTTAAAATTGTTTACATTTTTAACCAGAAATCAAATTTAAAAAGTGTTTCTTGCCAGATTCCTGCCCCAAAGGAAAAATCCAGTCCCGTCCACCCCTATGTATATATATGATATATATTTTGTTCTCAGCCGAGACATTGCCTTTGCAATCAATAACCGTCATTGTCAATACAGCTTTCAAGCATTCATTGTTACCCTGAATATTGACATGAGTGCTAACGAGGGCCAAGAGATTTCTGGGAAATGTTATGCATTTTACTCTAAAACTTGTAGGTTTTTTTACAAACTTTATACTTTAATCAGTTCAAGTTGACAACAAAATCTCATTTTAAACATTGGTTTAACCAGTAGACACCCTCTGACTCTGACTGCATACACAAGTCAATGTGTTGATTGGCTTAAACATAAAATTACCTAGACGGAACTTACCGAACTCACGGACTAGGTTCTTGATACATTCAGCCAAGCTTCTGGCAATGCAAACTCTGTTTAGTTGGAGTTCTAAATTTTGAAGAATTGTAAAATTAAGAAGAAACTCAATTGAATCTATTTCCAAAAGTTTAACTTTAAGAATATTTTAAAGATAATACAATTTCGTAGTTGGATTGCAGATTATTGTTATAGACAGGGAACTCTTGAAATGTTTTGTTTGTTGGGAAATTCACAATTCTATATATACATCTTAAACATTTGTTATTAAAATAAAAGTACAAAACTCATTTACACAATATAAAAGAAATATTTCTGAAAATCCCTATTAAAGGAGAGAAAAAACACATAGTTTTGATAACAATTAAAGGTAGTAGAAATGAGGAAAGTAAACAAACAGTGGCGGGGGAACTTTGAGCATTACAATAACATTTATAATATACGTTTTGTATCAATTACAAACATTGTCCGACAAATAACACTTCCAGAAAAAGTTAAACAAATTTTTATATTGTGTACCATTCGGTTTGAACTTAAGTTAACATATTAAACAGATAATGTTAATGGTTACAAATTCTAAAAAATGGGTGATCGTAAAGATCACTTTTCTACTAAATAACATTAATTTTAAAATCAGGCAAAAAATATTCTACCCACTTACTAACCAAATAAGAAATCATTTGTAATAAAAACCAAACACTCAACTGATAGTTTATTAAAAACTAACTCAACACTTAAGTTTGTGACAAACAGTAGTCGTAGTTGAACGGTGGACAAGTAATGTATGTACAGACACGAAACTATCAACTAGTTGTAGGTATGAGTAAGTTAGGTTAGACTAGGCGTCACCTGGGGGTCTGCGTAGACGTCTGCGCGCCTGCGTCTCACCTGGAACCATCCAATGCAACAATGAGCCGGGCTCTAAGTACGTGGCGCGGGAACAAGTCAAATACCTGCCACTGGCTGCGTCCTTCCGTCACTCCGCCTCGCCCGCGCTGGTACCCACACCTCACACCTGCTCACATCACTTCACAAATCCTGCCAGTGCCACCTCAACTCCACATGCTCCAGTTTCTCTGATGTTAATAACTTAAATGTGACCCAATCGTGCAATTTTTGAAAATGAACAAACTTGCGTGTGCATCAATGGCTCTACTTGAGGCTCTTAAAAGAATTCCCTAGCAGCGCTATCTGAGCTTGGGCTGTTGAACTATGTGATTTTCCTGCCTCAGCCATGTGGGATCTATATAATGCTCAATCTACCTACCATAACATAGACTTTGTTAATAGCTTATACAGTTATTACTCAGTTGTGATTCCTCACCCTTCCTACAAAGCTAAATAGTATTCCCATTCTTAACAAAGGTTGCAACCAGGGTTGTCTGCAAAACATTAAAACCCATTAGGCACCTTTTTTAAAATACTGAATTAAAGTGATATAGGAGAAAATTAAATTCTTATTCCGGTTTGTATTAAGAGTTAGGTTTCGTTAACTGATAATAAGCTCTTCGGTATCAAGGCTAGCAGCAATATTTTACCATTGCCAAATTTTTGGCCCTGTTTTATACGATAATTGAACCTAAACTCTCTACAGCAATATTTCAGCATCCATCAGCAGTTTTTTAATTCCCGAAAAAATGGAAAAGCGATTTTGAAATCCAGTCCAACCACACTAACTAGTATCCAAAATAATATTTGAAACCTGAAGCTACGAGATGTTTGAACGCTGTGAAGATTGTAGCCAGAGTTTTGCAACAATTTCTCGGCCCGTGAGTGTCGCTAAACACATATTCCCGGTCACTGGCAGGCTTTGTCGAACCCTTGTGAGCAGGGAGTCAAAGTTGCAGATCTATTTCAGGCAAATTTAAACTTTGAAAGAAGATTTGGAGACTCGAGTAATAGTAAGATCTTCAGTCGTTATTACAAAGGCAGTGAACAAAATGTTCTGCAAAGTTTACAAATACAGTTAGCTCCCGATTAACTGTTATAAAGTCAGGTTGAGGCTTCCCCGGATAAGCAAAATTGCAAGCAACTGAGCAAGCTCCTTCCAAGTTTAAAAATGCCTTAAGAAAGATAAAGGTTATACAGTACAAGGAGTGAGTATTGAGATTGTGGTTTGTATTGTATTATCACATAGACTGACTTGATGAAACGAAGCGTAGAGTTCGCCAAATGTCAGCGTCCGATCTTCAGCCGTTTCTACAACTCACTCTGCTGCATATCTGTTCATTAAATCAACTCAGAGAAAAACAATTCTTAAGCCAACATTTCATTTGTAAGTTTTCTTCCTCAAAGTTTGCTACAATTTTATTACAGTTGCTTTGTTTAAAGTTTATGATAGGATTAAAGTGGACACTTGATTTGCCAAGAATTCATGATGGATTTAACACTTTAACAGTGTAATATTTTTAACATCGCTTGACAACTACACAATTTTAGAGTCAACTCGACCAATGAAACCTTACAGATGTATACATATTATTTTTCAACAGCTGACTCATGGATTAACTATTAATTATTGATGATAGCAGTCATTCATTATATTCACAAGAAAATAAAGATTAAGACTGCTGTGAATAAGAGTTAAGACCTACAATTTCATATCAGTCCAGTGCTAATTAACGAAATCAAATCAATTACATTTCCAGAATAAAATCTTCTATTATATAAAAACTGCATAATCTTAACATTAAAATTTAAAAATTACTATCTCTCATAAAATAAAATAATCAAACTTGAAATATAAATAAGATATTTTGTTCAAGGAACCAAATACTTTCTCGACTCAAAAATAAAAATCAAGAGATATATTTTACGCAAACTTTAAACACAGAATATTATTTTATCTAACACAAAATAGTGTGTAGACACTAAAGGAAATGTGCTACAGCCGAGATGCGTCTCTATTGAGTTTTTCCCCTTTTTCTCTAGTATCTACTTAAGCAGGGTGATCTTAATTGAGAGCTACCAATGCCGATGTACAGCTGAATTAAACACATAACTCAAAATAAAATTTGTGAATATTTTCAGAGAAATCTGTTCAGAAATCTCATAAATAACCGTTGTTACAGATTACGAGTAGAGTAGCTTAGTCAGAGTTGTAAGCAACATGCGGAGGCATGTACAGTGTACATATAGAGTAGAATAATACTTTGGTTCATGTTAGTTTGGGTCACCTGGAGTGATTGCGTTGTTCTCGATTGAGCGCAGTCGACGCCTCAAGCCAAGCAGTCGCTTTTGCTAACAATCTTCAAACGATTCATTGACTTGTCATTAATCAGTCATAAACAAACAAACAATGCGCTTTCAACGCTTACAAAACTGCTGAAAAACACCAAAAACACATCCAAACCAATGCATTTACAGTATTGACCACACTAATACCAAATTTTCATTTCATTTGACTAAGATTCTAGAATTAATGATGATACCAAATTCAGTTTGACTTTCATATACGTTGCATTCATCTGTTTAACTGGATGGTATTAAAATTTTGTTTCATACATTAATGGGGAAAAGGATATGAAAGTCCAAATAAAAATCAAAATAGAGCAGGGTGTTCACTTAACTCTAATAATCAAATTCACGGGTTTTACCAGTATAAACAAGTAAATTTAAGAGTTGAAAAATGTATTTTAATAATTTTAGAAGGTGATAGGTACTTCCGCCTCTTGTTTCGAGCGCTTCCAGAGCCATTGCGCTTCTGCTTTCTTTTCCGAGAACCGATGCACTCCCTCGATTGCTTCCGAGTGCCATTGCACTCCTGGAAACTTTCCCGAGAACCGATTCACTCCCTCGATTGCTTCCGAACGCCATTATCTCTCGTGAGTGCCATTGCACTCCTGCAAACTTTTCCGAGAACCGATTCACTCCCTCGATTGCTTCCGAACGCCATTATCTCTCGTGAGTGCCATTGCACTCCTGCAAACTTTTCCGAGAACCGATTCACTCCCTCGATTGCTTCCGAACGCCATTATCTCTCGTGAGTGCCATTGCACTCCTGCAAACTTTTCGAGAACCGATTCATTCCCTCGATTGCTTCCGAACGCCATTATCTCTCGTGAGTGCCATTGCACTCCTGCAAACTTTCGAGAACCGATTTCCTCGATTGCTTCGCCATTATCTCGTGAGTGCCATTGCACTCCTGCAAACTTTTCCGAGAACCGATTCACTCCCTCGATTGCTTCCGAACGCCATTATCTCCGTGAGTGCCATTGCACTCCTGCAAACTTTTCCGAGAACCGATTCACTCCCTCGATTGCTTCCGAACGCCATTATCTCTCGTGAGTGCCATTGCACTCCTGCAAACTTTTCCGAGAACCGATTCACTCCCTCGATTGCTTCGAACGCCATTATCTCCCGTGAGTGCCATTGCACTCCTGCAAACTTTTCCGAGAACCGATTCATTCCCTCGATTGCTTCAACGAGTGACGTTGTCTCCCGTGAGTGCCATTGCACTCCTGCAAACTTTTCCGAGAACCGATTCATTCCCTCGATTGCTTCGAGACCGCGCCATTGTCTCCGTGAGTGCCATTGCACTCCTGCAAACTTTTCCGAGAACCGATTCACTCCCTCGATTGCTTCCGAACGCCATTATCTCCGTGAGTGCCATTGCACTCCTGCAAACTTTTCGAGAACCGATTCACTCCCTCGATTGCTTCCGAGTGCTGTTGTCTACAGTAATCACCCTTAAGTTCTGTTGCATTCCTGCGAACTTCTCCAAGAATAGATTCACTTTCTCGATTGCTTCTGAGTGCCGCTGTCTCCAGTAGCCTCCCTAGATTTCTAATTGGTGGGAGTAACTATGACTATCGCAAGGCTTAACCTTTGTTTTATGCAATAATTTACAACTTATCCTATGTTTTTTCAAGGTTGGTTAAAATGCAAGGTATTAGGGATTTTTTGGCCGGGAACATGAATTACTGTGGTCTAAACTCTACCCAAAAGAAAACTGGCTTTCACAAGAAGTTTGCTGGATAGCATGGTTTGCATTTATTTCCCTGACAAGATGAGTTTTCTCTAACACTCTCTGAAACTTCCAGACACATCAACATTTAGAACCAATTTGTTCTTGAATGTCAACTGTGCAAACGTTGCCGATCTAACAAAGACAGGGCAGTATTCACTGTATGCTTAACAACAGTCAATAACTATTTTTTATTGCATTGGCAACTATTTATAAGTAGAACACTTTAGACTGATGTAAAACTCTATACTTGTTTCAATTTTTTAGAATTAGAAAAAATTAGAATGTTCTTATGACTTAAAAGTACAACTTTTACAAATGCCAGTACCTTTTTATGACCAAAAGTATTGGTTAAGAACCCAATTTTTAAAATCATTACTGACCTTTAACAGTCAATGACTATTTTTTATTGCATTGGCAACTATTTATAAGTAGAACACTTTAGACTGATGTAAAACTCTATATTTGTTTCAATTTTTTGGAATTAGAACAAATTAGAATGTGCTTATGACTTAAAAGTACAACTTTTACAAATGCCAGTACCTTTTTATGACCAAAAGTTAAGAACCCAAGTTTTAAAATCATTACTGACTTTTAAAACTACAACTTTAAACCTTGCTAATTTGTGGCAAAGTTGGGCAGGAAGTGACTACGGTGCCTACGTTGGTAGGGTGTACAATGGTAGGTTACCTGGTGTGAGTCCGCTGAAAGAGACGTGGTTAGAAGCACAAGAACCGAGTACGCGGCAGAGAGACAAGGTGCGCAGACAATGCCGCGTACTCGACACAAGTACAGAGTGTACACTTACCTGTGAGGAGAGCCACTGACCGACTCTACTAGTGACGTCTTCGGTCCCGATCCCTGTCACGGTCCCCGTTCTCTGTAACAACACAGATACCCCCTGTGTAGCTAGGCTGACAACTCAGCGTTTTTATCAGTACAGCAAATTTGGAGGCGATATTGACAGGAACGTCTGCCGTGATGAAAAAGAGAACTAATGGCTGGAGTATACAAGCCAAGAAAGTATATAGACTTTGTTTTCAGTATTCAACTTGTGTCTAAAATAAATTGGAAATGGAGATGCCTGGAAATTTAAATTTTCTACCAGGTTGTGCAGCGAAAAGTTACTAAAGAGAATTTTTTGGGACTGGCTTTTACGAGGCAAAGTTACTTACCCCGTCGGCGGTCACGGTCTCTGTCATCGTACCGTGACTTGTCCCTGTGATCTCGTGACCTGCTCCTGTCCGATCTCCTGGAACATCAGGCGAAACCAAACTGTCAAACCTTTACCCAGTAGCATACATTCATTAATCAAGAGAAACAGGACATACTTTTTCAAACTTAAGACTTTGTATATTCCAGAGCAGGTAGACAAGGGAGGTTGACCACATACAAAGCTTAACTGGTCTTGTCTTTAGACAAGGAGGCTCTGTATCATCACCAAAGATTATGTTGCGGTAAATAGACTGCGCATAGATGCCACATGGCTGAGGCAAGAGAATGAACATAGCCCGGAAGCCCAAGCACAGATAGCGCTGCAAGGGAATTATTTAGGAATCTCAAGTAGAGCGAGTTTGTTCGCTCTTAAAAATCACACGATTTAATTACATTTAGGTCATTGACACTGGACAAACTTGAGCAGAGAGAAAAAAAGGACGGCAAGATATGGCAGCACTATCTGTGCTCGGGCTACTGCAACTATATAAATTGTCCTGCCTCAGCCATGCAGCATCATTCCCAATCATTGGTATCACTCACACTCGACACAATGTGAAAGCTACTTACGAGTCTCGTTCGTCCCGTCTACGTGAATCACGATCATACTCTCGATCCCTGTCTCGGTGGTTGCCGTGGCGATCATCTCTACTGCAACACAAACACACTTAAGGAAACCAACACGAACAATCTCACATTGCAATGTGTGAGTCAGTCAAGATTGTTAGCAGTTCATACAACTCCAGAGTTAAGTTCATTCTGGAGTTTCAAAAACACTAAGCGTTAAGTTTTATTGTAGTCCAATTAATGTTCTGACCATTCAAATTTTTAAAAATAAATTCAAATGTTTTTTTTTTTTTCTGAGAACCTGTTAAATAACAACTGTGAAATATACTTGTAAAAAACTTGTATCTATTCATGAATAAATGACTTGTAACGTCTCTAGAGCCAATTCTCGTGGCGTGGGGTGTACTAATATTGTGATACAAAATAGATCAAGTTTAGCTTTTTTTGTTACAAAACATCGATTGTCCTTGAAACTTAAGGATGTTTGAGGTTGAGAAGTTACAATGTATGGTTGCTTTGTATCTATCTACAGTGTACAGTTTTCCTAAGTTTCTTACTGTAGAGAGGTGTAGTAACATTTTGCGTTTGTCAACATTGGATGCTTCTTATCTAAGCATGACTGTATCTGCGTCTACATGACCGTATCTGCGGTCTTTTCTTAGAAAATATAAAGTTTTATTTAGTTAAACGTTTAACACATTTCTTGTTACTTCCTGATGATCTGAAAATGTATGGTACTTTTATTTTATCAATTGTGTTAGTTTACTTAAACGTTATTCTCTTATGTATGAACAAACCTGTGTTTTCTTCCTTTATCATCATCGTCTCGCTTCTTTTTCCTTTCTTCTCGTTCTTTTTCTTTCTTTTTCTCCTCTTCTTCTCTCTGTTTGTGCCTCTCTTTTCTTTCTTCGTCTCGCCTCTTCTCCTTTTCGTCTCGTTGTTTGGCTCTCTCATTCTGAAAGAAATACTGTAACTTAAAATACAAACACTTAACCCTCCCAGTGTTGCAAGGCTTGGCCGAGATGCATTAATACCGTGCCGTAATTGATCGCGTCGCGAGCGTGACGCATTTGTTGAGATTGTAAAATATGAGCCTGTAAAACCCTTTGCGATGTTTTGGGAATGTTAATAGTAATATTACTACAATAAACAATTAAAAACAGCAAATATCAGGCGCAGGCCACCTATTGATAGAGATCAATTGAACCACAGTGTGGGAAATATTGACTGACCATGATCTCCTCCAGAGCCATGCGCAGGCGAGCGTAGCCGACGTGCTGCTTGCCCATCAGGTGGTCGTCGATGCGCGACTGCGCGTCTCCCACAATCAAGAATGCGCCGCACACCTCACACACCTCCATCTGCTTCTCCTGCGCTGCTGCTATCTCCGCCGTCTGCATTATAACAACAATCATAACAGCATTTAAAATAAATAAATAAAAATGCCTTTATTTTCAAGCAGTTTTGAGTATAAACTTTTTTACAAAATAACTCCAGTCATAAAACTAATATGTACACAAATATAACAAAATAAATAGTTTTACAATACAAGGTACATTAAACAATAATTACTAGACTACGACAATAATTTAACAAGGCCCTTCTTAAAACTAGACAATGACATTGTTTTTAGGTCCTCGGGGAGCTCATTGTACATTGTCGGGCCAAAGTAGGAGAACTCTCTCCTACCCAGTTCAAGTCTAACTCGGGGAAAGTGAAGCCTTCTGTCCTGACGGGTATTTCTATTGATGATCTTTAGCATGGATAAATAAATAAAACCAAAACAACCTGACATTTCAATATTGCGTTGACAGTTTGAAGCTAGGTCACATGAACTAGTTACCTGAGACCAGTGGCTGTTGTCGTTCTGCTTGCGGAGCTGTTCACGTTCTTCCTTTAACTGGTCACAGAGTTTCATGAGGCCCTGGGCTTGTTCGACATTGCCCTCGATCCCTGCGGCCTCGGCTTCGCTCACCAGGCTGTTGATCTTTGTTGACAGCAGGTTGATCTGTTCTTGATTCCGTTCCGTTTGCTGCGGACTCAGTGACGAAGGCTGAAATGAACAGTCAAAGGAGTTGTTTCAAACCTTGTAACATAAGAATGAGATTGATTAAATCTGAATAAATTTGAACGTCAAAACGCTTGAGACATAGTGAAAAAAACATTTGAAAGACAACATTTGAATAAAAATTGTATCTATTGAACTGGCTGTTTAAGTTAAATGGTAAAAGAATTCAAAATAAATAATAAGTTGATGGAGTAAACATTAGGTTTGAGCTACTTACGGGTTCTGATTTATTTCCGATAAGAGCTAGCCTTTGCTTGCCTTTTACTATTTTGCGCTCCACTTCGTTGAGCATGCTCTGAGAAAAGCGAATGAATTCATCTTCGTATGTTTGTTTCTTGTAAGATGTTGACTTATCGAACAGAGCCTTGACTTCATCATCGTGCACTTTGGAACAGACACCCAAGTCCTCTCGAGTGTTCACAAACAAGTCGTGAGGACAGAACTTTACCATGTAGAACTTGCAGTACTGAAAAGTCATATGTTTTTTTAAGTAACGAGTTAGGCTACCTGTTACTTGTTTCTAATTGTCATAATTTTTTGGTTTGACTACATAATTAGTCAAATGGATGAACTGTTGGAAATATCAGAAGAAGTTGAGGAAGAGAATTACGATCATTTAGAATTGGGGAAAGAGTTGATAATTTTGTAAAATGGGAAGAAGCAAGTTTGAAAGATTTCAAATGAGGAAGGAAACTCCAAATTTATTGCTCAATTTGGTTAGTGAGTAGTGATTCTTTGAGATCCACAAGTAACAAAAATCAAGCCTCGTCGCCTGCAAATACATTTATGTGCGCATTGAAGTTCTATGCTTCTAGAACTTTTTTGATCAATGTAGGGGATTTGAGCGGAATGTACAAGTCCTCTGTTAGCAAAATCATTGAGCAAGTGTCTGGCACCCTAGCCCGTTTGTGTTTGCCTTAGCCTAAATAAAAATGCAGGAAGATAATTGGAATAAGATTGAAATTACAGTTAACAAAATAGGTCTATCTTCTTCACATTGGGAAGTCAGTAAACATAACTCTTATCAACTAAACGTTTTTCCTTGTTTCTACCAAAATCAAACAGAAACCAGACAAACTGGTTAGCCAACTCATTGATGGGAGGTTTAATCTATGCTGAGCCGGCCAAAAAGTTGGGGAAACACTTCGGATTTAAGCCGGAGGTATAAATTTGTGCTCAGCACTAAATATACCAACATAACGAGAATTTGGGAGAACCTGTCCTAGGGAAAACCTATGAAATATTTCTAGGGCCAGCTGTCCTTATGGACACTACAACATTGTGCGATCCAAAGCTAACCTCACTATCAGTTGTCTAACTTGGGACTAGACCAATAATATTCCAATAAGTTAATTATTATGAATTAATAAGTATTACTCTGTGTGTCATTCAGAAAGACAGTAGAGCAGAATGTCTGAATCCATTGATTTTTTAGTGTATGACATACAACTCAATAAACGATAATGTAGCCTATTTATAATTGAAACACTTTTTCTTTCATTCATTCTGAACGTTTAATGTAGGTCTAGGCTAGGCTACTCTGGAAAAGGCCAAGCCTAAAACCAATTAAGTGGCAAAATATGCAAGGACACCCTAACAATCCTAAAAGGTCGAGGCACTAACAAATTTTGTAGTAGCGTCCATCAGACCTAGACTAGGAGAGCTCTCATCGTGTAGATATCAAATTTAATTGTTAAAATTTGGATCAGACTGAAAGTTGTAATACAACTGAAAACTTACTTCTGGATCTTCCCAATTAAGGTCTTTAGTTTTATCGCTGGGAGCCATATTTCTATGACGACCCATCAATTCGTCTAACAGTTGAGCAGCTGCGAGCACCGCCATTTTCCAAACTTCACGTTTTGATGACAAGCAGGGCCAATACTTCTCGTTGTCAAGGATGATACAAATGAGATATAGTAATCAAAACCACCTATGACGACCAAAGCAGCTTAAAATAATAACATTTATAAACACAATTTCTTTTATAAAGCTAATAATATTGTAAAACACACAAGGGAACTCAAAACGAATATCTCACTCTTGAGGCTAGACAGTTTTCTTCGACAACTCGCAAGTGACGAAAAAATAAAGTTCCGCTGCCACTATAATCAACGTAAATTACTTCGAATTTTTCTTAGTAACTTTTTTTTGGATTTTCACGAAAGGAGTACTGTATTAAAGTTGTAGTTTTAATATATTTGCATAAATACAGCACATTTAAGCTCATTAAAATAAGCAAAATTTTTAAAATCAGTTTATACACAAACAAAGTTTTGAGCGCTTTTGGGTTTGGACATTTTCCCGAAACGCGCTTTGTCAGGCCCACAACCACTTAAGTCACTAGAGTGCGGCCGCTTTAGTGGTGTCATTTTTTACAACTCTTGCTAAAATGGCGAGGCCAAAGAGTGTATCAGAGATTACCCACTGGATATAGCTAAATAAAAGTGTTTTGAAAAATTTCTGAAGATACTAATTTAGTAAATATGGCTTAGTTAGGCCTCCTGTCAATAAATAAAATTAAAATGTTATTGAGTTAATACGTTATTATAAGTTATCTTGTGTAATTATTAAGTTATCTTTTCATTTGTCATTCTTTCACTTCAAATTTATATCTTTCCTGAAGTGGCTTTCAGTACAATATGATTTCATGTAGTACTTACTAGTAATGTAGAATATGGTTCGTGTTTTACCTAATTACTGAAAATACTGTTCTATTTACCGATGCAACTTCCTCTTGTTGATTTGCCACTTTACACAGTTCCTTGGGTGCACATCCACTGTAGAATATAATTATTTAAATTATAATAATATGTACTAAACTGTTGAAACGATTAAATTTTTAAATACAGTTTTTATACCGCACATTAAACCAAACTGTACTCAGTAAACAAATATAAGCTGCACTTGGTTGATTGGTTCAGTAGTATTATGAAAGAAAATTTAAATCTTTCAGTTCACAACAGAACTTGCTGCTGCTCAGCATGTATTATCAAAACTAGGACTTGGTTCATTATTGCACTGAAATTCTACATTGTTGGTGCATGTTTTGGCGCTGCAAACTAGAAAAAGTCAAAAAGTGGACTTGGTCCACTTGTATTCTGAGCCCTCCATTATATTTATTTAATCCCAACGGTTTACACCTGTTTTACAGAATTATTAATAAATTACAATTACGAGAAATGTTAAGTACTGTATATTTAAATTTAAAATGATAATACATTTTAAATTTAAATATACTTAACATTTCAATGGTTTACACGATGTAAAATATAAATTATATATAACAAGGACAACACAGTCCTTGGTCGGGCCATTGACTTTAAATATACATTTAAAATCAATGGTCGGGCCTAAAGATGCGTCGTGGAGAGGTGTAGCCCGCTCCCTATGTAGAGAGCATGCTTCACTTCTCCACAGCGCATCGTTTTCGCAAACCTCGCGTTGGTGCTGAGTTTTATGCGTGCGCAGCGGTGAAACTGCTTTCCCCACGGTACTCTCTGTCAAGTGTCAAAATAATCCCAGTTGCAATTGTGTCGTCTGCAACTCAACATCAGTACAAGCGTTCTTCCCATAATTGAATTAGTTAAAGTTAGCACATTTGTGATATTATGGTATTATTTTTGATAAACACTTATTCATTTTAGTAGCAGTGTGTAATAGATCACTCAGCACGTCGAATATGCACATTTTGCGCTGACCAAGGGGTTTTCTCACTGGATTAGGCTGAGTAGTTTAAAGGTCTAATATTGGGAGTTGATAATTTTTCAAGGATCTCACAAAGATTTGTTAGTTAAACTTCGGAAATTCTGGTTCCTATCATTGATTATTACTTATAATAGAAGCCACAAAAACGTTTTATGTATCACACTAAAGGGTGTAAAGTTTGTCTCACTTCAGAAGCAATGCTAATCAAATAAGTAAGAGCATTTATAACTGGCAAGTTGTTACCCAACTACAACATGTCGGTAACTTAGTTATAAAACTGTAGAGGGAGAGCACTACTTAGAGCTCTATTTTTTCCAAAATCTGGTTAGCTGATCTTCAGGCTTGTTTCAAACACAATGACCATATTCAATTTGCTTCCATCCTGGACTTCAGAACCGTTCAAGTATCTAGGATGTCTGTGGCCCAAGGGGTAAGTACTCTTTGCTTTATAGTTGACTGTATTTATTAGGCTCTAAGCAAAAGAGTAGTCTTGTTACAAACTAAGGTGACTCTTCCTTAGAATTGGTTATTAAGCCCAATGACTAATGGAAATACATGGACCAACGGCTTAATGTGACTTCCGAACCACGCAGGTGATGGTCTGATATGTCTAAACGAGTGGGAGTTGATGCGGGTATCATCAGATGATCATTGAGACTATCTGAGCCGCTTTAGACCTATATCATCCTTAAAACCTGACCTCCATGAAGCTGGATTACAGGACCACGCCACGAGTCCCAGTCACTAAATACTATGTCATATATTTCAAACATGTCATAGGGTTAATCCTTCTGCTCTAGTAGCAAAGGTCAATCAATTGATACGTTATTCTATTAGATTCAATGGTAGTTAGTTTTTAGTTTTATAATAAATCGTAATGGTCCAAAGAGAAAAAGTTATATTGAACTATCTTTAGGAAGAATAAACCACTTAAAACGTGTGAACACAATTAGTAAACGTTTGTACAGTTTTACCGTAGATATTATTTTGTATTTTGCTTTCATGGCGTGTTGTAGGGTTAAGTGGAAGAACGAGCGAGCATGTGGGAACAAGGCTTATGTTCCTACTACGATAGAACACATTGCAAATATCATCACTCATGGGGTAAGTCACTTCAGAACCCCAAAGTGTGTAAACTTAATACAGTACTAGTCCAGAAATCCGCCAAATCCTCTCAGAGTCCAGAACATTAATAATGGTAAAGAAGATTAACTGTGTTCGGCTACCTCAAGAGTCTTAGTTATTTCCGTAGTACGTAGGTCTAGTGTCATGCTAGTGACCTATCGGGGGAACTCAATAACCACTCAATTTCCCTTAAAGCCATTATCCCTTAAGGAATTATTTGACGATATTCCTGCTAGGCTGAACAATTCATCAATCCGAACAGGGGTCGGCTCTGAGTAGTAGTTCGGATTAGGGAGACTACTGTATTATGCAAAATAACTGATTCCTCATCTCGCTTTTCTTTTTACACTCAACTCTCGATTATCCGGGATAAAGTCGGGTTAAGGCTTCCCGGATACGAGAAATCATGGATAACCCGCATAAAAGTCTAAAAACACCGCTGGAAGGGGGAAATGAAATATACAGACGATAATATACAGACTATCAATTATATTTAAGTAACAGAAATGTATTAAGTTAACAAACCTGATCGTTTTAAAGCAGAAAATGAAGTACTGTAGAATACATTAACAAAATAATCTAACTCACTACGTAAATATATTTTCATAACACACTATTTTTTATTTTATTTTTACCACACGCTTACGTTTTATTGCCATTTCCGCACAATACAAGACAATGCACTTGTCACAAGGTCAGTCATGCTCCACTTGTCCACAAAGACGCGACATGACTAATTGTGAAGGGCCAGTGCAGGTGTGCTGAGGAGAGGGATGTGGTGGCGCGGTGCCAAGGGTAGGTGAGTCACACTGCTTAATATCTGCCAATTACTTGTTCGCTTGCGTTGCGGATCGCGGTGATTTTTTAATTTTTTCTCCTGAATGTGTGGGTAAGCTACAACGCGGTTAATCAGATCCCGGTTAATCGAGAGTTGAGTGTATTCAGATTTCTTACCCTATCCAGGCAGGGGACTGGGGAAGGGGTTTTCTCCCCCTCCTGGGGGAAAACCTTGAGTTTCTTCTGGTCATGAGCATGGACAGTTTTGCTTGCCGCTTCTTTGTGGACCAAATCATCACCGCTTTCTTAATTCCTACAACTAGTAAAAGCCCAGATCTGTCACCAATGATTTTAACACTCAATGTTTGTTGCCATTTTTAATAACCTAATTTTTGCTTCTATGAGTTTATAAACCCAGATTTGATGCAAGGCTTTTGTTAAACAAGCGTTGGGCTATGACGTTTGAAAACTCAAAATGTTTCGCTAGTGCTTTAGGTACGGAACTTGAGAGTTGACGGTTAGCTTTCAAACACTGAGATTTACTATTGATGTTTCAGACAGCTTTCTAGTTCCAGCCCAGATACAGACAATGTGGCTAAGGCCTTTGAAATCCGAGGTTTGTTGCCAGTGCTTTCAAACACTTTTGAGTTCCTACTTTAACTTTCATAAATTGAGATTTATTGCTGTTTCATTAGCACAGAACTCACTCCTATTGTTTTAGAACCCTTAAAACAACCGCAGCCGGTGAGAGTTTCGCTGCTAGGGAATTGCCACCAAGACTTTAGGTATTCGAAACATGTAAGATGAGCTAATCGGAAAGTTGAAGATTGTCCTCAATGAATGGATTTGTGGGAACAAGGAGCAGTTTGACAGCTTCTACACTTGCAGATCTGGATCCCGCCCAGCTTGTACGCAGGTGTCGTGTTACTGCGCCGTTCCAACACCAGGCTGCAGTACTGCTCCGCTCTCGTCTACGGCAGTGCCCTGGTCCTCTGCTTCACCGTCTCCACAGTCTTCCACTCAATATTTTACTGCGGCCACAACCAGTGAGTTTTCTTCACATTAGTGATAACATGTTGACAAGTTCTGAAGGAAATTTGGACGTCCACTGAGGCCTGGCTCCTCCCCATGGGAGTAAAGGGAATAAGGGCACCATCTTGTAGGTAGTACTTAAACTATGCTTTGTACTACTATTGTACTACTACTACTAATTATGCTTTTTTAACGCTAATAAACTTTGAGTTTTCTCAAGGGTTAAATGTGCGGCCTGCTTCCTTTTCTGAATTTTGTAAATTATGTCAAGAAAGTAATTATCCTTCCCTAAAACAGTGAACTTTGTCTTTACGCAAATGAAGTCTTGTAATGGCCACTCTACATTAACAGAATATTCCACCTCTATTGCCTTATACATAAATAAATAAATTCTGTATTGAATGCTTTTGTACAGAAGATTTGCCAGTTAAACAGAATAAATTAACATCAGAATCAGAATCAAACATCTTTATTTCACATTGTACAATACATACAAAAATAGTGTCATGTCTAATGTACTAGGAACAAAAACAAATAACAAAAGAAGATAACAATAGAAGAACATATCCTATATTTTAACTAAGAGTATTTTAAACTAACTTTTACTTTAACTTGAAACAAGGTACTAGTGAGTAATGACTTTTATTTAAAAGATATTTCTTAACTGAATGTCTAAAACATTTTTTTCTCCACATTACTTTTTTATTAATTGTGGCTTAAAAAAACTGTGATCCCATATGAAATGCTTTTTTATAAAAAGACAAATAATTTCTATTCTTTGTATTATGAAAGTGACAGTCACCTCTAAGATTAAATTTGTGTAACTGATCTGATATACAAATAATACAGTCTAAAATATATTGATCATATAAATACCGTAAGAATGTTCAATTCACAGAAGTTACTGACTCTACCCCTCCCAGGTTTAACAAAATTCTTAATGCTTTCTTCTGCATTACCAGAATTTTATCGAGGTTTCTTTGATGATCCAAGACAGCAACAGACAACTATAACTGAACTTTTACTTTATACATATAGACAATCTACATAATACATATAAACAATGAAATAGATGTAGAGGGACAATAAATAAACATGCAAATTGAGATGCAACTGAATTGAGTTGACAACCAGCACACCGAGGCACTCAAGCGTAAACAATACACATCAGCTGTAGGAAACGGATGGAAATACCTAGGGCAATGTATACAAACTGCCCTAGAACGCATGCTGCTAAAGAACGGTGTTGTCTATAGTCCACCTGTGTATACTGTACTTAGGTAAGTGTTTAACTTGTGGTGAGTCACTTACAAAAGCAACCGTCGTGTGACGAGCAATTGTACAAGTGAAATGACAACCCCTGTTATACACAAGATCCTGTTATATATGATCAAGAAACAAGTTGTTGACAATAAACAGTTGAATCAGAAACCGCTGATAGTGTCCATACTGTAACCTTTCGTGAATTGATCAATTAATAATCGAAACTTGAATTTTAAAGCGTGGACTTGATTTACTTGTGCATTTTAGCCATACTTGTCTCAACAAAACATTTGACTGTTGTCATTCCAATATATTTTTGGACAGAAATGTCATCATTTTGCATATTTTTTGCAAAGAACCTTTTTTTGCCACTTTTGTAATTAAACACTTGAATTTAAAAAACAAAAGTATCGTTTTATCCAAAAACCTTATTACTATTTTCAAAATTTTATGTTTATAAAACAGTTTACACTTTAGCTAGAAATAAAACCTGATTTAAAGTATTTGTCTCAAAGTTTGTTTAGCTACATTTAGTTTTTATCTGTGCAAACATAATAAGAATATTGTTTATGAAACTTACTTTAGTAAAAATAAATCATTTACACGATACATTTTTACCCAGTATTAAGTAAATAAATAATAATTTTTTACTGTTTTTTTACGTGCACACGCATTATTTATTATTTATCTGACATTATCAGTTGTTATCGTTTTGGTTTAGTGGAATGAGGAAATTGACAGTGGCTGTAGTCGGGCCACGTAAATGTGATTGTTAACGTATTGTAGGAACAATCAATAGAATTGACCCAGCCTTGATCTTTGTCCCTCGCTTACATAAACAGTTCTCGGCCACGAGGCGTTTGTACTGCTTCACTTAACTCTGTTAAACACGACTTGCCTGTCCTCCAGTCAAACACTTGCACACCATCTACACATCATTGAAATGGCTACAGAGTTGAACAATTATTTGGTTGCAATTAATACAACCAAACTAAACTGGCCAACGTTTTCCGAGAAAAAATGTTTTGTTTTTATATTGGAAAGAAAAATCATCAGTTTAGGTGGCTTAACACAGCTTTTAATCAATAAGAAACATGCTATTAATGTAAAGGTTAACTGAAGTACTTTTCACATATTTTGGGGGTTTGCCCCCCACCCCAAAGTAGACTGAATCCATAATTTTTTTATATTTTGAAAACAATAGGGAAAGAGTATTTTTTTCTTAAACAATAGAACATGTTTCTGGCCACCATTTTAAACAGGTTCATCGTAAAACTTTAAAAATGTCTCAAACAAATGTCACCCCCAATACCACCATTCTGGAGCGGGGTGCAACCCCTAAAATATTGACTCCAACTTCAGTTGATATTTAATACATATGGCAAAGCACATTCAAAAATTTTCATTCGTCAAAAGTCATAATAATTAGTTATAATATAACAAAATATTAGTTATACGAGGGTCATCCAGAAAGTAAAGAACGTTTTGGCATGGTCCAATAAAAAATAAAGATATCAACACGAAACTTGATTTACAAATGCATAGAACCTTCCTCTACTTTTCTACGCAGTCGCCATGGATTTCAAGACACTGGTTTTAACGTGGGACCAGTTTTTCCATACCCATGTTCTACTCATTTGCCGTCAAAGACAGAGCCAGGATTTCTTAGCTTCTTTGAATTCCTTATCGTTAGCAAACTGTTTTTTACCCAAAACATCCTTAAGCTTTGGGAATAAGTGATAATCACTCGCCTCCAAGTCAGGGCTGTAGTCGTTTCTTTTCTTGGCATTAATTTGAAATGGATTAAGCCCTTTCGATCTCAAAAACAGTTGCCATGACTTTTCGAGTGTTTAAATTTCACACTTTACATTTAGCGGGGTTTTCAATTGTCGATGCCATTATTAATCACTGTGGACACCAGACGCGTAATCACAAGCAACGAACCTACACTCAAACTGAAGAGAAAGAATGTAGCTAGCAGCTGCCGCTGAGTGGTGAGGGGTGTGCTCGGCGCGTGATGCGCAATCGTTCTTTACTTTCTGGATGACCCTCGTAATAATTTAGCATAATCATCTTAGTTCATAATGTACAATTAGCCATAGTACACATAATACCCACGTAGAACCCACTCATAAGTACATGAATAAAAACTATTTTCTCCTAATTAAATAATAGCAAAATATAACTGAACAACTTGGTTCAAGATATAAAATAAACAAATTATTAATATTAGTTTAAGTAACAAGTCCTGTTGCCTAGTGCTTGGTGCTGTGCCTGTTGCCTCAAGTGCTTGGTGCATGTTGCCAGTGCTTGGTGCCCAAGTGATTGGTGTCTGTTGCTGGTGCGCTGTTGCCTGGTGCTGGTGTTGTTGCCAAGTGAGCATGGTTGCTTATGAAGTTGCCCAGGCTTGCGTCTGTTGTTTGCCTGGTGCACTGTTGTCGTGCTTGATTGTGCCTGTTGCCTAGTGATTGGTGCCTATTCCTTTGTTGTTGCCTTTGCCCTTGCTGCCGCGCTTTGCCTAGTGCTTTGGTGCCTGTTGCCAAGTGTTTTGTGGCAAAAGTGCCTGTTGTTGAGTGCTTGGGGCGTCTGCCACTATCTGTTACTGCTTTGGTGCCTGCTGATCTGTTGCCGATGCCTAGTGCCTGGTGGTGCCAGAAGATGTTGCCAAGTGCTTGATGCCTGGTGACTTGATGCCTGTGGGCTTGTTGAGTGTTTGTGCTGGTGACTGTTCCCTGTTGAGTCTGTTGCCAAGTGCTTGATTGCAGTTACTTGCCCTGGTACGCGCTTGCTTGTGTCTGTGCTGCCGTTTGATGCCTTGATGACTGTTGCCCCTGACTGTTGCAAGTTACCGCTTTGATGCCTTGGTGCCTGTTGCCAAGTGATGATGTGAGTTGGTGCCTGTTACCGATGCCAGTGCTTGGTGCCTGGTGTCAATGCTTGGTGCCTAGTGCCTGTCTCCCGTGACTGTTTAGTGCTTGGTGTGCCTGGTGCCTGGTGTCAAGTGTTTGGTGCCTGTTGCCAAGTGCTTGGTGCCTGCTGCCTCTTACATTAATATCAAAGAAAGCCTATATAATCGCTAGTAAGTACATTTGCTTGTGTTTAGACAGTTGAAGGATTTGCTCCACCGAGGTGACAGAGCCATGATCTACGTTTTCATCGCTGCCTCGTACTTCCCTTGGGTTATACTGCGTCCTCTGCCCCAGGACAGCATCGCCGCTGAACTCTGGTGGCTTGTTTGGGTAACTAACTATCTACTTTAGTGGCTACTTGAGGGAGTTGATGTGGTTTTAAACAACAAATTCTACATGAAAATTTGTTACCTACATTTTTAGGCATAGGGATTGGAATTTTTCCTCTGCTCAAGAAACACTTATCTTTGCATGACTATTAGACAAGTTTCAGGGTAGGACAAGTATCCTCTGTTTCTCACTGATTTTTTTTTAGTTATTATCAAGAATTATGTACGGAAAAACATGATTGTCCTGAAATTTGAAACTCAAATATATCAAGTTACCGAACTTTATATTTCAGGTAGTTTTATGCCTTTAAAAGGGAAAAGTGGTTAGCATGTACGTTCTATGGCCTTAATGAAAACAAGCAAACAATGAATACTTACAATGATTAGTGGAATTTTAATGGTAATTTCTCTCAAAATGGATATTTCAGCAATCTGGGTATAATTATCACAAGAGTTCCTGTTTGGCCAAAAACTACAAGTGAAATTCCTTTTTTTCATAGTAAATGATCCTGAACCTAACTACCCCAGCAAAATTTACCCTCCGCCCCTTCCCCCAGAAAATACCTGTTTATGGAAATTCCTCCCAATTATAAGGATTTTTAATTTCAGCAGGAAACTCCTGACCCCAGGAACCTCCCCCCTTAATGGAAATAACGTTGTTTCACCAAAGTTTGTGTTTGACGCACAGGTGCTGGCTGCGGCAGGGATCCTGTACCAACAGATGTTCCACGAGAGGTACAAGACTCTGGAGACCTGCTTCTACATCTTCCTCGGCTCCGCACCTTCCCTGGCTGTCCTCGCCCACGTCCAACACGTGAGTCAACGCGAGCAATGAGTAGTTTGGAGGTTACTGTGGAAGTAGTTGGTGGCATGGCAGCATAAATAATATATATTGATTTATAATTAGATATTTATTTTTAATTAAATAAATAATTATTGGTTCTATGTTGACGGTTACAGTCAGAGTTCTCTGGGATCCAGGAGTTGGTGGCGGGGGGGCTGTTGTACGGCATCGGCGTGTGTTTCTTCAAGTCTGACGGCGTGTTGCCGTGTGCTCACGCCATCTGGCATCTGTTTGCCGGCGCAGCGGCCACGGTTCACTTCAACGCTATCCTACACCACCTTTACCCTGACGCACTCTCGTAATATACCACTCATGTCTAGTTGTGACACTGCAGCATTGCTCATCCCTGGGTTTCACTCTACACTCTTGTGTTGGGATAACTAATTCCGAAAAGTAGCTGATCAAATCTAACACCACTTTTAGAAAATAATTATTATCTTGCTAACTTGTTTCGGGAAAAGGTAGGTGGTTTTGCACTGATTACGCTACAGTTGTGTTCGACTATAGCACCTGGCAGCATTTATGAAGCAGTGAGTTATGGTGGCCATGTGCCAATGTGTATTTAGATAATTAAGACATGTAAACCTTCCGACGATCTTTGATTACCAATATCAGGTCCAAAGAATTTAGATCAAAAAGTTTTTATTTTATTTGGTGTAACCTTGAAAATCTTAAATGTTAAGTTCTGAAAACTGTTCTGTATCAAAGATGATTCCATTAGTTTGTTTTAAGATACCTAAAACTCTTTGAGCAAAACAGAAGTATACAATAGTTTTAGATCCCAAAAAGGTATCACTGTTGTTTTCTACAAAGAAGGATTTGCTTAATGAATAGTTTTGTTATGTTGATCTGAGTTAATTATAGTAGAAAGAAGTATTAACTTGGATTTTTTATATTTTGAACTTAATGAATAGGTTTTGTTATGTACACTGCCATACGGTTAATTATAGTAGAAGAAGTATTAAAACTACGAGGATGTTAGTCTTCCTGATTTTAGTATGAATGCTTAGTCCGATTCAAAGAAGGTTATTAAACTTGCAGTTCTTCATCTGAGGAATATATTTAAGCGAAACAATTTTATACTGTATTTGGCTTTTGTTTGTCACAATACAAAACTTTTGTACAGACAAAAAATACAGATTACAGCCATAATTATTGTTCTACTAAAGTATCATCAATATATAAATTAATCATTGGGGTTTGTTTTAACATTTTGGGACATTGGAAAATATGTGCATCTAAAGTGAATATTCTGAATTAGCTGTTGAATGTACCGTATTGTATGTGTTTTACTACAATTTAAGATGAGGATAGTCAAAATATCTTTACTAGTCAATCTTAAAATCACTAACTTGTTTTCTTTTAGAGAACTTGAGCCATGGCATTGGAATACATTTAAAATTAGACAAAATGAAAAACAAAAGCCAATACAAAGCAAGTTGAATTCTTTAAGTATTGGCTTTGGTTTTTCATTTTGCCTAATTTTAAAGGTTTTCTTTTCCTTCTACAAATAGTTATGTGTTAAATTTTATCACGATTTGGGACTCTCATGAATGTATTTGCATCACTTGAGTACAAAGTTATCAGTTTGATAATTTCTTAAATAAACATAGTTATTGACAATATCTGTACCACAATCTCATGATAATGTGTTCAGACCAAAGAGTCAAACATTTATGTTATGTATACTTGAAAATTGCCAAAGATGATTATAGTATATTGAGACTGATGGTTCTTCCCATGTGTTTGATAGGTAAAATCATTGGCCAATTATAAAGATACCAATGATTTATACTACTAATAGCTTCAATTATGGTATAGAGATACCAATATCTAATACCCTTAGTAGGTTTTGGGAAGTATCATCAAGCTGTCGGTTTACGATCACTTGGAATAACTCAGTATTACTATACTGCCAGCATAAATTCTCAATCTATATGATTTCATGTTCACCTAAGAAGATCTGATGTAAATTATAAATTATTTTAGTTATTTTCTGTACATAAAATAAGTTTGATCGAGATTTTTAACAAACAAATTTTGCGTTTTGTTTCTGGTACCAGTTGTATAAAGTATATTTCAAGGCAAATAAAATTACTTTTGTTCTGCAAATGAGAGTTGAGCGTTAGTGAGTTGTTTCTTTACTGTTAGTGGCAACTCATCATATTTGTAGTTATTTAGTTTCCAACCTTAATCTTGAAACTAGGTTAGATTTAGGAATTGGGGCACTAGACCAGGATATACTTTCAAAAAGGAATAGAAAGGAGAGCAGGCTCAGCTGGATAATGTAGGAGAACACAGAGTGTCAAATTTTCAGCTTTATTCGGGCCTTAGTCACGTTGAAAGAGAAAAGTAGGCTTATTTGTATAGTTTAATGAATTGTTGTGAGCTTCCTATATTTCAAGAGCTCTCTTGTCATCTTGACAAATGCCCTGATAGAGCCGAGAACTTGATAGTCTGTGTGTTTCTACTTTATCCAGCAGAGCTCGCTCACTCCAAAGATAATTCATCCTGAAATTGTTACAGTGCTTTGTTACTCTTACCAACGATTCATTGTGTCTGAGATGTTTTCTAAGCCAGGTTTTGGTGTACTGAAACGGGTTCCATACTCTAGGTTAATATCGCTATTTAGAGATTGTTTCATGTTTGTGATTTAGATTAGAATTTGATCAATATTTTTATGGTTAAATGTTGAATAATAATTTACTCCTGGTTTTTATTAAATTTTATATTCAAAGAAAACTTTTTAAGTTGTTGGCTTATGACGTCTGAAAGTGTGTTAACAAGAACGTATAGTTAAATAAGTAATCTTTATCTTGTTAGTACCTTTTGTAACTTTCTGTGTTAAGTTTTTATTGTCAAGACGTTTGAGTTTTTATACCATTTTATTTTTATATGCATCATTATAGTTTTTAAGCTTATATCATTCCAGTTCTCAAATATGAATTAGTAGTTCAAGTTATGTTTTCTAGAGATAAATAGCTATTAAGTCTTCTAGAATCACAGTAAACACTTAGATTTTACATACACTAACCTTGTATCTAACAGTAATTGTGTGATAATACTACTTGTAGGATCATAATTATTTCATCCTTTACTATTAATTTAATGTTGTTTAGTAACTAAAACTACTATCATTATCGTTCAGTGCCGAATATTGGGTTTAGTATTTGGTATTACAAGAATTGTGGCAGGAAATTATTTGTCTTTTATCAAGTTAATAATTCATTTTGCTTACCCCCACCGAGGAGCAAGTTCAAAGCCATCACGGGAGTGAAACGGCACTTGAAAGCCACAGGAGTGAAACGGCTCTTGGTAGAGATTGCGGGGGTCAACACTTGAAATCCAGTAAAAGCCACTTGGAAAAAAGTACATCAATTTTCAAGAGTTTAGAGGACACTCTTCCCGTAAGACTCTTTCCGATTGAGGCCAATAGTTTAATGAGGGACCGACGTGTTCCCATGGGTCTGAAATTTTATTGCTGGCATGGTTACTCTATTAATTAAACCAATGAAATCTTGTTTCAATCTTTCGCTTGAGAGAAATTAGAAACACGACGTAACAGTTTTGACAAAGCTCTTAACGGTAATTGTTTGAACCTGGGTTTATGTTGAAGTAATAAAACATTGATTCAACGTAAAAATGTGGTCAACAAATTCCCATTAAAAAATGGCACTGAAAGATAAAAATTTGTCTTTATTAAATTTGTGGTCAAGTGGAAGAGAGGACTTTATAGTCCTAACTTCGCCACCAATAAAGACGATTTTCATTTCATTATATTACCATGAAAATATTGCATTATACAATGTGACAGACTTAGTGAGGTTTGCTTTTGAGTGACTTAATCAACTACGAAGTTTCTAGAGTTTATAGCGTAAGACTCTTGATAATAGACAACAGTACAACTTTGCAAGTCAATGTTTCTAGTTTGGAATTGAATCTGTTTTCCTCTTTGTACTTTCCACAAATATTTGTGTATTTTCTCACACTTATGTTTTGCTCAGTTGTGACGCTCTCTATTGTATTCGGTTAGGGTAACACAGAGATGATAAGAAGATCCCTTTTGAAATATTACCAAATGTAATTTTACTTCCACGGTAATAGCGGACCCGTGGCGGGTCGGTATCGCGTACAAATCCGGAGCTCATCACTACGGTGGCTCTAGTTTGATGCTCACACTCATCGAAGTTGTTAAGTGACTATAACGCTAGGTAAAAGTCGAGGTTGAGTGGCAGAGAGGACTTCGTAGTCCGAACTACGCCTCATTAAACAAGACAAACTTTACATTTCTTTTTACCAAGCATTTAAAATTTGCTTGAAAGCCTTTGGAATTATTCATTTTTGTATAACCAACGTTCAATTTCTACAAGACAGTTTTTTAGTCGGTTGTTTTAAAAGTACAAATGAGTAATTATTGGATTTGGTTAGGAGAACTACAAGAAGCAAAATATACAAAGAATATTTAATACTTAAATTTATTCTTTGAATGTTTACTGTTTTTTTCTTCTGTTAGATCTTCTTGTCATTCTCACAGTAGTTTTCAAAGTCAAGGCACCCATTAAGACTTCACTTGAGAATTGTTCAACAGCGGCCAAATCACCAGACATTGTGGACAATGTTGACTAGTAAACAGTCACAACACGCCTTGTCAGTTCTCAATGCGTGTCGCCGACTTTTGCAGTACTTTAGACTTATCGACAAAGAACATATCTTGATTCACTCAGTCAATTCTTGAACTCAGTATCGCTATCTTAGATTTACACATTTGTAGCTTCATATAACAAATGAAGGTAGCAGTTTTATTAGAATCAGTCATATATTACTTGAATCTAAGATTTATTGTTATTTTTATTCGTTATGATTTTTTGTTATTTGTGAACCTAACTGTTGAACTTTGAAATAAACAATCTATTGAACTTACTTCACCTGTGTTTTAATTTTCCTGTTACATGAGATTTATCTCGGTCTACAATGATGCAAATACATGGCCATGTTTATAGCTGCAACTCCTGGCCGGGGAACTGTGGGAAAAGAGTTTACTAAAATGTGATCTTTTTGATTTAATAACTATATTGTTAACATACATGGAACAATTCACTATACATAAAAATTCTGAGAGTGTATAAATTTAAATATATATTCATTTATATATTTAACACCTAAATAGAAACAAAAGCGGTTATCTACTTAAATTAAACTTAATTAAAGCTATCTTCAGGGTGATTGAGAAGTAAGTAAGTAGTTCACGGCCAGGGATACAGTCAACAGTCTTTTGAAGAAAGTCAATTGGAATACTGGTGAAACATTTTGAATGTGATTTTCCAAATCATTTACTGATGAAGGGTTGAATTTGTACAATTCGTCCATTACAGAATCCCCATATGAATGACACAGAGTTAGATCTGGGCTTCTTGCAGGCCATCCGCGGCGTCAACACCGTCCCGGCCTACGTCCAGGAAACATTCTGTCCCACCACTCAAAACAGTTTTGAGCAAAAAACATATAACGATGAACCAATATTAGTAATCAAAGGAAACCTTATTGAATACTCAATATTATTACACTATTGCCAACATGAAATTCATAATGTTGCAGGATGACGAATGTATAACAAGATATTATTATTGTTAGTTTGAAAGTTCATAATAGTGGCGGAGAGCAATTTCGTAAAAAGAAGAAACAGACTTTTCCAGCCGTAACTGGATTAAACCTAGTTACTTTCCAACCACCCGGTAGAATGATGTTTGGTTTTAGAGAATAACAGAAATGGTTTTATTTAGAACAACTTGCCAAAAAGTAACATGAAAAATTTTATTAACTTGTCCCTTTGTCCTGTATCTTGTTAAATCATTTTTGTAAAGAAAGTCAAGACGTCAAAGTGTTCTTTAGCTCTTTTAAACAAAACAAAAAATAAATATAATAAATGTTTAACATCGAGTCCCTTAAACAAACAGTATTTCTTTCAACTTAAAAGACTTGGTCCCGATCAGATGATTAAGAAAAAAGTATACAAAATAAGTCATAAGATACAGTTCTTATTTGGCTTGGTTATTCTTTACTTATTGGAACAACAAAATGCAACAAGAAACAAAGGATCAACAACAAGTGAACAGAACAATGACTTTGAAGTAACAAAGTGGATTATATTGCACTCAGGGTTTAGATCATTATCGAAAGCTTCTATAACGAACAGATCACAGATTGTTATAAAATTAATAAAGCAAAATCTAGTAATATATTTAAAGTGTAAATTGATATTTGTATCTATAAAATATACTAGTTTTGGTAGTTAAGTCTATTTACTATTTACAAAACATTCAATACGGCCTAAACACTTAATAACTGTATTACAAATCTGGTTTGTACAATATTTAAATATTTACAATTCAGTTGAAAGTTTAAAATATATGAGATAAAGTACCAGTAACTGATGTGAGTAGCATATTTCTTGCAATGAGAGTGAATGTACGAGAGCTGTTCAGAAATTAGCAAACGTGTTGGCCTAGCGTCGCAGTGCACTACCACGCACACACTGATGCGGGTGTAGATCAGTGGAATGTGGCAGACAGAGACGAGAGCGAGTGTCATATTATAATAAATGATGACTGTGTTGAAATGTAGCTTTCAAACGTATATAATAAAATGTATTGTATTCATTTTTACTGTTTTATTCTAACGAGTGTGTTATTGGTAATCCTTTTCCCTATAAAAAAAAACCTCTACGGAGAGTAGAAGGATTACCGTGTTGATTTTCTGAACAGCTCTCGTACCAGCCTTACGAGTACTCTACTAATTGCCTTAAAACAAAAAAATTAAATTTGTTGTTTTACTAACTTTTACTGGGGCCTGAGCAGCTTAACCGAAAGCGGAGCCGGATACCGTATACAAGGCCAAAACCAATATTCAAGGAAACTTATATACATGTAGATAAATCCGGAATGTTTACACAGTTTTAATTAACAAATTCAGATGGACTGGCCCAGACTTTTCCAAGGTCCACAATTCACTATTAAAACAAATTCCAGGCTATTGGTCAAATGCATTCCCCGCCGACTATCAGTAAAAAACAATCTATTCTGTGTTTTCTGTCGTTTTTGAAAGATTTCCCAACTTTGAGTTTGATTTGTAAAAACTTTGACTTTTCTAAGACTTCCAGGTTGGTGAATCACGACTTTCGTTACTGTTAACGACAATTTCTAGACTCGCGTGCAGCGAAACATGAATACGATACCATTGGCGCGCATCTTGACTGACTCGCTAGTTTCGCGCGGCGAAAATAACGACTTTGATACGCTTATGACATAGCTAGATTCGTCCATGACATAATCGCCACGTTCGCGATCCCTTTCGCAAAATTTCCCGGTTTAGGGCCAAAATTCCGGTTTTCCCAGAATTCCCGTATGCTGGACTCCCTGGAGCTGCAATACGTTCAGCAATCACACTGATGGAAACAACTACCATGGGAACCGCCAAACCAAGAATCCATCAAGGATATACCAAACATCTGACCAGTCTTAGCAGCAGAAATATCTTATATTCATGGGCACTTCAGAAATCACCTAGCAAAATGGGTCTCTACAGGAGATACCCTATGAGTCCGCAAAACACATTCTTATTGAATCACCCTGGAGGCCAGTTTCTAGGGTGGCAGAGTTACACCCATCAGGGGTGGCGATTCTTTGTAAGCCTGGAGCCAGGGGTTGCGTTGCATGTTTGAACCACAAATTTTCCCCATCAATCTAATCACTTTTTTACACCCCATGATACATTCCTAGAGCCGTTAATTACCCGCGACAATTTCCGCTCGCCCTTTTACGCCTGTGATACATAATGGGGATGTCTAACTACACCTGCAGTTTGCCCTTTTACTTGCAGTTTGTTCCGACGTATGTATAAGTCTCGCGGTATGTTCATATTTTAACTACAGCAGTACATTAAGTTCCGACCACCATCTTACACCTGCCATACGTTCTGTGAATCGTTTCAGACCAAAGGTGCATTATGATCGCTGTGATGGATTTGCAATACGTTAAGAGAATCAGTTTCTAATCCGCGGTATGTTTCGATCGCCATTTTGCGGATGCAATACGTTTTCATACCCGGGGTACACTCCTAGAACCTAATTGTGCCCGCGAGACGATATGAGGGCCAATTTTCCCGGTTACACCCAGAATTCACACACATTTCCCGGGTTTTCCAGAATTCCCGGCCACCCTGTAGAACAATTAACTTTAACCTTATTTTTGATGTGCTAAATTAAACGTGAACTGAAATAAATAATGTTTAAAGCAGTCAGTTAGCACTTAAAAACTATGAATTAGCAGAATACTCGTAGGCACAATACTCGTAACTGTAACTGATGGATAATACTGGTTAGTAAACACATACAACAACACTGACTCAACAGTGAGACACGAGTAACAAAGTGAGATGGGTCAAGAGTCATTACGTTCAGTGCCAGTGATTTTCCATGAGAAGAACTAGCGAATAAGAGTTATTTTTAGTAGTATTGAGCATACTGCACCATTTTATCAGTTTAAAAGCTAAAGTCTTACTTAAAGAGGCAAAGTTTAGATTCTATTATTCGACCTTTCACTAGCTTTACTGCAAAATTACTTGAAGAAATTGATAGTAGAAAGCGGTGATCTCAGAGTCATAAATAGTGAAAGTGAAAATACAGACAAGTGACCCATCTTACGGCATTTATACACAAGTTGTCTAAAGCAAAAGGTTTCTCAAACTAATAAATAAATCATTTTCAAAATCAACAAATAAATTAACTACCTAGTATTTAAGCTTACGTGATCTAAAACAATCAGAAAACTAGTTAAAAGATTATTTTATTTCATTGTAGAAAAAATTGTCATGCTAAATACACCACAATCCCGTTAATCCGAATTTCCGGTTAATTCAAACTAGCAGTTGGGAAAAAAGTTGAATTTTTCTAGAAATATTTAAAGACATTTTTCGTTGTTACAAGGAAGAAACGAAACAAAATACTAACTTTTAGAACACATTTTAACAAATTTCTGTTTTCCCAGTTGCAGGACCTTGTTTTATTACAGTTACCTTGGTTGCGGTGCCTGAAGATCCTACGGTGCAGGTTGTAGCCTAAACACGTGTTTCGCAGCGCTTGTGTTAATTTTCGTTTAAACTTGTCATTCAGCCCCTTTTTTTGGTTAATCCGAACTGGGTCCGGTCCCAAAAAGTTTGGATTAACGGGACTGTGGTGTAAAATAAAAAACAAAGATCCAATATTTTGACAAAGGCATACCATTTTGCATTCATGCATCTAAAAAACAATATTTTAAAAAAGCGTTTTGTTTTTAAATTATTAACGTTTATGACATAACATTCAAAATAAAAGTTAAGTAAAAACCTTGTATACCAAAATCCAGAACTTTTCTGGTCTTATGAAATGTAAGTGATGTGTTTATTATGATGTTACTGAACTGAAGACTCTAACACACTTGCCACGACACAGTGTTCACAATTGTGTGACACCATTCCTTGCCGTCTGAGTCAAGTGTGTTAGAGCCTTCAGATTATCAGCTGTGTATAAAGCTACATTTGCAAATTGTATAAAATTCACACAAATCAGCTGAACAAATATAGATTAACAAAGCACCATATTTTATACTAACATTTTTAAGTCAACACTTAATTTTGTACTAAAAAGTATGTTTGATGTGTCAAAGTGTGATGTACTTTTGAAATTTTGTACGATGATATAAGCCAACAATACATTTGTACTTTGTTCATTTAATTATTTGACATTTTTCAATGGTAACTTACTGTGGCAGTATTGATAAATTTATTTTTTAACATTAGGATGTCACAAAAGTTTTAAGGCTAGGAGCTTTATAAAACATTTAATATTGCTTAGTTGTTTTTTAGACTAATAAAAAAACACCAAATCTTTTATTTAAATTTTCTAAGCCATTTCTCTATCCTTCTAAGATTCTTTAGCTCAACATCACAATTAATTAAAGCGAAACATTTGACTTTATTTTAAAAATAAAGAGATAACCCCATTGGCTATTTGATACAATCCGTTAACATTTCAGTCAGACATGAAACAGCGTGCCATTTAAAGCGAACAGAAGTAACGGAAGAATTATGTACCAAAGTTTTCTGACATTTCAGGTCATTAGAACTATTCAAAAATGCATTACCTAAAAAAGCTACTTCCTCGACATAACGATTGCTCACAACTTACACTTGATAGCTATCTACACAACAAAACTCCATTCCGACTGAAAACATCAAAAGATGGCGACATTAAGGAAGACGTTTTGAACACTACGAGACGAGGCCTAACTTAACTATAGATGGCAGCTGGGCTAGTAAGTGGCGAGCACAGGGGGGTGGGAGGTGGAGGGAGGGAGTGTGTAGGGGAAGGGGTGGGGTGGAGGTGGGGTGGGGGACGACATGAGCTGTGTTGAGACGTCTTGTTTCATCTGCTCATGAGTCTTGACATGTTCCTCCAACTCCTCCTGTATCGGAAACATTATTAGTGGCAAGATAAAGGTATAAATAATAAAAGTTTATTTTGAGAACATTATAAAACATAAATAGCAATCAAAGTCAAAGTTAAAATAATGTTTATTTTCTATTCGACAGTATCATCAAAATACGTCAAAATCACATATACATATAGACACGGAACACAAATATCATATAACAAAATAGATATAATATGTTGTACACTAATCTAATTAACCCTTTGCGGTCTCATTTTATTTTTAAATTTTGTAAAAGCCTCCCATTATGGTTTCAAGTCCCCTGTAAGCAAAATTTTAGCAAAAACCTCTCTGGTAAGTAGTGCATTACCAGTCATTGAACCACACCTCTGCTGGGATTTAGCCTGCCCCTAAGCTCAAAAGTGCCATCACTGGATTTGATGAGCCATTTTCTCTTCAGTGATCCTCAGCGGGTCATTGTGGCCCCCGCACTGCATGATCCAATAACTAGCATAGCACCGCACCAGAGCGCACCGGTGGGATTGAACCCACGCTGTGACAGACAGGGGCCAACTGTCCGTCACTATAACCACTAAACCACCGGGCTGTTTGTCGTAGGCTGTCAAACTCACACTTGAGTTGCCATGGAGTGGGGAGGAGTGGTAGTTTGCTTCTCTGCTCGTTAGTGTTAAGTGAAGCATATCAGAGACGGTTTCAACCGCCTCCTATACTCACATCCAAAGCGCTCAAAAGGAAATAGCGTTTGTCGACCTATAGTCGACACGCGACCTCAAAGGGTTAAATTTATCATCAAGTTATATACTATGAAACTAAAATTGTCCATTCATTCACATCGAGAAACCTTCCTGGCATACAGTTTATACATTCACTCTCTCCGTTCATTCGAATTATCCCACTCCGTCAGTCAGTCAATTAACATATGGTCTCCCAAGTGTGTGCCATAAGCTCAGCTCGTCTTTGCTGTAGAATGCGAGAAAAATATTTTTGTGACGAGCTTTAAATGCCTTGGGCATTACGGCACTTTTAATCGAATTTGGTACTCTGTTGACAAGTTAAGCTCCAGCCTGGGATGGCAAACGTTCATGAACTACCGAACTGTGTTGGCCAGTCTAATAGTTGTCTCTGTCTCTAGATTCATGTGAAATTGTAAGATAAAACCTGTTGGGTGTATTCTGAGAGTAAACACTCCTGATAGAGCTAGGGCATCCAAGAATCGGGAAATTAAAACCCCAACAATCAGACAGGATTTTCTAGGCGGGAGGGATTTTTTGAGACAAAAGGGTTTTCCTGAGTAGAAGGAATTTTTTGGGCAAGCAAGGTTTTTAAAATATTTGGCAAAAGGTATTTTTAAGGATTTTTGGGGTATTTTTTAGGGCGGGAGGGATTTTTTGAGTGAACGGTAAATTTAAAGGGAGTTTTCAGCAGATCTGGTAATTTGAAGGGATTTCCAAATAATATGTAACGTTTTGATCACTTTGATCTTATCGCATATCAGGTTTTTAGGCAAATTGTTATTTAAAAAAAACTCCTCTAATCAGAAAACAAATCCAAATAACAATTTTTTAAATTACAGTATGTTTACATATTTTTAAAGAGTAAATGAGTTATATAAGTGCAATTCTTTTGACATTCTTATTCAGCTTTCATTGACAGTTATTAAATTTTTCACAGCCTTATTACAAAACTCAAATTTGTACTAATTTTAATAGCCATTATAGATTCCATTGTTGGTTTCTTGTCAGTGCAAAAGCCAATTAAATTTATTTATGATCGCTGGAACTCAATATTCCCAAATTCAAAATGTTCGTCTAATTTTCAGTTTGTTCTGATATATTGCAATTCTGTGTGCGAATATTAAGCTCGCTGATGCCTGATGTCGATGTGACTGACCTTGGTGGTGAATCCCTTGTCGCAAGGCTCACACTTGGGAGGGGGTCCAGCGTGGCTGCGCTTGTGAGACACCAAGTGCCCCTTGCAGGTGAAGTCCTTGGGACACTGGTCACAGCGGAACGGACGTTCACCTGTGCCCTTGTTGTGCAACCGCTGGTGGAACAGCAGGTTACCCTGTACCAATCCGTATCATCACACTCACGCTCAACATTACACAAGTACGAGCCACTTCTAACGTGAGCCTGCTGACCACAACAGCTGTTAGTTCTTCTAATGGCTGTGGATAGGCAGAACACGTTTTAACGTGATTAACCGTCAACTGTTTATAAGTTAGTCTCTGTTAACCTTCGGAGGTAAAATTAAAAATAGTGAAATTATGAATATTTTTTTATTACATACTGTATATTTCCTGTACAAACCTTTTACTATTCAATGGACAATGTTTTTAATTGGTGTTTTATTCCTTTATCCACCTTAAAATATGACTTTTTATGAATTTACTACTTAAAATGTACCACTTTGGTAATTTTAAAGACGATATTCTGTTATCCGTCACGGCCCCGGTCCCGACAGTGACGGTGAATCAAGGTTGTACTATATCTGACTTCAAACAGTAATTGTTCTTTTATCCCCAAAAGCGCTTATTAAGTGTGACATGTCCCGCCGAGTGCGAGGAAGGTTGAAAAGTGCTGGTCGCCAGCTGGTAGGCAAACATTGTTACCTTGAGTGGGAAGCTCTTGCCGCACTCCTGGCATGCGTAAGGGCTCTCGCCCGTGTGACTGCGCATGTGGTTTACCAAAGCCTCCTTCTTGGTGAAGGGCTTGGAGCACACATTGCAGACATGCTCAGTATCTCCCGCGTGCGTACGCAAGTGCGAGGTCAAGTGTTCCTTGCGCGTGAACGTCTTCTGACAGAACTCGCAGCGGTGTGGTGACTCTCCCGTGTGGATGCGGATGTGGTTGGTCAGGTGCTCTTTGCGTGTGAAGAACTTGGAGCAGTATGAACACTTGTGCGGCGATTCCCCTACGACATTTTCAAATTCTGTTGGTTAAAAGTTACCAATCCTCTTAAAAGGATTACTAATGTTTCTTTGCTTAAGAAAATTAGAACATAATTTGTTGATAAACCAAAAACTACCTCTTGAGAGTTGAAAGTAAGTCCCACACTACATTTTAATGGTCAGTTAGGCCGACCAAAGATACGAGCTGACACTATTAGAGTGTAAGGGTGCCAAGACATAATATGTTGCACCCATATACCCCTTCCAAGTAAAGTCACGGTTACATTATTTTGATGGACCAACAATTTTCATGCAGTAGTCTAAATTCAAAAGTATTGTTTAAAAATAAAGTACACCACAGTCCCGTTAATCCAAACCCCTTTAATCCGAATTTCCGGTTAATCCAAACTAGCAATTGGGACAGCATTTTAATTTTTCTAGAAATTTTTAAGATTTTTTTGTCACAAGGAAGAAAGAAACAAAAATACTAAATTTAAAGCACATTTTAATGAAACAGTTTGAATACAAAAACAGTACAGGGATAGGTGAGGGAGGGGGTGTTATGCGCAGTAAGCGACACAGACGCAACTACGATGACGCACCGCGCCAGTGCCATGCAGCTAACCTCACACAAAAGTATTGCAAGCCTTCACGATGCAATGAGAGTGTTTGTGGCACTCTGGCGCGCGGCCGCATATGTGTAGTGCATACCTGCCAAAGGGTTAACAGGAATGTGGTGTATTGTTGAAAACTAATTAAATATGTACAGAGTTTTAAATTTCCATCATTTTTCTTGAAGTTTAAACTATTTACTATGCTTGCAAATTTCAGCCTTAACCCTTTCCAATCAAGCTTAGGCCGTTCTCGTCACTTGTAGCAAAATCGTACAAATGAATTCGTTCGTTAAAGCCCTTGATGACTCTTCGGCCTGCAAGTCTGTAGGAGTGAAGATTGACGTACTACCTGTGTGCTGTCTGATGTGGTTAGTGAGGTGTTCCTTGCGGGTGAAACTCTTAGTGCAGTATGTACACTTGTGAGGACTCTCTCCCGTGTGCTGTCTGATGTGATTCACCAGGTGATCCTTGCGTGTGAAAGCTTTCGGACAGAAGTTACATTGGAACGGTGTCTCACCGGTGTGCTGCCTCACGTGATTCACCAGGTGCTCCTGAATAAACAACAAACATGTTCACCTGGTGATCCTTGCGTGTGAACGCCTTCGGCCAGAAGTTACACTGGCTCCATTCCAGTAAACCTCCATAGCTTAAGGTAGAAAAATCAATGAACCGTGAGTCAGGAACATCATAAATGACTCTGTTGGCAATGCCTGGCTGTTAAGGATGAGCGTAAGGGTAAAAGGTCTACACCTCAGGAGGTGAGGACTCTGCGGTTGAACACCCATGTGAATCACTCGGTATGTCTTGAGAAAATGCATTGCTTGTAAGAAGCAAAGGTTACAGGCACAACAAAATGGTCGGTATCTTCACCACAAAAATTAAAAAATGTCATAATACGCTAAAAGACTGAAAACTTGTTGTTGGGCCTGTAAGTTGCAGTTATGTTCCAGGTTGTCTACATCAGCAGTAAGTCTAACCAACGATTATGTTATGGTAGGTAGATTGTGCATAGATGCTACATGGCTGAGGCAGGAAGATCAACGTAGTTCAGCAGCCCAAACACAGATAGCGCTACAAGAAAAATCCTTTAAAGAGTCTCAAGTAGAGCCACTGACACCCGCGCAAGTTCATTTGTTCTCAAATATCGCACGATTTGGTCACATTTAAATCATTGACATCGGACAAACTCGAGCATGTGGAGCCGACGGCAGAGAAAGACGGCAAGAGATGGCGGCGCTATCTGTGCTTGGGCTGCCGCAACTATATTCATTTTCCTGCCTCAACCATGTGGCATACATGCCCAACCTACCTGCCATAACATTATAAACATTATATTTGGTCTAACCCACTGACCTTGCGAGTGAAGCTCTTGGTACAGTAGGAACAGCGATGAGGAGACTCGCCGGTGTGTTGTCTCAAGTGGTTCAACAGGTGCTCTTTTCGGGTGAACGTCTTCGAGCAGAAGTCACACCTGCGGACAAGTACAGTCACTACAAATTCAAGCTTTGGTACATGGCTTAAGCTATATCGAAAAGACAACTTAGTGTATCTACTGCAGACAATATTAGTTCTTTTGTAATTATTGCTTTGGATGGAAGCTCAAACTTCTATTGACAATAATGATACGGAACTATATTCTCTTGAGGTGCTATGCCCGTAACTCATAAAACAGAATGAATTTTCCTGTCGTTCAATGTTTTAATCAAACGTATAACCAAGAAAGTCATTTGCATAAACCAAACAGATTAGATGGCTGAAAATTCCCCTGTAAGGCACTCCTACAGCTGTAAACTGTCCATTTGAAAACAACTGAAACATTTTAATCTAATTATAGGCTTGGATTTGGCTTCATTGTGATGCAAAAGTGTGATACATTAAGAACAAAGGAGGCGAGGAACCTCTTCTTGAAATGTTTAAACACCACTAAAAACTATTGGTCACCACCCTCGCCTGCATACTCATGCGCCATGGCTGTCGTTACCCGAGGACGTAAGCATTGCTCATAGCAACCATTTCAACACAGGAGTAAATATTCATTGCAAATAACAAGTTAGCTGTAATATCATTGTTACCTGTGTGGAGTCTCGCCGGTGTGCCACATGATGTGGTTAGTGAAGTGTTCCTTGCGCGTAAAGGCTTTGCTGCACACCTCGCAGCGGAACGGTGTGTCGTTGGTGTGACTGCGCGTGTGATTAGCTAGGTGTTCCTTGCGCGTATACTTCTTCCCGCAGAGTGTGCACGTGTGCGGCGTCTCCCCTGTGTGCCACAGCACGTGGTTCAGAAAGTGCTCCTTGCGTGTGAACGCTTTCTTACATATATCACATCGGTTCGGCGTGTCACCTAGCGCAACACGCACACCATCATTCTACACACCCTCACCATCACCATCACAGTCAATAGGGTGTTTTTTACAACGTCTTAAACTCTTGACAAGGCCAAAATGTACACAATACTTTTGTTACTTTAATGAAGTACGGTACAAAAATTGTTCTTTGTCTGTTTTAATCATGTTTACAAGGTTTTTGCAAATGAATTTAATTGTTATAACAATTGAACAATTTTCATGTAACAAACAAAAGTAACCTTAACTTGGGGGGGAAAGGGGGTTCACTAAGTAAAGGGAAAGATTTCTAGGTCGTTTTAGAACTACCCTTTTAAAGACACCAAGTTATTACCGTATATACCCGAATCTAAGACGCACTTTATTTACCATATTTTAGGCTCTAAAATAAGGGTGTGTCTTATATGCAGGTGCGTCTTAGACTCGCACAATATGATAAAAATTTGAATTAATTTGAAGAGCTACAAAACCCTTAAAACATCGACAAAACATTCAGATAGGCCACGAGAGGTAGGAAACACAACAGGGTCGCATATTGCATTGCCTGTTTTGAAGAGTGGAATGAAAGAATTTTTTGTGACTAGAGGGGACTCAGAATTGCTTCTTATTGCATTGTGTTCTCCATCCTTCTTCCAGTCCCTCGCCAGACTTCAGCCGCCAGGTGGTCCTTTATCTCTCTACCTGTCTTCCTTTCTCCCGCTGCTGACCCTTGTTTACAACATTTTTGTGCTGTGGGAGGGGCGTAGTGGTGGAGCAGGGCGGGGTTTGGGATGGGAAAGGGAAGGCAATCGTGATGCATTCTTTGTTCTGCTTTTACTCTTGACAGCTGCAGCTGGCAATCACTGGTTGCTAAGGAGGGGTCAGGGGCCTGACAAATCATAGCCCTCTAGCTGTTGACATTATAAAAAACGGGGGTGCGTCTTATACGAGGGTGTAGAATTTTTTACTGTATATTCAGGAAAATTATGGGTGCGTCTTAGATTCGCGTGCGGCTTAGACTTGAGTATATACGGTATTTAGATGGTACTTGCTTTGTGCCATGAATTTTACTTGAATTAAAAAAATTGTTCACAAAAGAGTGAACTCACAAAACATAATACAAAACGAAAAGAGTGAATGAGTGAAACATAGTCAACATATTTCAGCTTAACTCTGATATGCCCACAGTAAAGGTGAACCTTCTCCCTCCCACCCTGACAGCAACTACTGCTATCAAGTCCAGTAGCGTAAGCAGGGAGGGTTATGTACATGTACATGTATGCTAGCAGTGAGTGTACTGACCGGTGTGTTTGCGGATGTGGTTGACCATGTGTTCCTTGCGGCTGAAGGTCTTGTCGCAGTACTGGCAGCGGAAGGGAGTCTCCCCAGAATGGCAGCGAGAGTGGTTCTCCAGGTGTTCCTTACGGTGGAATGCCTTGGCACAGACGTTGCACTGGTACGGCTTGTCTAGACAGTGACTGCGCGCGTGCCGCTCTAGACTGCCCGCGGACGCAAACACGTGGAAACATATCTGCGCACATACAGTACATCACCGTGTAGATTGGGGGGAGAGGAGACGAAGGAGGCCAGTGACTCATCGGCTTCCGCTGCCTACACCTCGGCTGTGTTGAAGTTATGTTTGCATCCCTGTATGTAGTCTGGCTGTGGCTAGGATCACTGTAGTTGTGTTGATTGTACTCTACTGTGTGTGATGATATCACCTCCAAATTTGTAATAATGACACTTAAGTAGTCATTAGAAACTTGACCGGTCGGTTGGCTAGACCCTTACAAACTAAAAACGCCAATAAGGTTTAACAAACTAATCACAATTTTTTTAGATAAACCAAAAAAATTACTGGTATAACCTCACTTTATATAATTAAAAAGTTATCTTTAGGAAAAAGTCGAGCCAGAACAATTAAACAACAACACTGATCGACAGCAATTGTTCAGGCAGATTACCTGACATGTGAGCATGGAGCTCTCGTTGTGACAACTTTTGCCGTGTTGAACCAAGTCTTCACTGCTCTCAAAGGACCTGCCGCAAACCTGCAACACAAGCCAAGCAACATCGTCACATCACACATTCAAGCAACATCGTCACATCACACATTCAAGCAACATCGTCACATCACACATTCATCACTGGTGAAGGAGGAGTGGACAGTTGATATCCTGACTCCGGTAAGTACCCGCAACAAAATGACGACTTTCATTATTGCTAATGACAATCTCTTGACTCCCACTAGTGCCCACGGCGTAATAACAACTTTGATACCGTTCGGCGATAGTTAGACTTGTCCGTGACATAATCACCACTTTTGCGATCCCTTTCACAAAATTTCCTGGTTTAGGGACAAAATTCCAGTATAATTCCTTTACTTTCCCATATATCAAACGTTTCTGTATAATGCCCAATTTTCCCGGAATTTCCGTATGCTGGACAGCCAATTGGTCCCACAATTATAACCACAGTTTTCATCCTATAGTGTGCTATGAAATCTTTTTGAGTCCTGATATATTTTCCTAGCGCCCATTTAGCTCCCCAATATGTTACGGATGTTGCCTTAATTCCCTGTGACAATCTGATTACAAGAATCCAAGAGCAATTATTCTCTCCCAATCTACCGGCAAGAGTAACGGTGACTGCCACAAAATAGCTTGGCACTTATCTCCAGTTTATCACTGTAGACTATATTCACGGTTCTACAGTTGAGTGGACTCACCTGACACTGGTAAGGCTTGCGCTCAGTATGGTAGCGCCGATGCACTATCATCTGGTATCTGTAGGGGAACACCTTGTGACAGAGGTCGCAGGGATGGGAGCCGGGGGGTGAGTTGGGTCCCTCCTCCTCTACACTCTTCACCACCGCTGAGGCCCCCGCCACTGTCACCCCCGCTGTGGCTGTGCTACCTTCCCCCGTAGTCTCCACACCCACCGACACCTGGCCTGTCTGTAACTTGCCGAACACTTCGTGGTACGCCAGCAGTTGGTTCAGCTCGTCCACATTCACTGGCTGCAACACAGGCGAGCATCTTAGTTTTACACCCTTAACAGTGATCTTTCATTCAAAATGACAATTACAAAAACACTTTTTACGCTTAAGTGAATGCCGAATTGTGGTTACTCATTAATAACCTACAGAAAGCTAACAATTTCGGCAGATCCCCAGGCTGTACATATCATTAATGATAAGAGCTGTAATTTTCACCTTAGACGATTACTAGGCTAATATTTTCCAAGATGCCACGAATATAAAGAAAGCCTTTTGATCTACCTAACCAAACTCAATGTTTGTAGAACCCCCTATAGAAAGTGCACAGCAGTTATATGTGCAGATATAATACTGACTAGGTGACTACTGTGTAGGTTTCACTTTTAGCACTTACTTTATAGATAATATTTTCGCCAAGAGCAGACTTGTCCACGAGTATGGCTTGGTGGTTCTGCTGTGACAGTTGGTGATGTTTGCCGTCGTTGTGATAGCTGAAACCAACAACATTCAAAGTGAGAACAATTAGAAGCTTTGCATTTTGAACAAAATGTGTTGTTTGTTTGTGTTTGTGTACCTTGTGAGCACACCTCCTTGTTCATTCTTGATCTTGTTGTCCTCCACCTTCACCTCCTGTACCACCAGCTCTATCTGCTGTGGCTCCTGGGACTGACTGAGTGCTTGATGTTGTAGCACCTGAAACCGACACAACATTAGTCAGTTCAATATTTCATTCATTATTGAGTCTTCCGGTCATCTTTAATTAGAGAGAGACCGTTTTTTTAAATCTTGAAGATTGGTATTCTCATTAAATTCACACTAAAACAGTCAACAAAGTCAGTACATCCGACCACACGTACTGTCTTCCATTTTGCCTTGCGTTTTGTGTAACCTAATTTCAACTTCCGGTGTTATGTAAGATGTTGATTTCTCTCTATTTCCCCCTGTGAATGCCGAATCACCTGTGCAGAATTCCACCATACAGGTGAGTTGATGGTTATTTGTCAAGAGTGATGCTGAAATTTATTCGTGCAAGGAAGCCCAATGGTAAAATTCCGCAGGTTTGGTTTGGTGTTCACGGCGAACGAGAGAAACCAACATCAAGTTGCGCAAATGTGAGATACCTGTTGTTGCAGCTGCTGGTGTTGCTCGGGAGTGAGTGTGATACTCTGCGACGTTGGGATCTGCAGGGTCTGCGGCTGTACCAGCGTCAAGTCACATTGCACCTGCACAAAACACCTTACACTGTCACACTTGTCCTGCAGTCACAGATGCTTCCGCCAATGATAAAAGCAACAAAACCCATCACTTTCATTTTCATCCAAGACTTTCTCAAGACTGTCGTCAGCATCTGCGATGAAACCACAACTCTTCCATCAATCTACAAAGATATTTTTAAACTAAAATTTCATTGCCACAAAATATCTGATCTCACCATTGCGTCCGTGAGAGAAAGAGTGCAAAAGAATGTGAGGGTGAAAGTATATACGAGTAACATTTTCAAAACTTCCCGGTTAAAAGACAAAATCTGGTGTAATTCATGGTTTTCCCGGAATACCGTGCAAAGTGAAGAAAAAACAACTGTGTCCTCTTATTCTAAGTGTTTTTTTCAGAAGAACCAAAGATAATGTTATGGTAGGTAGATAAATCATAGATGCCACATGGCTGAGGCAGGAAAATCGACATAGTTAGACAGCCCAAGCACAGATAGCGCTGCCATCTCTCGCCGCTCTTCCTCCCCCCTCGGCTCCACACATAAGTGTATCCGATGTCAATGACATAAATGTGACCAAATCGATTTTCAAAACCGAAGAGACTTGCTTAGCGTCACTGGCCCTGCTTGAGACTTTACAAATAATTACTTCACAGCGCTATCTGTGCGGCTGCTGAACTATGTTGATTTCCTATCTTGGCCATGTGGCATCTATGCGCTATCTACCCACCATAACATTATATTTGGAAGAATGCTACGTACCTGGCAATGCACCTGGTTGTTGCCGCACTGCTCTGTCACCACTGTGGACTTGTCGTGAAGCTGTAGAGTCTGTGTGGAGGCGTGAGTGGGCGAGGGCAGAGCCATCGGCAGCGTCAGCGCTGTCATCCCGCCCACATTCACCGGCATCTACCCATGACAGCACAGTTACAGGCTCACAGTTACTCTCAACCTGCTTCAACTGTGAGATATTGCTATCCAGCACCCTTACATTATACGATTAACTAAGTTAATCATACAACAAAAACTAAAATTAATTTGCTCCTCTTCATCTCTGTTCTTGAGATTTCCCACTGTTCCTTTGTACCTTAAACTTCAGAAAGCTGCTTTTACAAAACTCAGGATGCAGCTCGTAGAAAACTCAATACTCATCGGTAAGACAATACTCGACACAGCAGGTAAACCACTACTTAGCAAACTACAGTCACTCTTCCACTACCACACCTTCTTTCAAAAGTTGGTGTTTGTCACATAGAAACTAAGAGTCTAGAAAGTGAAACTACTGACACTGACCGACTGAGCTTGATGTTGTTGGATGAGAGTCATGGTCTCCACGCCGACGTTGACGGGAGTGAGACAAGGTTGTCCTCCGTCCTTGCCTGGCGTCTGCACGAACGACACCTGTAACATCAAACACTCCAACTGTCAGCTGAGATACAACATTCGTAAAACGTGATTCACTTATTTATTGCTTCGACATTAATAATAAACAACTTTAAATAATTTGATAATTTATTAATTGAAAACGCCATTCCTAACTTTATTTGAATGCAACATCAATATGTTCGTGGGAGAGCGAGTGTGTGTTACATACCTGAGGAATGGGTCCGGGGAAGAGATTGGTGAGGACCCAGTACTTGGCGACACTGGAAAGCGCCACCGTCGTGCCTTGACACATGTCAGCGCCCTGCGTCACCTGCACAAGCAACCCTCCAACTACTTTCAAATGCTAAGCAATGACATTTAGTATAAATATCACACAGATTTTTAGTCCTCCAGTCAGGCTGAGTCACTCAAGTCCTTTCCAACTTGTGCTTTCAGAATGTTTAACCCTATACCTGAATGTCTTGGACAGCCATTTCCATAAAATGTTTGTGTTAATTTTGCATACAAACTTGACTTACCGGCACTGGAACGACTTCAGCGTTCGGCATTGAAGACGTTGTGACAACTGATGTTGCCAGAGGATCTGACGGATTCATGATAATTCCCAGTTGCAGACTAGAATGGACTGAACTGTCTTTTGTACTGAAGGTGGACCATCATTCTGGAAAAATATTTCATAAACATTAAGCTACAATCAAAAAAGAAGAAAGATAAACTCTAGAATAAAATGGCTAAAACTATCCAAAAAAAGAGACCTATTACAAAGGTGAATTTGCCCTAGTGGCCTATGTAACTTCATTAATGAACCCACATTGCAAGTAAATCACTAATTTATTACAAAAGAAATTTGAAGACAAAATGTTTGGACCGAACCGAGACCTTATTTATAGTACTAACCTAACCTAACTAAACTCAAGTTAGGGTTAAACAGATTGAAGTTAAGATCTGATTGGGGATAATCAGGTTAACATCAAACTCAAGGCACAAGCCATGCCTAGAAAATTATCTTAGGCCTATTGGCCTTCAGAGCGTAGGCTCTGGATAAGTCGCCTACCCTAGCTCTAATAATGTCACATTGAATAAGGTGGTTAAAACATGACAATACAGATGGATAAAAGATATTATTACTGTGCTTTTAGAACATTTTGTAACTGTTACATCTACTTTGGCATTAAAACAGCTACTGGAACTTGTTCACTCAAACTGATTCCTTATCATTGTTAGTTGAAAGTTCCTAGTACAAATATGTAAACTCTTGGCTTAAAACTGTATTAAGATAGGAAATAGGCTGCTTATAAAATACCTGAAAGTTGGTGAAGTCACATAGTCGGGTTTATTATGTCTTTAATTCAATAATCTGACATTTATAAAATAACAAAACAAACAAAGATGTCGTCTCCTATCCTTTCCCAGCCAACCACAAAATGGGGAAGGGGATGGAGAAGAAGAAGAAGTAGTACATTAGCCAACCATCGATTATTAATAAAACTTTATGTTATTATATTCACAAGTGCTATATCATACAATACATTGTAGCAATTAGATTTATTATTATTATTTACGTGAATTTTCAAAACTAAGCTTAAACCCATATTTTTAGCATTTCAAAATAAAAATTATATTGAGGGCGTATAGACCTACAGGACCACTTTAGTTGTTCCCACCCTTTTTTTTCTTATAGTACTTACACCTTTTGTAGGTGTCCCGGTTTACTACACTAGAAATATTGCAACCCTACGCCACTGCGAAGAACTTGAACTTGATGGTCTTGATCCATGTTCCTAGAGTACAGGATGGGCGTCAAAATGTCTTCTTCTGATTTTACGACCGCTCCAGGTATTCCTCAATGGAGTCAAATTCCTCTTTCATGAGCCATTCCATAAGCTTGCCTTGAAGATCGTGTCAACCAAGGCACAAAGAAGTCCTTGATGGTGAGGCCTAGTTTGTAAGCCAAACTGAAACTATACACTCGTAACTTCCTCCCGAAAAAATTGAAGCAAAAACTCTATCTGCAAAATCGCCCTTACTACTCACTTAAAGAATATTTCGAAGAATACCAAAGCAATTGGTCCCTGCCACCTACACTAAATTAAACTAAAACTCCTCTTCCCAGAAGACAGGAAGAAGATTAAGCCATCCCCTGGCTAGGGGAAAAGATGACGACACCCCCCATCCTTGAGATGGCGTGGGCGTGGACGGTGGATCACAGAGAAGACTACACCTCATCACCCATCAAAAACACTCAACACACTCACCCTTCATCCCATATTCACTTTAAAATACCCTCTAGGAGTGGTCGGTGTGTCAAATCAAAGTATCATGATGAGTTTGTTGAGACCTTGAGGACGAAGCTAATAACTAATTGCGTCACATTCACACTTACCGGCTAATTAACCCTCGTTGCGACCTCGAACAAAGACTCCGGGAGCAAGGGCTATCAGGGTACCCAAGTTCATCAGGGTAAATGAAAGTAGTTGTGGTTGAATAGTTTATAGTACCAAATTTAATTCTGTCCATTGAAAAAAGTGTTTATAAGTTTTCATTGAGTACATCTTACCACAGTGCAAACCTTTTAAAAGTTTGCAAAATACAGTACTGAAATCAAACATAAGAATTTTTCATTGAAGCATACAACTGTAGATTCAAAAAAGCTGATGCTCTGAAAATAGTTTAATCTGAAAAACCCTACTATTGTAATCTTGACTGAACATAATAAGATATTTTGTGAATTGGGAAGGTTTAACTCAAAGTATTTTCTTTTGGCATAGGAATATATTAGAGGATAGTATAGTAAAATATAGTACTTTATTGGAGAAGGGATTAAAAGCCCCATTTCCCTCTTATATAATAAAAAATCATTCATTAATTCACCCATGATAATTCATGGATATAACTAATTCATGGATATAACTAGTTTCTTACCAGAGAAAACAAACCTATAACTTGATACCGTTTCTTCTCTGATACCTTCACTACTGTACCTATATTAACATAACAATAGATGGACTTTTCTACCGGTTATTGTGTTTAATACTACACAACGTTTCAAGAGGAGTTTTTATACCTATCGAAACATTGTGTAGTTTTAAAACACAATAACTGGGGGGAAAGTGCATCTAATTTTCTATGTTAATATAATAATACCAGCATAATTAATTTTCAACAATTATTACTACTTATACTAATAGACTTTCAATAATTGATTACTCAAAAAAAATCACTAAAAATAACAAGGAACAAAAAGAGACAGATCAATAAATAATATGATTTATTTATTTTATTATTAACTTAGTATAAATACAATGAGAACTTTGTAAATACGGCATTGAATGATTGATTCGTAGAATACTGGGCCTGAGACTAGGAGCTATGTACGTTGGTGAATCATGGAAAAGACAATAACTCTGCTATCACTTTGGAGTCGAGAAATATTTGTTAACGCTCCATTCTTCCTATACTAACAAATATTTTATTTATGAATCAACTATTTACTTATTACTCATGATAGAGAAAATCTTAATTTTTACAGCTCAAAATATGAATACGAGATGTTGGGACAGCAAATGAAGAAAACTGCACGGCCAAGTAAGTAAATTTCAAAATTGAAGATAACATGTCATGTATATTTAAAGATGTTTGACTGTTTTTACTGAACTAACGGATTAAGTTGATGTTCAGACACTTTGACTTTGCTCTGTGCGACGTGGATGGTGTATCAGCGAGCGTTTGTGTTACGCCGTTACCCAGTACACTGCGCAAGCTCAAAGATAAAGTGTCTGAAGAGTCAACTTCCGTTGTGTCGAGTATTACAGCCGCTAAGCGATGGAAGAGACTACACGCTACACTAGGCCGTGTTCAGATATCAACAGGATCTAGAATCTATATCTCTTCACTGATTAATTTCTCAAACGGTACAGTACAATTGTAATTTAAGATTGTCTAATCTATCCGAAACATCTAAACTTTAACTAAACTAGATTTGTGTTTTAATTTAGTTAATTTCTCGGTGAATTTGGTCATGTCTTGCTTCTTGGGAATTCTGGATGTTAACTGAAAGTTAAGTGATAACTTAGCCAGAATTTCCCAGCAGTCATAATGATACCGAGAAATGAACACTTAAAACACAATCGGTCAGAACAAAATATTCATTTCATAAAATATAAAAGTTTGAACGGACTACAACAAACCACACAGTATGATACAAGGTATAAGTCGACAATTTATAAAATTGTTCTAATGATCATTCACCAAGACGATTGCCTTGAAAATAGCGGCTATGTACATTGTAACATTGTAAAGGATACAGGGGTACCAACTTAGAGGAACTGAATAACACTTTGGTTCAAGCTGGGACACCGGACAGGTATTAGTATAATACTTTCAAACAGAAATCCCCATTTAATTATGGTAATAGAAGAAAATGCCTTAAGAGGCGGCCGCAGGTCCAACTCAGAGAACCGCTTATAACATGGGATAAAAACTGCAAACTATGTTTTAGGGCAAGTTAATTTACTTAAATGTGAAAATTTTCTCTCGGGAAGCATAGATCTATTGATGCTGCTTCATATGAACACTAAAACTTTGACTTTCGTCATCAAATCAATTCTGTACTTCTGAACTGAAAACTGTGGTTTTCCATAAAAACATAGCACTCAAAATTCAGTAATTAAAATTCTATTTTATAACTAAACTAATTTTTTTCTTTTGTATATGCAGCAGCACTAATGACTCTGCTTCCCGAGAAAAACTTTCCTTGTTTTAGTTTATTAATCTACAAAAAACACAGTTTGCAAATTTTCCCATGTTAAATTTCCTATTCCATTTGAACGCCGTTCACTATCCCCCCCCTTAAAAAATGTCATTAAAAACACATTCTATAAGTTTGTTGTTGTTTCAACATATAATAATTGACACTGAGCACCCAAGCGTAATCTGTCCACAGATACTTCTTATATAAACATGTGAGAGTACAGCTAAAACCTGTGATTTGTACTTTGGATACTTCATGTAGCGTTGGTATATAATTTTATATCAGCTGATATAATTATTACGTTTATTTACAGCTGTTGTATTTATTGGCTTGAATTGTTGGTTGTTTGCTATAAGCCTTGCTTCTAATATCTTACATTGGCAAAATTATTTAGAAAAAGATTACAAAACTTACATTGAGCGAATGATTTCTGTTTGAAAGTAAAATCTAAATCCGATCCTGCCCAAGCCTACTTTGGTTAAACTAAACATTGCTTTGTCAGAGGAGCACCTTGTCTCCACAGTTAACACTTTGTCAGTTAAGCAACAATATTGTTTCAAACTAAAACCTATGTTGTACTCTGTACTTACCAACTAAACAAGGGAGTAACATTTAGAAAACTTCTCATGGAATTATATTTGAGGTAATTATTATTAGGCACAATTTTATATTTGTTACTATCTAACTAACATTTACGTTAATGGTATTTTACAAATGTCTAGTCTAATGTCATTATCAACTTTTCTTATTATTAGTAACCTATGTAAAACCGAGCACAATGATTGAATATTAGCTCAAAAGGATCAGATTTTTGTGTCCAGTTAAACAAATGAAAAAGTTTATCCCAGCACTAAAACACAGGGTTTATTTCAAACTTAAAGCTAAGTTTTTACAAACGTTTTTAATTATTTATTTATTTCATAAAAACTATATTTTGTCTAGTCGTTTTTAAATCTACTTTAGAAAAGGTTTATTAGTATTGTTTTGAGCAGAATATTTCTGCACCGGTTTAGCACCTTCTAAACTGATCGGTGCTCCTCTCCCGACCAAGTGAAGACGGTCGTCAACTCTAGACAAAAACAAATAAAACACCAATCCAAAACTTGGCCAAATTTCAGTAGACTCCCAAGAGGGTGTTTTCAACAACAAAAACACACGCTAAGGGGCGTTTTTTAATCCAGCCTTAGCCGGCGATTAAAATTTAACCGGCAGCCAACCAAAGGGATATAATTATTGTGAGGTTAAGTTTTACTTGGTCTGTTTTGATTTGCATTTTAGTGTTGCAGTTTGTAATTAACTTGTTTAGCATAACGTTAACATGTTAAATTCAATAAAGAAAGGAAAAAGAATACCTTTATTGCATGAATAATCTTCAATTATTCATTTAAGTGTTTTGAACGTTGAGTGAAAATGTAAACATTGCAGACTGTAAACAACTTAGCCAGTGGTTAGTAAACCAGCTGGTTAGTAGGCAATTGAAAAATGACCCATAGAGTGAACAATAGTCCATTTTTTCTAAACAATTTATGTCTACATTGAAGAATACATTTTGCTAACAAGTGACAGAATTTCCTTAAGTATTCTTGTTGATTGAGCAAGATTAGAAAAAGCCCCTTCAAAAACACTGCAAGTGTGAGTTACTATGTTATATGACTATCATGTAATATTGTGGTTCTATCTGTAAAATTCTTAAGTAAAGTTCTAAGTTTTCATAATTTTAATCAGTACAAAATAGTCCTTTAAAAATATTGAATTACGGTAAAAAAACAATAAATTTTATATAAAATTGTTTGTAAACTGGGCCAAGTTTTAGACACACATGAGGGGACACATTCACTACATGCTATATCAAAATAGAAAAGTAACACAAACAAAATGTAACAAAATAGCTCTAAAACTTGTCTCCTTAGCAAATATTAACAGTATTGATTCCTAAACTCGTAGGTAACAATGTCAATTAGTCTAGAATGTAAAATGATTTGTGTAATATTGTTATCACAAGATGTCTTGACGACTGATATCTAACAAACACGCTCAACTATCGATAAGCAGTCGAAATTGTACTACGGAACAAATATAACGATGACACACAGTGGAACTAAAACTAGGGGTCAGCATATGTTTGGGTGTAGAGTTAACTCAAGCTATCAACTGAATAAAAAACAATCAAGTTAATGAAGTTATTCATTTCATCATTTTTTTATTGAGGAAAACCAAATTTTACAAACAAATTGCCCAGAGAATTCGAGAAACCGATGGTTTTCTCGCCGAGTTGTGTCAAACCCAGCTGATCCCTAACTAAACCTAAGACTGGAACAGATCTCTAACCCACTAATACAAGTTTGGAAGCCCAAAATCCGAATAAAATAAAGAGGCGACCAATTCACATAAACAATGGCTAAAGCAACGTACTTCCCACATTGGCTTAATCACATGTTGAACAATAATCTCTTAACAATCTTTCTTCAATTGACAAAACTAGCCAGGTCAATGTCATCTCAAGTTTTCATATCCCTTGCGCATAAGAATCGGCTTATACAGACATCAACATTGATCATAATAAGCAGATTACCCAGATGTATTTGAACTATTCCTTTATTGAAACATTTCATGTCTTGAACAAGTCGATTCTTCAATTCATTTTGGTATTGTGATGTAAGTTTTTCGATTCGTTCAGTTTAAAATGAAAGTTGTGTCATTTTCCACGGCTAAAAGGAAATAATCGTCAATTATAAATCATAATTAGCTTTGAGGACTCATTGTTGAAAGTGACCTGAGTCAGAACTAATATTTAACTTCAGTAACTTCAGTCTAATACTGAAAAGATATAAAAGAATATGAACACAAGAAAAAACACACATTTTTGTTAAAATAACAAAGTCTGAACACTTTACATTTTCAAGTCAATGCGATAATTTCTGAGACGGTCTTAGCTAGAAGCTATTAGAAATAAAAGTTCCTTAACTATTACCAAAATTTTTAATTTTTCTAGACTTGACTATATTTTTTTACAAGGTTCCTTTGAAGAACACTTTGATGAACTCTACTGATACCCTTTACTTGCTACTTGCAGATTGCACTAGACGTGGTTTCCAGAAGGGATCTGCAGTTTGCACTTCTCATGAGACTGTTTGCGGTAGGCTTGTATCTTGTTGATGATGGGCAGCACAGTGAGCAGACCCCCAGAGAGGGCGATGAACACACCGGCCAGGTAGAAGGGCAGATCGTAGCTGCTGGTGATGTCGTACATCCAACCTGCGCAAACGTTCACATACGTAAACATTTATATAATGATATATATAAAAAAATGATATACCTCTTGCAATAACAAATCTGAATAAAAACGTTAAAATCTTCAGCCAATTAGTTTTAGTTTTTGATTATGCCTTCATTTCCCGGTTTAGAAATCATCTAGAGAACAAATCAGTTTGTAACTGAACCTATTTCATAGTTAAAAAGTCCATGAATTTCAGAGCTATGACTTAAAGTCCAAATTGTCTAAAAGAAGAAATTTTGCATTCATAGCCCATTAGAAAAAAAGTTGTCCAAAAAATGTTGAAACCTGAGCATTTGTAACTAAATTCACACCTGCTAAAGGCGGGCCGATCAAGTTGGCGACTCCTTGGACAAGCAACAGCAGTCCGTAAGCATTGGTAAACCTCTCGAGAGTGATGAGCTCCACGAGGATGATTGAGGTGAGGGAGTAGTTGGCAGCAATGAAAAGACCGAACAGACCCGACAGGACGCAGAGAAATTGATACGAGGACACCAGGGGGATCAGAGCAACCATCACACCGCAGAGTGCCATGGACAGTGCGTAGACGAGGTTAGCATCCACCCACAGACAGTCTCCGCCCAGCCCAGAGCAATCTGTAAACAGACACCAGGGGATCAGAGCAACCATAACACCGCAGAGTGCCATGGACAGTGCGTAGACGAGGTTAGCATCCACCCACAGACAGTCTCCCGCCCAGCCCAGAGCAATCTGTAAACAGACACCAGGGGGATCAGAGCAACCATAACACCGCAGAGTGCCATGGACAGTGCGTAGACGAGGTTAGCATCCACCCACAGACAGTCTCCGCCCAGCCCAGAGCAATCTGTAAACAGACACCAGGGGATCAGAGCAACCATCACACCGCAGAGTGCCATGGACAGTGCGTAGACGAGGTTAGCATCCACCCACAGACAGTCTCCCGCCCAGCCCAGAGCAATCTGTAAACAGACACCAGGGGGATCAGAGCAACCATCACACCGCAGAGTGCCATGGACAGTACTTAGACTAGGTTTTGCATCCACATACAGCATACAATTTTAGGCGTCTATTTTTATGGTGTAGCAAGGATTTTATTCTTGTTTTGCTGACATGGGTAGGGCATAAAATGAAATTTAGTCTTTGGGTACTCAAACTTAAATGCTAGTTGACAACATATATAAGCATCTCTAAAATCCTCCTTACTGCGCCCTTGGCTGTTTGTTGAATTCAGACATGACTATGACTACGTCAGTCTCAGCTTGCACCTTACCTCCCCGATCATGTTGAGGATGCCGATGACGCTAATGAGGTAGCTGGCGTCCGTGTCGCTGTAGCCCATCTCTATCGCGTTGTCCGCCAGGTAGACGTAGGGCACGTCGTACCAGGTGTACAGCAGGAAGTTGGAGATGGCAAACAGCAGGAACTTGACGTTGGAGAAGTGGGAGAAGTCTAACATGTCTGTCAACAGGTACCACAGCTCCCACAGACCAGCAGACCACTGGGAATGCACAAGCACAGGGGGTTCAGATCCACATGCATTGGATTGAAAAAATATAACAATACGATACTTTGCAAAAGCTAGAGTTACCCGAGACTATATGTGGGACAATGCATAAAAATATCTGCAGGAGTAAATAAAAACAAATCTTGGACAGTAATAGAGGTAGTGACTATGAGCCCCGGATGGTAGACTAGAATAATGATATGTCAGTAGTCTCAGGTAAGCAAGCTAGAGCGATTCCCTTACCGTACAGTTTGTTTCACAACAACTAGGCGAAGTCATTACTTGAGATCAATTGTGGCAAAGTCAACCGGAACCCTCTAGAAATTATCTTTTATCTTACTGTGTGAGTGATCTGTACTCTTTCGCCTTTCTTGAAACACTAAGAAAAAAGACAGGAGTACTCGGCAGGTGGTTTCACGCGTTATTTTTTACTTTTAAATTTTCCCAAAAATGGAATTAATTAGAATCAAAGATAAACTATTTAAACAATTATAATTTGCAGATATCACTTATTTTACAGGTGGAAAAGAAAATTGACTGCTAAGTATCAACGTAAGGTATGCCATGGGGCAGTTGGTGAACTAGTGAAGCCCACTACATCTGGAAACAGTACAAGTAGAATGTATATAACAACAACAATTAGTTTAATGTCAATTTTTTACAATAGAAGTATTGTTTTTTTGACAATATACTAAAGTACCACAAGTAAGACTTTAGCCTAAGTAAACAATTAAATTATGGAACTTTACCTATCTATAAACTCTCTAATTGTATAAAACGAATTTTGGGCAAGATAATTTATGAGTTTGGATTTGAATTGGTTTGAAAAATAACTTTTAATGTTGTCTGGAAGTTTATTGTATAGAATTCTACCGGCTTCAATAGGAAGTTTATCACATAACTGAAGTCTATGGTAGTTCGGTGGAATATAATTTTGATTTCGTGTGTTGTACCGATTATTTTGATTCACATCAATAGAACACTTAGCCCTAAAGAACAACAAGGTTTCTAAAATGTACTGAGAGCATAAAGGCAATATGGATAAGGATTTAAAATGTTCCCTGCAGGACTCTCTAAACTTTAGCCTACCAATAATTCTAATTGTTTTGTAGAACAAAAATCCTGCGAATTTTGTTTCGAGCAATTACCCCATAGGCATAATCCGTAAGATAAATGGGGATGAACTAATCCATAATATGCCAATTTTAAAACGCCTTGGCTGCAATGAAATGACAGTTTTCTTAATAAAAATAAACCTTTGGATACTTTGCTACAGACAAAGTCAATATGGTGATCCCAAGACAGTTTTTATCTATAAAAGGCCTAAGAACTTTACGTGGTCAGTCTCTTGAAGAGAAGTGCCATTAATTGTTATATTATGATTACTATCGTCTTGCACATGACTGCCAGTACTAAAACCGGTTAATATAACATGTTTTGGACAAATTTGTATTCAAATCAAGCTGCCTAAAATATTCTACACAACTGTTGGTTTTTTCAATAGCAAGCTCTCTAAGCTCAGTATAGCTATTGCCATTAAAACTCAGAGTTGTGTCGTCAGCGTATTGTAAAATATTGCAATTGTTCATATTATTATCAAAGTCTTACAGATTATTATTGTATACAATCTGAGATGCAGTTCTGAGATGTACCCAAGAGAAAATGTTGTACGTTTCTTTATAAGAACTCAACAAACTCTTCATTAAAATGTTTAGTGTGAGTGCATCAATAAAAAAACAGGTAAGGTACGGTAAAAATAACACAATTATTTTAAATCCAACACTAAAACTACATGTAGTGATTAAAAGTATAAAAATATTCAAGGGGAATGCCATAGCTACCTTGTCAACAAGTAGTAAAATAAAAAATATTAACTTAACCAAAAAAATTAATTTTGATGACAAAACATATCTACTAGCATATGACATGTCCCAGTCTAATGCTGCTAAGTACTTGAAGTAAGAAATCGTTTACCAAGCTAATACAAATTTGCTTAGACTTGTCACAGTAAAAAAAATACTTTACAAAATGTAGGATAAGTATTAAACAAAAATTTTAAGTACCAAATAAACTTATAAATAAAAAATGAGTGTTATTATTTTGAAACAATGCTTTATGAAAAACCCTAGAGTTCTAAAAGCTTGGATGCTGTCTCTACTCGTACAAGCAAGATGCCATTCCAGAACTGTGAGTTGGCTGCACTTTCACTAACTTTCTAAATTCTTCATTTTCAGTTTCATGCCACACTTACTCAACCCTTGTTTCACTTCTCACCTTTTTCTGCAAATTACAATGTTCCAGTTGTACAAAACATTACGGCACAACACAACTCATAGTCCACCTTATACTAAATTGCCAGTTGAAACCAAAATGCAATGAGAAATATGTTTCTCAATAATGTGTTTCCTTCCTCTTTTTCTTGAGAAAACCTGAGCAAAGTTACCATGACTTGTTTTTTCTATCAGACATTTTGAAGGCATAACAACAAAAAACGTGATTCATCTAACCTATATGAACAAAAACCTACACTAGTGGCAAAAACATGTTTTAGTTCTGGAGTTTTAAACGCTACCAGAGTTGTTCCCCCAGGTCTCGTTATGTAGTAGTGAGACCTCATACTTAAGTGTTAAAGTATACACGCATCATTGACTTTTGCAGGAAGCGCTAAGGACGCCTCCTCACACAATGCGGGTCTGTCGCTAGAATGCAGCACGTGATGCACTCAGTAGTGTATCAGCTGTCTGTGTGGTAGCAAGCTGAGCGCTATAGACCAGTCACCACAGAGCATTTTAGTTGCGTAAGTTAGTTTGAAACATAGTCTTTTCACATATTTCAATATTAGTTTTGGTTTTCTCACTTTCTGTATATGTATGAGTTTCTTTGGGTGATTTATTTACTTGTGTGTAGTAAATTTGTTATAAGTGTGCTGAATATCTTGACGGCACCGATTTCAAAGAATTTGTAAATGATGTACTGAGCACTTCATTTAACAGCAACTAGAATGACGAGTTTTATAACTGTTATATGGAAGTTAGTGATATTTCGGCAAACAATATTTTAATGAAAGTGACGAAAGAGAGAAGGAAATAGATGATGCTGTCCCCAACGAACGAGCAATACAAACCGACGCGCCTCGCAGCCTACTCCCACTCCTCCCTTGCCTGATACATAAGTACACATATATAATACATAGTTGTGTAAGTTGTAAAAAATATGGTATTTGATAAGTAAGCATTCAAAAGTTATGTTGACATATGTTGTACAATATGATTAATATTGTTTTTGTCAATTCAACACTATTTCAGCTTTTACAAATAATACAGTTTTTGGAAAATTACTGTTAAAAAAAGGAAAAACAAAATTAGCCTTGACTTTTTTGCATAAAACTTTGTTTGAGGTTCCAAGGCTTTCACTGTATGGTGCTCAAAATTCTGTTACCGCACGAAGGGTTAAGATTTAAACCTCTAGCTCTTAACCATTTGACTAGTAAACCAAAACTTGGGGAGTTAACACTATGAAGCCAAAGCCCGAGTCCTGTAGCTGTCTATTGTAGATTGCTACTAGAGCTTAGCTTGAACTACTAGGTGTGAGAATGGTTACGAGGTCAGCTGACGAACTGGCAGTTTAGGTAACGCGGTTGTCCCGGGTTCAAATCCTGCAGCAGGAGCAATCCATATTAAGCTCACTTACGTGTGGTTTAGTGATGGGGAGGGCCCACCTTAAATAAACGTTGACCGGCACAGTTGGAATTGGTTGGTGTACGGGAGTTTAATATATGGATTGCTCTAACACATGTTATGCTACTTTTTGCTTTGTATAGAGTAAAAGGACACAATTTTTTTGGGTTTATTACATTTCCATTAAGAGGGCAATAGAGGGTGTGTGTGAAATTCACTGCATAATTGAAATAAACAAAAAAAGACCAGGCTTCAAATGTTAAACCTCCAGCTGTTATCTCATCAGTCCCGGTGTTCCTGAGCTGGAGTCGGTGTAGAGCTCCACCGTAGTCAGGGTAGAGCTGTGACCAAGACCACTTGACATCAACACTGACACACCTGAGGTCACTACGAGTTAGTGAATCTGTCAATGTGGCTGAGTTACAACAGACCAGACTGACTCTGACATACCTCGGACTTTTCCTCTGCGATGGTGGTCATGGAGTTGCGGTAGATGTCGGGACAGGAGGAGGCTCTCAGTCGGTAGCGGTTGATGTTCAACATGGCTCCTCGGTAGGTGAGGGAATGTCTGGGCAGATACAGAGAGATCTGGTTACAAGAAGCTTCATGCATCATCACAATACAGAATACTATTTAAGGTGCCCATTAACATAAAGCACTTTGCAAATAATATTAATTAATTGGAATTAGAAGAACAGTCAGACGGTTTATTCCGACAGGCTTTCTCTTGTGTGTGGCTTTTCCCAGAAGTTACCGAACCGAATGTTTAAATAACTTGGCTCTCCTCAAGGATGAAACTTGAGATCTCTCTTATCAAATAAACTAAGAAGTGTTTAAAAGTAAATGGTTAAAACTACAACTCTAATTCTAATAAGAAATGATTGCCTCAGTTCAAACACAGAAAATAGAAATTCTACAGAAATCCAATCGGATAGGAAAAGTAAAGTGTGGCTAAGTTGTCACATCCATCATCAAGCTCGGTTGAATAAAAATCATGTGAAGCCTAGTTTGTGCATTGAAATATTTATAAGCAAGTTCACGTGAAATCCAAGAATTGGCTTAGTACTGGGTTGGGGGTAAGAAAGGAGACCATTGTAGAATGAGAAGGCTGGGTGATGGGTATATGCCACTCATGCAAAAAAGCAATTGCTTGAAGAATTCCAAACAAATTGCTCTCGCCTTTAAGGTAGTCTGTAGATCCTAGAATGCTTTATAATGGGTAATACGCTTCCTACAAGCTACCCAACACAGTTACATCAAGGTAACGATGCGGTCGATTGTTTACCTGTGGACCCTGAGGTTCTTGAGGTAGCTGGCAGTGGTGAGTCGGGTGGGGGCGCGGCTGGTGTGGTTGCCACGGAGAGGACTGGTCTCCAGGTCGTCAGTGGTGGTGGCCTTGGCCTCGGTAGGTGTACGAGCGAGAGGACTGGTCAGTGTGTTGTTTGCTACAAACCTCGCGGACAGTTGGTCCCTCGGCCGCCCATTCAACGTCTGTAATCAGGTGTTTCAAGTATATTTAACTGATGGTGAAATAGTGAGTAGCGTATTTGGTGTTCCCGAGGGAGCATTGAGGACCATTCATTTGTTCTTTATTTGAACAAACATAAAACAAACAGCAGTGTTGGGTAACAAGCGATAGAAGAAGCACACTAATTTTCTTTGCTACTTTTTTTAAGTAATTGTTAGTTTTCAGCCCGAACACTTTGCAATGAGAGCTGCTAACCGGAGTGAATCATGTGAATTCCTCTCTCCACTTTTGGTGCTGAAATAGTCAGAAATAAAAAGTAAGCATCGCTCATGTGAGACAAAACATGCCGCGGTGGGATGTGCTAAATATTGCGCGACTGAGAGGTCAACAGGCAGCGCAAAAGTCAACAAAACACCTCGAGTTGTTACAACATTACCTGATGTTCGTTGAGGCGCTCTCCATCGCTGAAACTCCTGGACGAGATGAGCAGGCTCGGGTAGTTGTGTAGCAGCACCGTGTAGAGATGCTTGTGTGTAGTCAACTGCTCCAACACCTCGAGTGGTACTCTCTCCTCATTCCGTACAAACGTAGGCAGACTCACCAGCGAGCTGAACTGTCTAGACACTAGCTCCGTGTCTACAGGGCTCTCTGTCGGTGAGGATACTGTGTAACAAAAGTATTCGTTACATCTCAGCTCAAAACATTATTACGAAGCGTTTTCAACCGTTTTTGAGTTAAGCATTGCGGAACATTTACAGTCATAATACACAAGTGCATCAACAAATGTCATAACAAATACAAATAATCTCTTTACAATTCATCATTGAAAATTTATGTATATCATAATATTGGAATATAAGATAGAAGATAGATGGTCTAGAAAAACTTTTTTGAAAATCTCCGAGAAACTTGACTGAATACAGTAGAGTCTCGATAATCCGAGGTAATTGGGGCTGATGGTACCTCGGATTTCGAGAAACTCGGATTACACGGAAAACAGAGACAGAAAGAGTTTTCAATGTATTAATAAGTCATATTTAATTTACATAAGTATTGCAAGTACGTATACATAATACACGGTGGCCACAGAAGTAGCTTGATAAAATTCACGCATATTTACCAGTTTTTTCCCGCAATATACACATTTTCCCGGTGCACTTCCACTGTAGCAGAGGACCGCTTACCCTCAGTCTGCACCAATCCTCGCTAAAGTCCGCGACCCTTCCGATCGCGTATTTCAGACCCGTGTTAGACCCGGTTTGTCCCGACGCGCTCGCTTTTTAAACCCCACGATACATTTCGAGAGCCGTTTGTTACCCGCGACACTTTCCGATCGCTCTTTTACTACTCTGGAGACCTTACCGGAGACAGTGACAGGAAGAGCGACACTGTATCATCTATTATTAGTGAAGAGCGTGAGACAGTGAGACATTGACTTTGACTCAGAAAAATCAATACTGTACTTACTCAAACAGCTGTCTTGTAAACAGCGTGCCACTAACAAATATGCAGCAACGTAAATTGAAGGCGTTATCGAACTCATAAAAAAACGTTACGAGTACAGTACAGTAATAATTTTTTTTTAAGGGTACCTCGGATTACACGGAGGTTTGGATTACCGAGGCTCGAATTATCGAGACTCTACTGTAGAGATGGGTCTGTAGTTTTCAATCTCATTACTGCAACCAGCTTTGAAGATTTGTTTGATAACTGAAGTCTTACAGTTGAGATGGAAATGCACCTTGGTCAAATGAAGAACTGATCGAGTGAGCAAGTGGAGAAGCAAGTGTGAGTACAGTACGCATGTGTTTGTGTGAGGATTCAGTGTACAGTTTCAAGATGATTGGATGTTTGCGGTTAGCTGAGCCAATCAATCAGCGACAAGCAAATCACTTTCCGATGTCGAGCCGTGCCTCAATATTTACTGCTTTCAAACACAAATCAACCAGATCAAGCAGTAGTTCCATTTATGCTGATTATTTTAAATTTTACTTTTATCCTTCAATAATATATAATTCATTGTCAATAACCTCAAAAAAATGTTATGTTTTCTTCATTGTCACATAATGTTAAAATTTGGATACAAATAATTATTTGAATGATTAATTTATTAATACAATGAGAGAAACTGAGAAGTATCCTCTAAACATGCCATACTTTTCAGTTTCTCTCATTGTATTAATGTACCAAGTAGCCCCAAAAGGTGAACCGAAAATAAAAAGATTAATTTTTTCCACTATACAATAAAATTATGTTGAATGAATGAGCAACAAAAAATTAATAATGGTTAAACAAATAAGATAGAATTGTTGTTTTTTTAACAGCTGTACTTGAAGGATTTCAAAGAACAACTTTGAAAAAATTAATATATAATTTGCAATTTATGATTGGAAAAGCAGTTGAAATATTAAGTACGAAGGCTTTGTGAAGTGAGAGCGAGGGAATGAATGAATACACAGCGCAAGTGTCAGTACAAGAGCTGGTATAATGAAGCACCCTTGCCACACACTCCTTCTCACCACTCCTTCTCACCACTCCCGGTAATTCAATGTGTCAAGCAAGAGACAAGTTTCCACATTTTCCTTTCATCTTCTTTACACACTTGTAACAATTTAAGTGTTAATAATGTTCCATCTCAGAGATCATTAGGACTTATTAAACTCTTGATGTAAAAAATAAAAGACATAATTTTAAAATACTTTGAAAACCAATACAAATGTTTTAGGTTGTGAGGCTTTTCGCCAGCAAAGCAGGAATTTACAGAAAACACAAAACTTAACTAGATGCCAGTTTTGCTGGTGAAATGCCTCACATCCTAAAATATTTATATTGGGTTTCTTCAGAATTTTAAAAATATTTCTTTCACTTATATACCAGTACTGCAGCTCTCTCACTTTCTTTTCTTTGATGATGTATTGATAAGTGACAGGACATTAGTTCTTCCACAAAACTACAATTTCCACTTGAAATGCAAACAGCCAACACTAACTCCAAAAACACCACTTTCAAGTTAGTAAATTAACTGCAACCTCCTATAAAACACAACAAACGTATTTAGAAACATTTGACTAAACAATCTGTTACTTTCTCAAACCATCCAAAGCTAGTAGAATTCACTTTGCAACACACACGTGACTTGTGTCACAGTTGACAGTACCTAGATTGACAAGTTCAGTAGCACCCGGGGCCGCGGGCAACTCAATATGAAGGAGAGGAGACTCTGAGATCGGTGCCAAGGAGTCCCGCTTGTACACATCTAACACAACACTTCTGTACATCATCTACACTAAACAGTACTCAACTATTAATGTAATAGCATTTCTTAGATATTTTTATTTTGTTTGATGTTTGATTTAGACACATGCGTCCAGGTCCTATTTAGTAAATGATGGGAGAGGTTAGGTTTGTTGCTACGTACCGGGTCGTTGCAGGAGTCGACGTAGCTCGCCGGTGCTAGGTACCGAGGTGGGAGTCTGCTGCGTGGAGTTGTGTCCACTGAACGAGTCGGCCGAGGTGGTGTTGAGTCTGAGCTTGCGCTTGCGCTTAGGGTCCTTACTCTTGGGGCGGCCGGGGGTAAACTTGAGATCACGCATGAGCATGCCACACACACACAGATTGAGGAACAGGCCGGACAGCACCAGCGTAGTGCCGCGCCAGCCGTACTCGGCCAGCAGCCATTGCGTGACCGGTGCGAACACAAACGTGCCGATACCACTTCCACACACACTCAACCCCGTGGCGAATGAACGCCGCTTGTCGAAGTAGTAGGCGACGATGACGACTGCCGCTACGTAGCACAGGGACAGACCGAAGCCGGCGATCACACCGAAGGTGAGGAACAGCAGCTCGATGGAGTTGGTGAAGGAGGAGACGATGAACCCCGCTGCCGCCAGGATCGCACCGATGATTGTGACTCTCTTGCATCCGTAGCGGTCCGTGAGAAAACTCGCCACCGGCCCGGAGAGCAAGGGCATGGCCATGAATAACGAACCGATCCATGCAGTTTTACTTTTACCTTCACCGAAATAGTGGAGGAACTCGACAAAGATGACTCCGAACGAGAAGGTTATCCCGTCTGCAATCAGGTTAACCATGAAAGCGGCGAAGACGACCACCCACCCCCAGCCTCCGTCAGGAGCGCGCATCTCCCTGGAGCCGGAGTCATCTTCGAACTCACTGCTCGAGCTGCTCGTGTAGGAAGGCGCTTGACTCAACCGACTCTTGGTCTTCTCGGGGCTCGGGTGAGTACTGTCGTGATGGAACTGCACGTGCAGACCGCTCTTACTGCCTTGACTCGTCTTGCCGAGCTCTTGAGTGGGCGACATCACTACTGACCTCCGTCGCATCGACAGCACACTCGCACTGCGCACATTCTTCAACAACTTATCGCTAATTTCACAGCCGCCATCGGGCGACGTACACCCGCCATTCACACTCTTAACCGGGGTAGATTCGTCCGTTTTGTGGGGGTCGTCGTCCTCCATTCCGTGAGCGAGCGGGAGAAGCGTTGCTGTAGAGGCGAGAGGGACAGCAAGAGACTGTCACGTGCTGGGAGAGTAGAGGCTGTCATCAGTGAGACAAGACTGGCCATGCGTAGTCAACAACTGATTCTCGAACACACAGATTCCTGCAACACAACAACACAGATCCATCAATCACTCCACCTACACAACAACTCATACCGTAAGTAAATGATTCTGATAATAAATAAAGATGGAAAGAGCTTCATCAGATCGCAAAGGACAATAGTTTACGATCATCTACACTTTAGAGAAATGAGTTTAATTTGTCAGCGAGTCAAGTTCAACTTTAAGTGCTGAAAAATATTCTACTATCGTCAAAAACACAATTAAAAAAATGTCATATTGTGATAGTATTTATTTGTCACACCACCTTTGTAAAAACTCTTACAGAGAACCAAAACCACTAATCTACAGTTGCAACGTACACTCAAGTCAAGCGCAGAATAGAGTTAGTGGTTCGGGCATGGAAGTGAGGAAGGGAGGAGGGGGTTGTGACATGGTGGTGTGGAGGGGGGTTGTGGTAAGGGTGGAATGGCTTGTGTTTACCCATGATATTGGCTACCACCCTCCCAAACCACGCGGTCCTTAATTCTCACTGCTTTCTTCAACACCTAGAGAATCATATTAGTAATTGATATCCACTGGGTTAAGCTTGAAATTTGTTTTTGTATGTTCCTGCTGAACACTTTTTGAAATTGTACCATCAGTAATAAAGAGAACATTTACAAGAGAAGACATGTTTGAAAGTGTAATGTATACATCCGTAGAATAAAACACAACTTCAGTGAACTCACACACAATTTGTTAAGAATTTGAAAGTTCGAAGATTGTGTTCTAAAAATCCGAAGCCTTCATACTTTGCTTTAAGCCTTGTTAAATTTGACTTTCAGTCACAGTGTTTACTTGTGTAAAGAGGGATTTGAGCAATTTATTAAATAATACTCAAATTACATATTATGTACCTATTATTTAACTACAGTATGACATTGAAGTGAAATTGATTGAGAAATGAGCAGAGTTGTTGTAGTTTTATTTATTGAAAACTCCTCTAAGTTTTAAACGCAGGAAATCCTAGGATAACTTTTCCTCGGATATCAAATATCTTGAGGGAAAACTAAGACAAAGAATCGGGAGATTGTCCAGCCAACTCCAGAAAGTTGGGAAGCCCGACAGTTTATGACGTTACGAGTTTCTTTACTCCACAAAATTAGTTTTGTATGACTTTCTAGTAAACTTTTCAAATTTTCTTTTGTTGAATATTAACTAATATAAAACGTCAAAAGAAGTTAAATGAGTTTACGTTATTATGAGACAAAGTTTGAAATGTGTACAAAGTATAAAAACATGACCTTTGTCGTGTACTTACGCCAAAAACTGTCTAAGAACCACTCTGAGAGGATTGAATCTTGATTGCCAGAATATCATGAGAAAATAACTGTGTTTAAATAAAACTGCAAGTTAACTAGAATGAACGCATTGTCTGGCAGGAAAATCTGGAAATATTTGGCAAACAGCAAATTCTGGCAAGGATTTAAGTGACTCTGTCCAACTCTGGCGACTGCTTATACTGTCACTCGCGGCAGCTTGCTTTCTCTCAACCAAAACATACCGAGTTCAACATGTACAACTGTTTACACTAATGCAGTGTTCACTTGATGACTGCACATTTTGAAAACAGACTCAAAATGTCATTTGTGTATTTAAAATTACATGTTAGCATGCTTTGCAAAGTTTTGTTTACGGACGACGTCACTGTTTTATCACTGTGGTGAAACGGAGCTTACACATAACACAGATCAAAAGTTATCTTTAATCAGTAATCCACTAAGTCTACAGAATACAGATGGCCCCATTTCAATGCGGACATGGTTAATTTACAGACTTGAAAATATCTCTCGGCATAAATTGTAATGGATTTCTGATTAGTATATAGTAAACGATGATAGTAAATGACAGGTCGTTTCATTTCAGTAAAATATTAACTACTTTTGAAGATAGTCCATAACCCAAATGTCACCAAAGGGGAACGGTCTAAAAGGGGCCAGAGGAAAATTTTAAATCAGGGCACATCGACAGAAAGTTGTCATTCATTAAGAGTGCAATGCTGTATAATAGTAATAATATAGCAAACTTGAAATGTCTACCATTTGTTGTTAGAAAAGGATTTATTGTTATCAAGCCAGACTGAATATCGGTTAAAAATATATGTTACATTTTCAGCTGGTTTATCATCCGGTAGACATTTTTGTCACCCTTATCACCGAGGTACACTTCTTGGCAACACAATTCATATTATATTTGAAATAACAGCAACAGCACAGTGGATTGAAACATGTAGCACTGTGTGTTGTGTTTGTTTGCAGAATGCAATTGTCAGAGAGCCAACACCTGACAGAAACAACAATGTTGGCAACCCTTTCTCTCGACAAGAGCAACACCGACCTTGTTCACGGCACACCCCCTTGTCCTGCAGCACGAGCCACAAGCCCGGCACACCCCCTTGTCCTGCAGCACGAGCCACAAGCCGGCACACCCCCTTGTCCTGCAGCACGAGCCACAAGCCCGGCACACCCCTTGTCCTGCAGCACGAGCCACAAGCCCGCAGCACACCCCTTGTCCTGCAGCACGAGCCACAAGCCCGGCACACCCCTTGTCCTGCAGCACGAGCCACAAGCCCGGCACACCCCTTGTCCTGCAGCACGAGCCACAAGCCCGGCACACCCCTTTGTCCTGCAGCACGAGCCACAAGCCCGGCACACCCCCTTGTCCTGCAGCACGAGCCACAAGCCCGGCACACCCCTTGTCCTGCAGCACGAGCCACAAGCACACCCCTTGTCCTGCAGCACGAGCCACAAGCCTGGCACACCCCTTGTCCTGCAGCACGAGCCACAAGCCCGGCACACCCCTTGTCCTGCAGCACGAGCCACAAGCCCGGCACACCCCCTTGTCCTGCAGCACGAGCCACAAGCCCGGCACACCCCCTTGTCCTGCAGCACGAGCCACAAGCCCGGCACACCCCCTTGTCCTGCAGCACGAGCCACAAGCCCGGCACACCCCCTTGTCCTGCAGCACGAGCCACAAGCCCGGCACACCCCTTGTCCTGCAGCACGAGCCACAAGCCCGGCACACCCCTTGTCCTGGAGCCACAAGCCCGGCACACCCCTTGTCCTGCAGCACGAGCCACAAGCCCGGCACACCCCTTGTCCTGCAGCACAAGCCACAAGCCCGGCACACCCCTTGTCCTGCAGCACGAGCCACAAGCCCGGCACACCCCTTGTCCTGCAGCACGAGCCACAAGCCCGGCACACCCCTTGTCCTGCAGCACGAGCAAGCCCGGCACAGTCCTGCAGCACGAGCCACAAGCCCTTGTCCTGCAGCACGAGCCACGAGCCACAAGCCCTTCGGATGAATCCATCATTCAAGTTGAAGTTTCAAGTGTGGCTTGTGAGACTGGAGATGATAATTTATAAAATATGATAGGTAAAAGTAACAGAATAAAAGGAATGGGTTAGGCGAGTAGATAGAAAAGGAAGACCAACTACCGCTGGCATTAATTAAACCATTGAGTTTGATCAATAGTGAATGCTGACAAACTGCAGCAATGAAGAAGGAAGCATTCTGTCTTTACTGTTCAATATCGATCTGGTAGAAACCGTCAACCGTGTAACTGGCGTGAATACTTTGAACCATCAAGAGTGTGAGCTCTCCACAACGACAACGGTCAACAGCTACAGAATGTCGTACGAGGTGTCAGTCCAACCTTGAGACTTGTAGACCGTCCAGATGATGGATGGATGGATGGACGGACGTATGGTTGGATGGATGGACAGATGGATGGATGGATGGATGGACGGACGTACGGATGGTGGATGGACAGATGGATGGTTGGACGGACGTATGGTTGGATGGATGGATGGACAGATGGATGGATGGATGGATGGATGGACGGACATGGATGGATGGATGGACAGATGGATGGATGGATGGGACGGACGTATGGATGGATGGATGGACAGATGGATGGACGGACGTATGGATGGATGGATGGACAGATGGATGGTGGACATGGATGGATGGATGGACATGGATGGATGGATGGACAGATGGATGGACGGACGTATGGATGGATGGATGGATGGACGGACGTATGGATGGTGGATGGACAGATGGATGGATGGATGATGTACGGACGGACGGATGGTGGATGGTGTAGCGGCGGCGAAGATCTGACGACTGGATTTTGCGTGGGCATCAGGACAATTACATACTTTGTACTCCACACATTTGACCTACAGAAACACGCACACGCCGCCATTCCTACAACTCCAAGAATAACAACATTTGAGCACTGACAATAGAAACTCTGTACAGACGCACATTTCTTTGTTATACACACCGAATCCATCACCGAGCACGGTTACAGTTACTAAACTTCGTAACACTTGGCCTCTCCCATTGGAAAGCTGGTAGACGCTCTTTTCTCTGAGGAACCAGCAAGACACCTCATCTTCATGACAAGAACATTCACTGTTCAAGGTGCTGTTGGTAGGCACAGCAAGGACTGCTTTCTGTCTGCAGTTTGGGTAAAGGTCCTCTATCCCATAAAGTTGTATGTTTGAACCAATCAACATGTTTACATTGCCCAAGAGTTTATAACACAATGTTAGTAATGGAACAATTGAAAGCTACACGTTCTAGCTTTGGACGTGGGTTTACATACTCTTTCAACACATTCCGAATTGAGTCCATTTCTGGACTTGATTTGCCAAGACTCCGTTGCCTGATAGCAAGGTCAGTGGAGAACCAATACAACACATTGAAACCTGCCAGCGTCCAAGCCTTCAAGAATCAAGGCAAGATTACTATCCTAGCCTCACTGTCCTTGAGCCACTGTCCTAGACTTCAACTGGGGGTCCAGAGTTCAAGAGCACCCAACCTTACATAGCCCAACCACTTTTAAATGAAACAATGTCTAAAACGGATTGACGTACTAAAAGAGCGCGGTTGTCTGAATCAGGTGACCTTCCTTTGCCAGAAGCCGTCGATGTATGTAAATCATTCCAAGCCGGGCACCCGGCCAAGCCCCAGAGACGTGTCAACAGACAACAGCTGATTCACAATATCAATAATCAAATATGTTTCACGCACAGTTTCAAAACTAGCCAACTTCACTTGAACGGTCGTGACGAAATGTGAAGAAAACCCAACGAAACGGGTACACTTATATTTGTGTGTATGTACAGATATATATGACAAGAATCAATTCTCAAGGTTGTCTGAAAATATGGGCCAAGGAATGTTGCACCCTCCTCAGATTAGATTTGAAAGGGGGTGGGGAGGGGTGTCGACAGTGTCAAGGGTGTGATCGATGGCCAAGTAAAGGCCACTGCACCCTACTACACGTTACTGAGCGAAGTTAAGTCTCTGGTTCAACTCCACTCCACGTTTTGTGTGACGCAGTTTGAGCCTCATTTATTTTCTTGAAGTTTTGTTGTTTGATGAAAAGCATTTGTTTCAAGATTACACCGATTATATTCCAAATTATGTACATACTCGTAGTTGACGGCTATGTACAAAAACACTGACGAAACTATCGGATTAAACTTATAATCGGTTGTAGGAGGCAGAAACTTGAATTTCCTTCAAGAATGATCCTGTGATTTTATCCTAAATCGAGGGTTAATAAGGAGACACATCAATGGCAGATTTTCCTTTCATTTACACAGTCGGGCGAGTCCGCTTCCATCACGTCAGAGCAATCAGTCACCACCTGCCCCAGATGCTACTCATGTGTCGCACCCTTCGTAGCCACATGGTCTGACTGGAGGGGTGGGGGTTCTCAACCCCTCCCCCCAGTCCCTAGAACAGCTACCCTGCAGTATCACATGTCATCTCCTCTCTATAACCAAGTAATGCAGTCAACATTTGGTGTGCCCTTTGGGGATTTATTCGAACTTAACCCGGCAGTAAGAGCAGTTTAGTTGTTATCTTTCCTGCAAAAGTTGACCCAACCTTGACTTGATTTCTACATTTGAACAAGGCTGAAGAAATGATTAAAACACAACACAAGATAGATTCATGGAAACTTGTAAAGTGGCGGTTAACGCGTGAAAGGTTACATTGAACAAAGATAAGCGTTTGTATCAACTGAAACCGCGTGAACATTACACAGCTTATCTGTGTAAATTGGGTTGTGATTTGACCTAATAAGTGCCATTGTGAAGGTCAATAGTGATTCAATGACATGTGAATACTTCGTGTTAAGTGAAACAAAGTACGAAACATTTGGCAAGCCTATGGTAGGACATATGGTGTATGGTGTACATGGTGTATGGTGTGTGATGTATGGTGTATGGTGTATGTGGTGTGTGATGTATGGTGTATGTGGTGTAATGTGTGTATGTGTCATGTATGGTGTATGGTGTATGGTGTACGGTGTAAGTGTATGGGTGTAATGGTGTAATGTGATGTACATGGTGTACATGGTGATGTGTGACATGGTGTGTGTAATGGTGTACGGTGTGGTGTGAATGGTATGTATGTATGGTGTGATGTATGTGGTGTGTAATGTATGGTGTATGTGGTGTATGGTGTATGTGTATGTATGGTGTACATGGTGATGTATGGTGTACATGGTGTATGCATGGTGTACATGGTGTATGTATGGTGTACATGGTGTATGTGTGTGTAATGTATGGTGTACATGGTGTATGGTGTACGGAGTTCCCAAGACGCGTGAATGATGTCTTTCACCATAAACTAGTCAGCAGCATGTGGAACCCCGTATGATGAGGTTACAATGTTATTACGGACGTTTTCCATCGTTTTTGAGTGAACAAAGAGCGCACGACGTGTCGGAATCTGACCCCCCCCCCTGATTCATTAATCAAAACTTTAAAGAATTCCCCGTCCATTGCCAAACATAGGCATTTCTTGTGTTCTCGGTTGCAGTTGGTCGGACTGATTCATGGCTGTGATTGGTCGTTCACTGCTCCGAGCTAGGCAAAGGAGGCCCGTTGTTAGGTGCGCGGTGTCGTGTGTTCCTTGGACGGACGAATTCAACCTTTCTCAAATTTATTCACATTATATCCATGTCTTGTGGAAACCTGCTCTCTGATTCTACTTCTGACTAACTATATAAAGCAATGAACGATGAGGGGTTTCACTATTTGAAGGTGTGGTTTCCCGACCGCCAGTAAACGTTATGACCTATGTTGCCAAACCGGATACGCGATACTGTCCTGTAATCAATGTAATCAACGGTAACTTCTGCCTTTGTTAATTGTTAGCAGGCTAGGAACCTGAGTGAGTGCTGTGAGTGCCACATTAAGCACTCCTTATCTTTAGGAGGGATCTTAAGTGTCCCTTATCTTTGTTTCTTTTTTCACCATTTGTTTCATAGAAGTGTAAGACCTTCAATTGAGTTAGGTTTAATTGTTAGATATATTTTACAGCTTTTAGCATCAGAACTTGAGTTAATCAATGGATTTCAGCGCACTTCTTGATGACGAGATGAGGCCGAGGGGTTTTCAATCGCAAAGTATCATCATTATATACAGTATTGTTCTTTCCGGTTTAAAGGTTAAAGCCATAATGATTTATATTATAGTCCAGCCACTTAAACTGCTCATTGTACGTGTGTGCGTGTGTGTGTGTTTGTTGTTTCATTCCTGGGTCCAAGTTCAAGTTATTTCAGGTTCGGGTTGACATTAGGCCAGTCTGATAACAACCTTTATCTCACAAACACCGATAAAGATTAAAGTATAACGGATGTTTAAAAGCTACAGGATCTCTAAACGCAAATCGACCAATGCAACAGCTACAGGACCGACCGGGGACGTGCAGTATAGTTACAACAGTGTTTGTGTATCTCTGATCCCATAACAGGAATAAGGTATTGGGAAGATCGAGGTAGAGCGAAGTAGGAGAGGAGGGTAGGTTGAGATATGAGATAGGGAGAGGTGGGTAGGTTGAGATAGGGAGAGGTTGCGTTGAGTAGAAGATTAATTGAGGTAGGGATTGTGGGGGATTGAGTCTTGAGATAGGGGAGTGAAGGAATTGAGATAGAGGGAATGGATATTTTGAGATATATGGAAGGGGATAGGGATCAGGGATAGAGAGTTGGCGAGGGAGTGAAGAGATTGGTCTAAATCTGTAGATCCTATAAATAAAGATAGAGTAAAGCATTTTTGCAAGTGACATAATGTATAGTACTTCCGAGTGTATCTGTGAATGCTGTGTACAAAGTCTTGTGTAGGCTACTCTAGACACTAACATAGAGACTTTAGACTTGTAATTGTCATATCCTGATTGTACAGATGAATGGTCCGTCTCATCCCGCGTCTTTTGTTCTATTGATGTTTTGTTCTTGCTACATTGAGTTCATTGTTCTCTTAAACAGTATCGGATCTTCAAAGCTCAAGGGTTCGTGGACGGATTAACCCCTGCCAGTCTGCAGACTCAGACAAAGTGCGCCTCCGTGTCCGTGTTGCAACTGGATAAGGCATGAACAAGTTCAGTGTCTTTGTAACCATTTCAGAAACCTATCGAAGAGCAAAATCTCTTGTCACTCTAAAGTCAAATGAATTTGGCCTTTTGATAATGACTGACTGAACCGTTAACAACCATTAATCTGAGCTGAAATTCGTTTGTCAAAAGCGTTTAGTTTTGTCGATGGGATTTACACGGGTAATTGGGTTGGCTTTTAAAATATAGGTGTAACAGAGTACGGTACAAACTGCACTGACAATTTACACGCCGATTTGCGGTGGGGCCGGGGGCACAGCGCCCGTCTGTATCGAAGAGAACTTTACACCTGCCAACACTCATTTCAGCTTTCCAACAGTTAAAGAAGGAAGGTACTTTTAAATCCTTAATATAACTCGAGTTAAAAATACTATACAGTTAGCAAACTTGACTCACCTCATATTACACGAACATAAATGATTAATCCCAACCACAACACAGGGACATAGTTTAGAGAGAGAAATTTGCTCCAACACTCGCACTTGTAGTACGTAAATAACCCAACTTCCAACTGAGAGGAACACAAGAGTGCGGCGCCGGCACGGCGGTCAAGAGCTGACTGACTGTGAGCGGTGAATGAGGGTGTGGGTGGGGGTGGAACACTCGAGTGACGTCACACACAGCTGATGCTGAGCTCCACAGCTGATCCCTTGACAGCTGTGCCTGGCACACAGATACACTCTAGGTGTTGTAGCAAATGTTTGATACTGTATTTACACACGGAATGCGGCAACTGTAGTGCTGCTGGGACAAGGTAGCGGCAGCAAGATCTGTCATTCTGTCGCTTGTAGCAAGTGTTTACATTTGGACAGCTGATAAGGAATGGTTATGTTCCATTAGCAGCTGTCAGTGACCGGACACACATAGATAAGAGTTATCAACATTTGTGTGTCAACACACGCGCTGTAAACAACGCGGGCACGGGGTACAGCAAACACCTCACAGACAATTTTCCCCCTATTTTTCCACAAATAAAAAATTGTTGATATTTTTAACTAAATTTGAAGTACTGTACAGTTAGACGTTAGCTGGCTGCTGACATATAGGTGTGGTGTTATTTTTATTACGCCCCGGTTTCACTTCTGCCTCAGTTTTTCATGCTCCGCCGAACCTGCGTCACCGGAGATGAGCTCCAGAGTCGCACGCGATACCAATCCGCAACGCGTCCACTAACCAACAACATTACTACACAGTACAATATATGTTTTAATCTTTCTTTGATTGTTACTTTTGTTTGTTTTCACAAAACAACCTCAGAAGGTGTCTTGCTTTAGGGAGTGTCAAAAGTCTTAAGTTTCTACTATAAGTGCCTAGAAGCAGAAAAAAAGAAAATTTAGTGCGGAAAGTATAACTACTATACTAACTTTTCATTTGAATAATTTTCTGTGAAATACCATTTGAGCGGAATAATGATTTAACTAAGTACAAATTTCCTGGTTAAATTCAATGTTAATTTTTCTTAATTAAAAAACTGTTAAAATCAAAATAACAACAGTCAACAACAAGTTTTATTTGTAAGCACTTTTATTCTCCTGCAGAGAGCACAATTTATCAAAAACTTGTTGATCTTATTTTTCAAAACCATTGTGAATGAACGTCCCTAAAATTTTAAATAACCAATTTGACATAACGACATATTCCTGCCTTTAGCATTTCAAGTGAGTTTGTATTTTAGACAAAATGTGGAGCAATGTCAAATGTTAAACAAGACTATTGATCTATCCGGAGTACAGCCGAAATAAAGTAAACTAAACACATAAATATAGATAAAGCAGTGTGAACTGTGAACGGGTCCAGAATGAAGAATAAATGTGGCAATGCGCCAACTCTTCCCTCAGGGTGTTAGAGGGGCGGGGTGGGGAGGGGTGAGGAGTGGGGGAGGAGGGAGTCAAGAGGGCATGTGACATTAATCTTATAGGTCAATAGTTCCAAACCTGGTTTGTTATCAGAAGGTGGATATTTCATTATGCTTCTTTCGTTTTTATACAGTCAGATATTAAATATGAAAATACTATGTTTGTTACTTTTATTACCTCATTGTGCTGATTATTTAAAGATACAAATATTGTCAGTGTGTGTCAATGCTTGACAAATTTTTTTATAAAAATTTTGATTAAACTTAAATTATTCAATCAAAACTTTACTCTATTAACGGCCCAGTGTAGGATGTTAGTGAGTTGGTCAGTAACCTTGACTAAAACAACCAAGAATGAAGACAAATCGAGCAATTTAAAATAACATTTATTTAGATACAGTAAATTTTAATAACCCATTACTGAACATAAAATAGTTGCTAATAAAATTTAAGTGAAGAGATGGTATGTGATCTGTACGTCCGCAATGAACCAGGGGGTGGTAGCATGGGGAGGGGGTGGAAATGGGGGTTGGAGTACAGCCAGAATGTGCCTGCACCGCTGCTGCTCCTTACCTCACATTGTTAATGCAAATTCTATCATAAGTCAAATATTCACATTATAAACTACAAAATGTTTTTTTTTCATTGGCCTAAGAAATTACAATTAAATTTCAACTCTGATAAAAAACTATGAGAATGAAATCATGGAGAGATTGTAAATCGTTCTTGTACAATATTTCAATAGGTGTTTGAGCTAATTTAGACAATTAACAAACGTGTTTTAATAAAATTTGCCCAGAATTGCTTTTTATTTGTAGTTTAGAATGAGTATCAAAATGAAATGACTTGTCTGAAGAAAAATTTATTTTCCTATATTTCTTCAAAATAAAGTTATATTCTCAAACTTTTACATCAAGAGCTCTGAGTTAACAAATTATTTACCTTCTGAGAAAAAATTATTTTCCTTAAAACTGTAAACCGGTAAGTTTCAATGTTTTACTGAATACAAAACACCAAAGCTCAAAGCTATGTCAATGCGGCGCAGTCGTTATCCCTGATTTGAGAAAACAAACTTTAAGTGTAAGTTTAAAAGAATTCAATGAGAGCCAACGAAACACATTATAATTGCTCCTAATATAAGACTTTGTAAACTAGTTGAGAGATCGTAAGATCAAGTCAAATCGTAAGAAGAGCTACAATGTGTAAAGAGACAGAATCACGGTGAAGAGAAGAGGTCCGAGCACTTTAATGTAAATTCCAGTTTGCTCCTTTGTTTGCAGTTCCTGGATTAATTAGCTGTGCAAACGTAACTGTGTTCTTGGTTTTACAGTTGTGTCTTTTGTTCATCGTTCACTACACAATTTACGTTGAAACTAACTTTTATGAATGCTGGCATGAACAAACTGAACGAGTGTCGTTAAACTTGTCTCTACAGCCTGCAGTTTGTATTTAAGATTTTCTCAGAAGTTTACCCTATTAACCACCTGTACTCTACTACACTACAACCCTGCTCTTACCCTATGTCTAATAGACAATTCACTGTAGATTTTAAAAGAAATAAAATACAGTTTGAAGATAATTTTGTGTGTGTATAGAAATGAAGTTTGAAATTTAAGTATGCTATGAAATTTGGGTGTGTATTAGGACTTTTTATAAAACTTAAATTGCATAGCAAAGGTGGATTTAGCCAGTATCAAAGTTGGACCCAGCAAGAGGGTCCAGAGAACACTGATCATCCCTCGGGAACCTTACACAATTCTGGCCAATAAAATCACCCTTTTTAACCAACAAAAAATATATTATTTATAAAAAGGCACATCAGTTTTTTTTTAATACTTCTAATTTTATATGGATTTGTGTTTAAATAAAAACTGTGTTAGGCAATTTTGTAGTAAAATCTTTAGTTCAATTTTGAAATATAGCACTCTTACTTTAACTACATCAAAAATAATCAAATTACTGGATATTTTTTGTATCTTTCCGACTGAGAAACAAAAAATTCTAAATAGCTAGTTAAACTATAATCATTTGTAAAGTTTATAAGATACAGTTTGTAAGATTTCAAAATAAAGAAGAGTCCTGAAATTTTAAACCCTCTCGTGGCTAACACAACCTGACAACCTAGTTAGGACAGAGTTTACACAACTTTTGAACGTCCATATATAAAGGAAGTTTTTTGATATTTCTAAGACAATATAGTTGCTAAAAAGCATTGTCACACTATAGAGCCAAGAAATGAGCGCACTTTACACCTTGTTTAATGTCAGGGGTGTTGGGATGAGAGTGATGGTGAGAACAAGCAGGAAGGTGAGATGAACGGGACAAAGCATATCAGAGCTATGCAGACGACACGGACACGTCCATTGTGATATCAATTGCTTGACAAAGACACTCATTGAGATTCAGCCCGGCCAACAGATGATGTGCTAACTGCTGACCGAGATCACTTACGCTGTACAGTGTAAGTAATTACGACATCCTCTTCGATCATTTATTACTGAGATCAGCACAAAGTATAAATTGTTGATATGTCAGTTTTTTAAAGAACTGTTCAATAATAGGTACCGGTACAGGTAAGTATTAGGCAAACATAAAACTTGTCAAATGGAGGTTTGCTTCGCAAACATTACTTTTAACTTACCTTCTTATCTGTTCATTGCTTTCTGAACGAAACAACCTTGTTATCAACTTTGAGAGCAGAGAGGTAATGTTTGGAACAAAGAGTTTGTTTTCCCAAGCGTTTTGGAGCGTCAACACTGTCATTATGATCTTTGCTCGTTGCGCTTTCCCTAATTTAAGTGTGGTTTCAATATTTGTTGCGGTTATTTTTTCACCAACACATCAATCAATATCCACAGACCGCTTATTATCGACATTTTAGATCCTGATTAAGTTAAACAAGCTAACTTTTGAATTATCAAGTCCGGTCCCAAATTTAATGAGTTGTCTGTGTATAAATTAGTTCCAAATCACTGTTATAACTATAAAAATAGCATACATTCAAAAGTAATTATCCCTTGCATTTCAAAAACCTTGTTTAAGGTACATTTGAAGAAATTATTTACAATTTAAGGCCATTTAGCAACAGTTTGCTATGAATAGTCAGACTACTATTTCCTACCAACATTCACTGCGATCAACATGTTAAAACATGATAATTGCATTTGTTTATATACAATATGCAAAGTGCCCATAGACACCCAATATTAGGTTCATAGTTTAAATATTTTATAAACTATCGAAAATATTGTGAAAGTTTACCTTTTGTCAATTCCAATAGTTTTAGGACTTGGAGCCCTATTTTCACTTTTCACTATAAAATCATTTGTTAAAAAATAGTTAATCATAATAGTTTTTTTTAATTTATGCTGTTACTTGACGCTAGTAAAAACTGTCAGTGTGTGAGGTTGACGCTACCTCTACGCTTCGACCTGCTCCGCTATCAGTTTGTTTCTACCCTAGAAAATTACGGACCATAAGTCTAGCCGTACTTTGAATGGTGAATTCCTAGATAACAATAAATAGATCATCTGAAGAGATGCATATTGCTACACTTTTGAGGCTGGGTAAGAGTAAGCGGGCCTGGGCTAGGCCTAGGTTAAAATTACAACAAACCAAGTAGTGTTGATTTACTTACCGAAATGCTAAAAAACCACAAAAGACTGCATGATGAATGAGATTAGCTAGAAGGAAAATATTAGCGAAGTTCGAAGAAAAACGCAATTTAATTTACACTTCAGCAGTTGTGTTTCACTATAACAAGTAGGCTATATACCACTGTCGTACACGGCTACCTAAGCACAATTTATAGGATAAAACGTATGTAATTAAATACTGCAATTTCTAACAATTATCACAGCGGATTAGAAGTTATTAATATAAATCTATCCTATATAAAACTACTATATTAGAATGTGCAACATGCAAAAGTTTAACTCAATACACTGACAGAAGCAGACGACATATCTTGTAACAAAATGGCTGAGTGAGAAGAAAAAAGACATGCGCAAGAGACACGGATGACCCTATTTTCATACCCAGTTTTTCAGAACACTTGAGCTATTCACCCGTAGAAACTATCGACTCGAATTCCGAACGGCCACCGACTCTACTACAGCGCTGTACCGACTACCCGAGCAGAGAAACGACTTGCGTCAAACGCGCATCAGAAAACACAGAATCGTTCAGAAAGCTACGTATATTAGTAAGCTACGTATGTTGATAATAAAATAGGAAATTGAATTATTAATTTTCCGCATGTATCTCCTCTATTCTTAAAATACCCTCTGAGTGATCGGTGTCTCAAGTCTGCCAGAATAAATTAGAGAAAATTCCATTTTAGTGATCTTACTGATTGTATTTATTTTTAAATTATAATTTTATTAGTAACATACGTAGCTACTAATGCCTACAAATAATACCTTAAGCCCCTTTCAATTTTCAAATTATTTTAATAAAGGGTGATATTAGGAGTCCAAAAAACTTATAACTGTCAAATATTTCATTTTGAATGGTTAAGTGTAAGTAATCAAAGTTCCCAATAAAATGCTGTTACAGAGCATTAAACCTATTCAATATGTTAAAACTCTTTTAGACTATCAAAATTACTTGTAAAATTGTACGAAATCTTATAGTTTAAACTTTAAAGGTATAATTTCCTAGAAAGCGTGGAGACCGCTGCAGTTTTACATCCGTAATACGACAGGATACTTTTGTTTTCAAGTAGAACTTTATAGCCATTGGTAAAGTTTTACAACAAATAGGCACCTTAATTTGAATTATAATAATGTTGATTTAATTACAATAGTTTTAATGTTCTCTTGTAAATATGGGAGTGCTTCTAAAAGAACAGTTCTTATGATATTGAATTCAAAACAACATTCATCGTAGTTTTACAGCCGTAAAAATATGGCACAGCAGTGTACACAGTACAATAGCAATGTTTTGGTCGCCAAAAATAACTTTTAAGATAAAAATATATCCATCAAGGTTTCCCAGGACATTCTTATACTACCATTTCACCTTTATCACCTAAAAATAAGCAGCTTATAATGTCCATGGAACATAGTATGAGGTATAATTTTAGTAAAATTGATATTCGCGTCTATTATGACCTTTAATTAGATCAGAACGTAGTCTGGGAGAGATTGAAATCGATAGTCATTTGAACAAATATCGGTCGACTATCGGAAAATGATACATACTACTCTACCTCGGGTGTGAAAATTCTATGTCCAAGAGACAGGCCGGTGAGCCTTTGCGTATATTAAAAAAATATATTTCTTGCGATGGTGCTGCCCTACGGAAATTCCGTGAACTACAATAAACGTTGTATTGTACTCTGTGATTTTGCTGCCTAAATTTTAAATTTGCTAGTAAAATAAATACTGTATACGGGTCTGATATTTTAATTGATTTTGGTGGAAGAATTCCTAGCTAATTTAAAATATTTTTATGTTTATAATACTTGTAATGTTTATAGTTGTGTTAGTTTTTGATAGTTACTAGTTGACTTGCGGTAACGTTTTCTCAATTTATATAGTACTTAGAGGTTATAAAATTACTTTTAACTCATTTTGTTAGTCTTTGTATATTATTTTATGTTCTACCTTGTTTGACGTCCACACTCCACAGACATCTTCATCTCTTTTCCGCGGAACTTTGTGGGCCTTTGAATTGGAGTTCCGACAATTTTTTTTGCAAATTCGATGTTAGCTATTAGCTAAGGGTGTAAATTTATTAGTAATTTGTTTAGTTTTTTTAACAACCCACATTATAATCGGGGCTGTATTACGTGTCTGCATTGTGTGATATAAATTTACCCAGAGGTATAGCCATATATCTTTAACCCTAAAAGAGTATAGCTGTCCAAGCTGAAATAACCACCCCTTAGATCAGTCCTTCTCTTCATCTATAAAAAATATTAATTTAATATTATAAATGTCAATAATATTAATTTAATATTATATGAATGTTAATAATATGGGGGAACCTGAAATATGAATGGGGACTACCTCTCAAATAGGAGGCAGATAGTTGCCGTAAAGGGTGCTTCTTCCCTGGAACTGCCTGTGGATCATGGGGTGCTGCAGGGCTCGGTACTGGGGCCTCTTTTGTTTATAATATTTATAAACGATCTGGAGCTAGAGGGGAAAACACTGCTGTACGCGGATGACACCACCCTGGTATCGAGAGGACCCAACATTGAAGACTTATTGACTTCTGCTGAAGATCTGTTTAAGGAAGCCGGCTCTTGGTTCTTGACAAATAAGCTAAAGATAAATGAAAATAAGACACAAAAATTGCTCTGCAGCCTGAAAAATTTAAATGAAGAACATGAACCCTTCTTGCTCCGGTCAAGCTTCTTGGCTTCTACCTTGACCATCGGCTTTCTTGGGAGGACCATGTCCAGAGTGTATGTGTGAAAGTCTCACGGGTACTCTACCTACTACGTAGATTGAAAAATGAAATTTCGGCTGAGTATATCATTACCATCTATTATGGACTGCTCCATAGCCATTTGACTTATGGCCTACATTTATGGGGACATGTTGGACATGCCGGCAAGCTCTTCCTTTTTCAGAAAAAGGCTATTTGCATAATTACATCAAGCAGAAAGGACGATCATTGCAGGCATCTCTTCGTCCAGACTGGGATTATGACACTTTATAGCCAGTATGTCTTCAACAGTCTTGTATACGTCAAGAATAACATCGAACATTTTACCATCCGAAGTGATGTTCATGGTTTCAACACCCGTCAAAAGGACACTATAAACACCCCTTTCTGTCGACTGAGCAAGACTGCTGAAAGTTTTCCAACTCTTGCGTTGAAAATGTATAACTCCCTTGATGAAGATAAGAAGAAGATGACTCCAGCCAAATTTGCCAGGGTTATGTCCCGAGAACTTAAAGCCCGGCCATTGTACTCTACCAAGGAATTCTTCTGCTCCCCCGATTCGGAATGGATCATGTGATGAGCAGGCCCCCTGATGACAAAGCCGGTCCAACCATGGTTGGCGATGGGCGGATACACCAAGTATCAAGTAAGTAAGTATCAAGTAATATTAATTTTAATTAATTTATATGTACTGTAATTTTACTGTAGTGTATTTAATTTAATTAATGTATTGTATGTTTTTATGACAATATCATATTTAATGTTAATGATAATGAGAAAGCCCTTGATCCCGTTTCTGGGACTCCAATGTCACTTTTGAAAGCTATATCTCTGGGTACGTTTTGTTTATTAAATTTAGGTTATGTAAATCAGTTAACTACGTAGTATGTAGTTTCTTATCTGGGAAGTCCTATTCATTAGCATATTTGACGTGACGTAGTCTTTTGTCTTCAGCAGAGATTTAAAAACACTATCATTGACAATCTATACTCTTATCCCAACAGCTTTTAAATCAACTTGTCTAGATATGCTACCAAAGTTACCTGCAGGTATAGTTCGTTCATAGCCTATAGCTAGATCATTAATATTTTTAAAATGTACTCTTACCAGGGTGAAGTAATCCAAGTAGGCCTGGTCTGCCAAAGCAAAATGGTATACTGGAAGAAAGAGGGTAAAATTCCCACCTATTCAATTTTTCGGGTAAATTAATATATCTTGTAGATTATACCCCAGAATCAAAATTAGTTGGATCCGCTTAGGCCAACGTCAAGCTAAGACAGGGGTGGGTCACTAGGATTCCCTGTGGGGCACGTTGATTTGAAGAAGACCTAGGTCCATTACTCTCGATCCAAGGTCTTATGGCAGCCTACATCAATATGAAGTCAGTAGTTTATGTCTGCAAAGATCTTGATGTGTGCGTTGTTTTTTGCTAATCTGTGCGGTTTGCTACAGGCCCTGAGAGTTCGCAAAAACGGAATCATGTTACTTTGACAATACAGTATGATCTGAAATGAAATAAATTTATTCATCCATAATTTATAATACAATTTTGCGTTCTACGTAATTTTTCTAAAAATACTTTAAAAGACCCACCGTAGCACTGGATCTCACTAATCCAGCTCTATATCGGCATCGAAAGCGCCGGATTAGCAGAAATTATGCGGATTAGTGGAGGTTCACTAAAAAATACTAAATTTTCCAGGAATAATTCATTACTCTTAAAGAATGATTCAATTTCATTCTCACATTTCCTTATGCCAGTGAACTTTTGATCCGCCAATGTTAACTTATCACCACTTTCTAATCTTTTTAAAATCACATACTTTTTATCTATGTCAAAGAAACATGTTTACGTGTTTGCGACATCTCTCGGTCTGTACTGAACGAAAGCACGGATTAGCAATAAACAACGCACACTTTACAGACAAGTAAAGACTTGAGAACAGGTGGCTAAATGAGCGGTCAAAGCGCTGGATTACTGGAGTGGCGAACGGCAAATTATAGAGACTGTACTGTAGATAAAAAGTACGAGATTAAAAAAAAGAAAATAGTGATCAGTTAGTTACTTTATTCAAGGAATTCAACATCGGCAGATCATAAATTCACAGACATGAGGAAGAAAAAAAATGAAATTGAATAATTTTTTAAGAGTAGTGAATCATCTTCCAACATAAGAAAGATTATTCCTGGCAAATTGAGTCTTTTTTAGTGAACCTCCACCAATCCGGCATTTTCCCTAATCCGGCGCTTCCGATCCCGATATAGGGCTGGATTAGTGAGATCGTACTGTACTTTAAGATTATGTTTTGTTTAATTACTGTTCTAGATGTAATCCCAGCTCAGTATAAAGAGGTTGAGTTAGAGATAAACTCTCTTGTCTCTCCGGAGTTTTCAAAAAAAGATGTTCTACGATCTTTCCTGAAGAAATCTAAATTGAGGGATGAAAAATTGGAACAAGTGAGTATACTAAAGTAAAAAAGTTTTTTAGCTTTGTGTTTAATTATTATTTGAAGGTTTTACTGTGCTACTGTAGACATTTTAATAAAATTGGAGGTAGATAGGTTAACAAGTTTTAAATTTAAATAAATATGTACGAGATACCATTTTAGTGTGAGTAAAGTGTATGTAGTGAGTGATTGTTGCAAGATCTGGGAGCTGCTGCATCTAGCGGACGACGATGTGAGTTCGGATCAGCTGTTTGCCGCTCTGGCCCTGGTCGGCTGGGCGCAGCAGGGCCGGGACTTGACACCAGACCTGTTCCGGATTCAAGTATCAGGTAGGCCTACGTTGTGTGTACGGAGTGATTTATTGTTGCCAGAGTTCATCACTCTGGTAGTGGTCACCACTAACATTTTGTTAAAACTATGCAGTTACGCTAGGTAAAGGTCGAGGTTGAGTTGTAGACTTTGCAACTCTAACTTTTTTGTAGCTATAGTTTATCCCGAGGTTAGTTGTGGATGAATTTAAAGAAAACAACAGTAGGAGTTAAAACCGTTACCATTAAATTTATACTTTATAAAAGTTCAATTCAAATGGGACTCCAGAAGCTTTTAAGTTTGGTAATGAGAGAGAGAGAGAGAACACAGTCTATTGTAATGACTAATGACCTGCTGTCAACTAGTGGAGCTACCAAACTTGTAAACAGTTGGCTTCAAAAATTATACAAGGCGTATCAAAATGAAAGAGCAGATTAAGTATCATTATTACTGACAAACTTTCTGTTATAATGTTATTTGTATAGTACTGATTTAAGCGTATGATACCTATAAGCTTAAGTTTATGTCATTGTGGGTTATGCGCACCACATGTAGCACAGCACACATCAAAGTACTTTTACATTTCTTGCAAAGTAGTTGAAGTGATGGGAGTCCACTGCTTCTGTTATCCAACCCCTCTTCTCAGTTCTTGAATAGTAGTTGGCAAAGATGGGACCTAAACCTCATCTTTGATTAAGCCCTAAATATAAAAATCAAACTGCATCAGGTAAGTTAGAAGCCTATGCAAAAAAAGAAAAAAAATAGATCTTCTCTTTGTTTTATGCATTGGTTTGGAACAGCGTTGTCAAAAAACATTTGAACTTGTTATAAATATTTTATTGTTATACTATTTATAAGTTTGTTTGTGACAAGGTATTTGTTTAGTAAATCTTTGCTAAAACCTTCGTTGCACTTAAACTATTAATTCACATTCTGCAAACTCTTAAAAACAAAAGGATTTTTATTGAAGCAATCATTTTCTAAGAAAATGAGCGTTATGAAAAGAAACATACTACAAGTTATCAGTTGATACTATAATAAGTAATAACTCTTTCTTCCCTGCTCTATCTAAAGAGATAAAAATCATTTTTGGTTTGATTAGTCCATGTCGTGTTATATGCATATGGAATCTGCTCTTGTATGTATTAGCATTCACTTCAGCTTCTCTAATTTAATTTCAATGTCATTTCTTTTTTAAAGAAGTAAGTAGTCAATATTTAAAGTGTGTGTAAAACGTAGAAAGATGAAACGTGAGATTTTGCTGGCAGGTCTACCGATCCTCTACCTGGGCACTTCGTCCCACCTCCGCTACTGTGACCTAGTTCGCATCGATAACATAGATGTGCAAGTGATTCCCGAGAAGAAAGGAGTCTTCATGAAACATGTGGAATACTTGATTTCCAGCAAGGTATAGACTACAAATCAAATACTAAGACATAATCTAGTTCTTCTGGTTCACAGCGTGTCAAAACATCATAATTACCTTGGGTTATTTTGATCTTGCTGTGGACTTATCTTCAGTCACTGATTGGCTGAAATTTGAAGATGGTACTCCACAGTGAGACCAAAATATTTTAAGCTAATTATTATGCTTTGATGCGGTGTGAACTGGAAGAACTAGATTATGGTTGTGAAAGCCTAAGAGATAAATACTAAGTTGATGTAGCGGATAAGCTTATGTCCGTAGTAAGCTAGTGTGTTTGTTGACTAATATTTCTTACTCGTCTGAATGTATTTTCAGAGGTTTGAATCACAAGTAAACAGAAGATACAACGACTTTATTGCTCTTCATGAGGTTTTGCTCAACCGGTTTCCTTACAGACTGATTCCTAAACTGCCACCTAAAAGAATGATTGTTGGAGGTAAGATTTTGAGATGATGATACATAATTAAGTCGTAATGACGTAACTGTAGTTACTTTACAACCTATAACTTTATCTAAAACAGAATTTTGATGTGTATAGTTTGGACTATTTGCAATAAATAGAAAGAAATCAATATACCTTAGTACAGTCAACTCCCGATTAACCTCAATAAAATCGGGCTAAGCTTCCCGGATAAGCAAAATTGGGGTTAATCCGCAAAAAACTCACAATTATTGTACAGTAAGGTATATAAAGACGAAAACAACTAAAAGTGAGGATAACAGATTCCAGTGAGCTGTGCATGTGAACGGGCGTCATAAGTTATCATGTATTTTAGCACCGTGTGGTCGGACCGCGTCTCAAGCTAAACCTTCGGACACTAGCATGTGTATATAGCCGTACCGTAGCCTTGGTTCCACGGTTTTAGTTAGCTACTGAGCAGTCAGGAGCGCTAGCGTTGAATTGTTAGTGTTTATGCTGTTATTGTTACCTTACTTTCGTATATCACCGTGACACCGTTGTATCACCAATGTTATACTGGTTGCACATTTGTTTACTGTTGAACCACGATCAATGTTTTGCACTATGTCGAGTTTTGCTGTGTTGTCAATACAACCCGTTTGCGTTTAGTAGACATCATTTAGCAATCACCAATAACAAAAAACTATTCCTGCTACTAATTTAGAAAATTATAAGCCCTCTCATACCACTGTCAAAACCTCGAATAATTAGTCAGATTTATCTGTGAGGTGGAAATGTAATTCTGGTAAGTGGAGAGAATTGCTATTTTTAGAGTAATATTGTCAGTTGAGTCAGAGAATACAAGTCAAGGTCACGCGGGACACTATTATAGTCTGTTTTTTGAGGGATTGTACTTTTTCTCCATTGAGTGTCGCGGTTAATTCAATTACGGTTACTCAGGAGTTGACTGTATAACAAACTGTATACTTGATACTTACTTACTTGATACTTGATGTATTGTACTTTACCTCCGGTAAGCTGCTTCACACTTTGAGCACTAAACTGTCATTAAAATAATCAATTGTTATCGCTTTTTTATGAGGACATTTAAGTCCAAAATCTCACATAGCTATTTCTAACCTTTTTTGTTATTTAAATAAGAGTTATTTCTACACAAGTTCAGACACCTGGAATCCAGTCCGTGATGTATGTTGAATTGTAGTTATCTCACAGTGGACACCTCAGGGAGACATACCAACCGCCCACATAACAATAGGCCAAACCAACAGCTTGCAAGAGTTTACGCCAGAATGTTTTCACTTTTCAAAATACTTTTGATACTATAAAAGATGTCTTACATTTGTATAGAGGCAAATTTTCAATAAGTATTATGCTATTTCTATAAAGTGAGTTTGAACAAGTCCTTTTCCCGTGTTTTCAACTTCAGATTGTATGCTCGGTAGGTACAATGATGTTGTTTTATACTTGTGTATTCAGCTTCCTCGGCGTTACAATAAGAGTTAATACCCAATTTTGGCTTGAACAAATCCCAGCAATATTTTTGTTATCTATTTATTACCCTGATGGCGCTTTCTTGATTGTTAATAGTCTCCTCGATTCTGCAGCACACAGAGGCTTCTGCAATATAACTGTTATGATTGTTGGGATTGCAGCGAGTGCCAGTATGCTGCTCGGCGCCGGCGACGCTCACTTCATAGAGGAGCGCAGACGCAGTCTGAGACGCTGGCTGAGTCTGGTGGCACAACACCCTACACTTAGCACGGACCCTATACTCCACTACTTCCTCACTGCGCCCGTGGACAACCTCCAGTACAAGATACGCGAGACCTTCCATCGCATGCCGGACGAGTTCTCCACCTCAGAGTACATGCTGTCTCCAAGGTACACTAGTCACCAGTCTCTTTCCGATTCCCATTGTTAGACTTTTGTCGATTGGCATAAAGATATTGCTAGAGTTTAGCTGCAATATCTCGGTTCAGCGTTTTGCCAAAAGAAAACTCTTAGCTTTGCTACAAATTTCACATATTATTCCTTGAGTTTTCTATGACGGTTAAAATTGATTCTATTTTCCTACAATTCCCAGTCATTGGCAAGCCATAATAGTTAATGAAGCTAATGAGTTGAATGAGTTCTAAAAAATCTAAAAAACGTCCTAGTACACCCAAACTTCCTGACCCCCTGTACAGCCGAGCTCTTACCCTGCCCCTAGCCTAGAAAAAGGTGCAGAACGTCTTAGTTCATTCTAAAAAACTCATTCTAAAAAATCTAAAAAACATCCTAGTACAACTAAAACTTCCTGACCCCTCTGTACAGCCAAGAGAGAGAGCCCCGCCGGGCTCTTACCCCTGCCTAGAAAAAGGTGCAGAACGTGCGATATCAACATTCCCACCACCACTTTTAGTAGCACTTCATACAATAAAGAATACCCATCAGAGGCCACCTTACCTGTAAAAGAGAAAACCTAGTCTATCAATATAATTCCTCAAATGAATAATGTTCATTCTCTAGGAAAATAAAACAAGGTGAAAACTGTTGAGTTTTAGGTTTCATTTGATTAGGTTTTAAATTCAATCTAAAGAGAGAGAATTTTGAGAAAAGGGTTTTACTCATGAAGTAAAAGTTTGAAGAGACTAGTGTTGGGTAGATTCCTAATTTTTTCTATTCTTGATTCCAATACCAGAATATGATTCTGATTCTTGATTTTGAGTTACGATTCTCAATCCCTGGTTCGATTCCCGATACCAGGGACCTTCAGAAGGAATCGGAGTCGACTAAACCAGCCAATTCTCATTTGTTTCAAAAATTGGGCCACTGCACTCTGTAAAGAATGTACAGTTATCAGCGTCACAATCCGATCAAGACAACCCCTGTTGCTTGTCGGCTGCTGTCAAACAGAATGAACTCGTCCAACCCTCCGGCTAGGTCCCTCTCCGACTTTTGCAGGAGAGTGGACTTGTCCACCCGCACAGGGTCTAGCTAGCAACTCTCAACCGAGCAGTTTCGATTCCAGATTTGATTTCCGATTATTTGATTCCTGATTCTTTCTTTGGAATCGATCGGAATCTATTCTCGATTCTGCGGTATTGAATCGACTTTACTGACCGATTCCTGATAATGATTCCCCACCACAGGAATCAGTGGAATTGGAAATCAATATCGACCCAACACTAAAAGAGACATATGACTGTGTTACTGTTTGGCAGAACCTGGTTCCCACGGACAGTACAAGTGAGTTTGCGACGAGCCGAGAGCAGATCAAAGTCATCCTTCACGGTGTCATGCGTATCAAACACATCGCGGAGAACTTTGCACTGCGCTCTCACTCGTGAGTACTCGACAATAAGCACAAACTAGGCTTGATTTGAACGTACTGTTCGGCTTGAATCTTTACCAAAAGTGACTGAGTGTATGATACTGGTACAGGGTGTCCAGCATACAGGAATTCTGGAAGAACCGGGAATTATACGGGAATTTTGTTCCTAAATTGGGAAATTTTGCGAAAGGGATCCCAAAAGTGGTGGATATGTTACGGACGAGTCTAGCTATCGCCGCGAGCAGTCTCAAAGTCGTTATTTAGCTAAGCGATTTGAAGAGATTGTCGCTACGAAAGTCGTGTTTTCGTTGCAGGCGCTAGCTGTAGTTAGGAGATCGCCGTAAACGGTACCGTAGTTGTTCTGTACTTATTATAGTGCATCTGTTTTTGATGTTCATGATTTGGTTTGTTTAAGTTGTCATATGATTTGATTTGTGTAAGTTTTATCTTTGAAAACATATGTTTTGTATTGTTGTGATTTCCATTCGATGTTTGTTTTAATGTTATTATTACAGTCCATTTTTACTAGTCAACACCACTTTCTCTTTTCTAATTTAATTTTACAAGTTTAATATTACAAGTAAGCAGAAGCTAGCAGATTCGAAGTGTTGTGAGCGGTAACAAAAATTGTTAAGAGTTATCGATTAAATGGTATTTAACGAAAGTTGTTATTTTTAGAAAGTTTGTAAAAAATACCGTAATGGGTGGGAATAATTATGACTCTATTAAGGTAGCTAAATCCGGGAAATCAGCAAAATATACCCGATATATCAGGGAAAATACGGGAATTTTGTTTTTCCTGAATGCTGGAGACCCTGTGGTACGAATGTATTGTTTGAATAGGTTTTAGATGTGTGTGACTGTAGAATATTGTTATGTTGTTGACTTTCTTATAATCAGCTGCTATTAAAACGATTTGCAAAGCTCAATGGAGTTCATCTAATTTTAACAACACCATATCACAGTTGCTCAAACAGACTAGTAGAGAGAGCTATGGGAAATTAGCAGACCAGTTCAAGGATCCCGACCACCGACTTCAAGCAATGCTTTTCGTATACAGAAATAGTATTCATTCATCTACAGGGCGCCCCCCGAGTGAAATGTTCCTGGGCAGGAGTGTTCCAACTATTCTACACACCTTGGTTCCAAATAAACGAGACTTTGCAGATAGAAAGGCACTGAAGATGAAACTGTATCATGATCAAGGGCTAGAAGAACGTGATCTCATAAAAGAAGACAAAGTTTGGTTTAAGAGAAAAAATGACAAAGAATGGCATCCTACAGTTATTGAGGGCAGAACTGGACAGGCATCATATCGAGCCAAAACCGCAACTGACACCAACATAAGATTACATGCCGATCACCTGCGTCCTCGGAGAACACGGAATCAGCCCCAGTACCGCCAAGATTATGACTGTTAAACTTTTTCTAAGAGGAAATGTAGAATATTGTTGACTTTCTTATAATCAGCTGCTATTGTGTTATGTTTATGTTTACTAATGTAGTAAAAATACAATTATGTTATTAGAGGAATAAAATGAAGTTTAGTTATTAATTATTCACTTTTCTACAGTGACGAATCCAAAGTTTATTGTTAAATATAAGGGTAGAAATGTATGATTGACACGGTAACGAACAATTCGCCAGGTATGCCGAGGACATGGGCGAGCTGGCGAGTGAGCTGAGCAAGCTAGCCGGGGAGCCGGGAGGCACTTCCACGTGGGCAACTGGAGGCAACAACACCTGGTCCAACATGAAGAGAGGATTCCCTCCCATCTCCAAGTAAGCAAATTCACACTAATTTTGGTGCTGAAATATTCAAAAATAAAACATAATTGCTGCTCATGTGATACAAAACAAGCTGCGCCAGGATAAGCCAAACCTGCATCACAGGATAGGGAGGCGGCGCAGCTGTAGACCAGTGCTAAGATCGGAGAAATACTCAAAGTTTGGGCATGTATCTAACTCTAGTTCGGTTTGGTAGGCAAGGCTAGCTCGCTAGCAGAGTGTGAGGAGAGCGAGGTGTGTGAGCGGCTCAACTCGCTAGCAGATACACTGAGTGGACACAAGGATCTGTGTGAGTGAGGAGGAGAGATCTCGCTTGAATATACTGACTGATGTGTGGTTGTAGGGAGCTGAGCACGATGGCTAGCAAGGCTAGCTCGCTAGCAGAGTGTGAGGAGAGCGAGGTGTGTGAGCGGCTCAACTCGCTAGCAGATACACTGAGTGGACACAAGGACCTGTGTGAGTGAGGAGGAGAGATCTCGATATACTGACTGATGTGTGGTTGTAGGGAGCTGACTGCCTCACTGAGTGGCACAAGGACTGATGTGTGGTTGTAGGGAGCTGAGCACGATGGCTGCTAGCCGATAGCAGGAGTGATCTGAAGAGGAGAGAGAATATACTGACTGATGTGTGGTTGTAGGGAGCTGAGCACGATGGCTAGCAAGGCTAGCTCGCTAGCAGAGTGTGAGGAGAGCGAGGTGTGTGAGCGGCTCAACTCGCTAGCAGATACACTGAGTGGACACAAGGACCTGTGTGAGCGAGTGGAGAAGGGAGTAGCGAGTGATCATCAGAAAGCGCTCAGCAAGATGTTGGCACTGAAGCGACGACAGATGCAAGGTGTTCTGCGAGGCTCTGATGTATGACAAATATTTTATTTTATTTTTCATGTTGGGTTGATACTAAACAAACTCATCTGTCAAAAATATTTGATTAACAATGAATAGTGCAAGCACCATTTATTCAGTTTAAAATGAGTTGAGTAGTAGGAGCTTTTGTGAGATAGCAATATCAATTCAAATAGGCCTTCCAAGTCATACTACGTTTGTCGGTTTTTGATTTATTTTTATTTTGTTTCCACTTTCCATTTAGATGTATTTACTCGCTTAGTATTAATGTTAGGGAAATTAAAACCACTCCAAACTAAAAATACACTGTTCTTTTCAGCCTTTATTACTAGACTAAGTTAAGGAACTGAAACTTAAACTTTGAGGATTTTAGGCCTTGATTCGAGTCTTAGTACTGGTTGAAACTCAAACTCTAGAGGAAATTACATGCACTTAGAAAATATAATGCTTACCAGAGATATAAGTTTATAAAAAAACACAAAATTAAGGTAGTTTAGTTGTTAATAATTTAAAGATCATTTTTAATTAATTTCTGTTTTAAGAAAAAAAATAGTTTAAACCAAACCATATGTCTTTGATAAACTTGTGTATGATGTTTGTGATGATGATGATGTGTTGTGATGGACTTGTGTGTGGTGTGATAGGCGGAGAGTGTGGAGGCGCTGGAGCAGCGCATGTTAGCGCAGGAGTCCATGATAGCGTCGGCAGAGTTGCGTGCCGCGTTCTCACTCCACTGCGTGCACATGGAGACCCAGCTGGTGCACGCACAGCTCGAGGTTCTAGCCGGCGTGCTCAACACATTTGTTACGTACAGGCGCGAGCCACGCACAGGTAGGCAATGCCTCACCGTCAGGCTCTTCAAATAATGTAACCATTAATAATACTCAGCTAATCTTTATCCTACGTTTAAGTTATTCAAGATCAAAATGAATTCTTAGTCAAAGTGTCTTAGCAGTTTATTAAATAATAATATTATTATTAAACTAACTGAAAGATATTAATGTTCACTTTTAGTTATGGGAATTCCGGGAACTATACGGGAATTTTGTCTCTAAACTGGGAAATTTTGCGAAAGGGATTGCGAATGTGGTGATTATGTCATGGACGAGTCTAGCTATGGCCGCGAATGGTATCGAAGTTGTTATTTAGCGCATGAAATAAGAAATGGTCTTTAACGTAACAAAAGGATTTTTCAAGTGCTAGCGGGAGTCAGAAAATCGCCGCAAACGGTATCGTAGTCGTTATATGGCCGCAGGCGCTAGCGGGAGTCAAAAGATTGTTGTAAACGGTAACGAAAGTTGTTATTTGTTGTAAAAACATAAGTTGTGGTTTTGTAAAAATAAAAAATGAGTGGGAGTAACTATGACTCTATTAAGGTAGCTAAATCTGGGAAATCAGCTATATATATCCTGGAAAATACGGGAATTTAGTTTTTCTGAACACTGGACACCCTGTTATGAAACCAAAACTGTTCTTTGTCCAAATCAGTTTGAAACTGTGAAAGGAATACTTGTGATTACAGATGGCTGATGTGTGGCAGACCATTCACCCGACTGTGGCCAAGTGTCTTCCCGACGAGCAAACCAACGCATCGTAGAAACTCAACACATCCGACACAAGGTACCCATCTTTCATTGTTTGGCAGAAACCAACTAAGAGTGTGGTCCACGAGAAGTCAACGGTGGTTGTATAAAAAACCTACAGCAAATTAAGTGCTTTTTACCTAGGATCAAATGCCACAAATTTCACTTGAAAAAGGATAATCCATAACAAAATGGTAGCGGTTTAAGTTTAGAAGGGTTCAACTTGGAAATGTGGTATTTTTACAAAAAAAACGATTTAGATCAGATTTGCGGCATTATTCTCAACTAAAAAAGGCCTTTAACATAAACTCAACAGGAACTCAACTTAAATCTGAAACTGTATGAAATCTTAAGCTTTCAAAAAGTTTCCCTGCACGTTATTCACGGAGCACTAGTAGTGGAATAAACAAGCTATTCACCTGCAACAATTATATATATTTTGAACTAGGTGTTTTTCCCTACATTTCAGTTAAGTGAATGCGCATGTAAATCTAACAGTTAAAAATGTGTTGAGTTTTTAAATTTACAAATAATATGTAGCTTTTACCAATGTCCAAGCTTCAGATGGACTTAATCTGAATATTTTAAATGAATACATCAATTGTTTTAGCCATGAGTCATGTACCAAAGTAATATTCGTGTCGTACACACTGACACTCCCTCCTACACCTCCCGGCCTGTAATGTCAGGACTCATCAGCTTACCTCTAGTGAGAGATCCACCATAGTCAAGAGCTGGACACAAATGTGACTTTCTTGCTAAGTTATACGAGCAGCCAGTATGTGCATAAGATACACAAGACAATAATTCGTTTTCGTGAAATTCTATTAAAATTTCAATATTTTATACACTATAATTACCGTATATAAGAATCTAAGACGACCCATAACCTGAATATCGGTAAAAACTCTACACCCTCATATAAGGCGCACCCTGTTTTTATAATGTCAACAGCTAGAGGGCTATGATTTGTCAGGCCCTGACCCTCCTTAGCAACTAGTGACTGCCAGCTGCAGCTGTCAAGAGTAAAAGCAGAACAAAGAATGCATCATGATTGCCTTCCCTTTCCCATCCCAAACCCGCCCTGCTCCACCACTAAAGGAAGACAGGTAGAGAGATAAGGATGGGCTGGGGAGGACTATTTTTTGTAGTCAGTTCATGTTTTGCCACTGGTGATTGTCCCATATTTCCAAGCTAGTGTTTGCTTTGAATAGATGTATCTCCTTGTATGCTACTGCTTCCCTTCTCTTACTTCTTTTCCCCCACCAACCTACAGACAAGGAGGGAGGGGAAGAAGGATGGAGAACACTATGAATGCAATAAGAAGCAATTCTGAGTCCCCTCTAGTCACAAAAAATTCTTTCATTCCACTCTTCAAAACAGGTGATGCAATAGCAACCCTCTTGGCCTATCTGAATGTTTTTGTCAATGTTTTGAGGGTTTTTGTAACTCTTCAAATTAACTCAATATTTTTTTTATTGTGCAAGTCTAAGAAGCACCCTCATATAAGACACACCCTTATTTTAGAGCCTAAAATATGGTAAATAAAGTGCGTCTTAGATTCGAGTATATATGGTATATTAATATTTAGTTCTTTCTTTTATTATTATTACCTATATTATTCATTTTACTTTAAACTACCACAAAACTGTACTCCCTTATACGAAAGAAAAAAAACAATTTTGTGAAATTCTACTTTATGTAGGTTTGCAAGTCACAGTAGTTTTTCAAACATGAAATGATAAGGCCCATAAGTTTTATGTAGGTATTTTCATACAATCATAAAAATATCAACTTTTTTGAAGACGTTGTCTTAAAGGTTGAACATGTCACTTGCAAGTGAAGTTATGGCATTTCAGGGCCGCAACACCTCTGAGTCTAGTGGCGACAGTTGAACCAAAGATAATGTTATGGTAGGTAGATTACGCATAGTTGCCACATGCCTGAGGCAGGAAAATCAACATAGTTGCAGCAGCCCAAGCGCAGATAGCGCTGCCATCTCTTGCCGTCTTTCTCCCCCCTGGATTCCACATTTGATTTTGTCCGATGTCAATGACTTAAATGTGATCAAATTGATTTTCGAGAACAAACAAACTTTTCTGTGTCAGTGGATCTACTTGACTTTCTTAAATTATTTCCCTCGCAGCGTTATCTGTGCTTGGGCTGCCGCAACATTGTTGGTTCTCCTGCCTCAGTCATGCTACATTCATAACATTATCTTTGGTTAAACTTTCAAAACTGTTTAACCTTAAACTGCCACATTTTCTTTTGATAAGTATTTTTAACCAAAATCCGTTAAATTCTACTAACTCAGTCCTTTTGTTAGACATGTCCAATGTCTGTTTGTTTAGTTTGTATAGTTGTATGTTAACCAAGCATCGAGCGCTCACGCAGGAAAATATCAAGTTATATTATTCAACTTGTCGGTAGGTTTGAAAACGGCAAGTCAGCAACTGATTCCCGTTGTTAGATCAATTATAGAGTGATACTCTGACGGGTAGATCAGTATTGCACATTTCACTTCAAACATTGATTTATAAATAATAACTGAAAGTCATAGAAGAAAGCTTTGTGAAGCGCTCAATGCAGGACCAAGCGATATATACGTACTGTGTTATGTTTCGGCATTTAACAAACTTGAAGTTTCAAGTTATTTATTCTCCTCCTTATCATTCCCTTAAAGGTTATAAGTATTGATGTATTATCTTATTGTATTAGATTGTGTTTGACTATTCTATTTGTTGTTGCATTCTCTTTTAAGGAATACTGTTAGTAATAAGTTGAACTATCAAAGCGATGATATTAAATATTAATGCTCAATGTATATACAAAGTATTTATTTAAATTATTTATATTAAAATAATATTTATACTTAAGTAAAATGTGTTGTTAAAAGATGAGTTAAAGGAGATGTTTTGTTACAAATGAACTCCCCTGTTCTTGGGTTATAATAACACTTCTTATAAATCTCCTTGTATAATCAAAGATAATATTACGGTAGGTAGATTGGGCATAGATGCCATGGCTGAGGCAGGAAAATCAACATAGTAGCGGCAGCAACACAACAACTACAACCTTGCACGTTCGACAGTGGCTCTGCTTGAGACTCTTGAAAGAATTCCCTCGCAGCGCTATCTGTGCATGGGCTGCCGAACTGTGTTGATTTGATTTTGATCGATTTGATTTTCCTGCCTCAGCCATTCGGCATCTATCCGCAATCTACCAACCATAACACAATCTTTGGTATAATGCAATAAAGCCAAGTCACAATTATCAAAACAATTTGCCAAACACATTTAAGCTGTGATAAAGAATACATCACATAATATACAATGTATTTAATTATAGAAAATATAAAACAAAACACTATTGGTAACATACTGTATAGAAAGAATATAAGTATTGATAATATACATAGGTAATAGACGAACAAATGAATGAAGAAACCTGTTGGTAACCAACCGTCACAGTTCAGGTAGTTCATGCCAGTGCCAGTGTTCATGCCAGTGCCAGTGTTCATGCTTGTGCCAGTAGGTGCAGCGTGCGTCACTTAAGAGCTGGTACTAAACACCAAAGAACCAATCACTATGCATCCAAATAACTCGTGGTTTTACTTGAAATATTAAATGAATGCATAAATTAGTCACAGTTAGCCCATCACATCAGATCCCTATTTTTCCATAAGTTGTAGTTTTTCCTCCAAAAGTTTATAAGCAATAACTTAAGGTGTTTTATAAGTAAAGTAGGCACTTAAGACTATGTCAAGACAAGGTGTAGGTAGACAAGACTTATTGTAAAATCCAAATTTTAAATAAATTATACCATTATTACATATTTTGAAACAAAAATTTGCACAACCAAAACTGCATATATTTTAATTTAATACATACTGACAAATCCTCCTTACACAGGTAATTTTACCCATAAGGGAGGATATTTCCATACTACTAAATTTATAACATTAATTAGGCTTTATTATGAAGGTTATTTTCAACTTTTATATTGTAAATATCAATTGGAAGTAAATAATTTATTATTACAAATTCCTTAAAAAGTCTTCCTTTGACAATAATTTTGCAAAACCTATATCACTTCTCTCTGGTACTTATTTTAAATTAATCTGAAGTAGCCCATCTCCCTAAAATCCCCTGAACCCTTTTGGGTGTTTATCGATTATGACATAAAATTTCCCATTATGAAATACTGAGTTTATTTTAATAAACTGTAAAAGCATTTATTTTCTAGAATGATGAGATTAAATTTAAACGATGAGTTCAATTTCTTAAATATTTACATACAATATACATAGTTATTTTATTTTAATCTTGACAAAAGTTAATCTGTGGTTTGATTTCAATAGCAATATTTTCAATCAGCTGTTTCTCTTAACAATGAGAGAAGGAAGGCAAAGCTTTGTTGACATCAAGCCTAGATTTGTACCAAGTTTGTAATTGTATCTTTTCAGTGTGTAATTAATGTAATGTGTGTTCAAAAAAGCTGTTTAAAGATAAAAAACAGTAAATTTAATCCGATTAGTATGACATTTCAAATAAATGTTTAAATCCTATCCGAATGAATTTGAAATGTTTTCCCTTCATGATATGTAGTAAACTGGAGTTACAATTATATTCTAGGCTTCCCGTTTCATGCCGTGTCATAAAACTAACATTAACGTTTACTGCTCTTCTTTAGTTCTTCTTAAGTTCTTTACTGCTCTATTTTAAGGAAAGGTAGACCCATAAACCGGAGTGTAAATAAGAAGTTAGCTGTTTTATATGAATCAAAACACAAATTGTAGTCTTAGTCTTCCACAAGAATCTTTACACTCTCCACTCTCAATTACTATTACAGTGTAAGAAACAGGAAAATTAATGTATTTGTAATTGGTATGACTTTATTGTATATATTTCACATGGTTAAGTGGTAGAGAGGATCATAAAGTCCTAAGTTCGCCACATAAATTAAGACTTTTTCATTTTGTTATATGAAATGGGAAAATATATTTTAGTAGTACTTCTAAATTTTTACACTCCCGGTCCTGGTGTTAAACTGTAGTCAAGTACAAACCATTAAACAGACTGACCATTCAAATGTTTAGTTAGGTATTTTTCCAAGTGGTTTTCATACAAGTGCAATAAAATATAGTATATACAAATTTACATTGTCAACCTAAATTAATATTCCATAGAATAAGTTTTGTGTAAAAGTAAGAAGCCATACATAATACATAACAGAGGCTGTGTTATATTTAAGCAACTCAATATCCCTTGAGTTTATAACTAATCGACTTGGGCTCACTACGAACCAGTATGTGTGGTGGAACCGCCTACAAAAAACGTTAGATTCCTCCATTTTGGACATCAAGTTGAAACATCAAATCCATCTAAATGAAAAAACATCAAAGTCATTTGAAGTCATAATGAAGGTAATTTTCTAAAGTTTTAAATTATATAAAAAATTCTTCACTTCACTAGACGTTTTTCACATTATTTAATTGGTTGAGTCATATATAATGTTATATAGATACATAGTTGAGGCAGCAAAATCAACACAGTTGCAGCAGCCCAAGCACAGATAGCGCTGCGAATGCTGCCGTCTCTTTCCGTCTACCTCCCTCCACATGCTCGAGTTTGTTCGATGTCAATGACTTAAGTGAGACCAAATCGTGCGATTTTCGAGAATGAACAAACTTCCACATCCGTCACTGGCTTGAGACTTCTAAAATAATTCCCTCGCACCATTACCTGTGCTCGCGCTGCCGCAACTTTGTTGATTTCCCTGCCTCAGCCATGTGGTATCTATGTGCTATCTACCTACCATTACATTGTCTTTGGTTTAATGAATGTACGATGTACCCAATTAAATTTCAAATGCATGGGTCATGTAGTTATAGATTGAAAATGTGCCTCGAAGAGTTTTAATTAAACTCCTGGTATTTATTTAGTTAACCACAAAAGTGCCTCATTTTGGTGTAAATCTTGACACTCAAATAGATAATGTTTAATCATGTTAAAAATATAATATTCAAAAAATATTTATTCTATTATAGATTTACAATATTATTGTATTGAATTATAAACAATAAAGTTGGGAAATATATAAACATTGACTGAGTGTTGTATCTTAGTAGTTCCCAACTCCTGTGCTTAACAAGAAAACAACTGTACACAGGCAAAATAAATATCTTTGCAGCCGGTGTCATTACTCTTAAGAGTTTATTTTTATCCAATTTCCTTTGAGTTTATTTGTATCGAATTAACTAGAAGTGGGGCGAATTGGAGTAACAATTGCAAAGGAAATTCGATTCACTCCTGCCAGCGGCACTTTAGCCTGGTTTTTTAAGGCCTGGCCGGATTTTATAACAATTTTAGTAGTTGAAATACTGTCTTTTAGCTGTTAAGGACCAACAAATCTATGTATTTACAGAATTGAAAAGTTGAAGACAGTAACACAAGAACATTACCAAGATGAAGAGGTGCACAAGTCAGCTGAATGTGCTCCTGTTTAAACTGTTCAATAACATTGCATTAAATGTAAGAAGTAAGAACCAAGTCAAGAAAGAACTTTGAATATGTTTTGAAAGCCTGTTGTACAGACTGCATGAATCATGAAGCAAACCTGACACAAAGGAATGAAAACCTTTGAGACTAGTTAACAACAGCCAGTAAGTACAAACCCACTAGCACTATTGATTTATTTTTTTTTTTTTTTTTTTAACCCTTTGAGGTCTTGTGTCGACTATAGGTTGACAAACGCTATTTCCTTTTGAACGCTTGGATGTCCAGTATAGGTTGCGGTTGAAACAGTCTCTGATATGCAAGGACTACACTGCACTAACGGCATCTAGCAGAGAACAGTGAAACTACCACTCCCTCCCCCCCCTGACGCCAACTCACGTGTGAGTTTGACAGCCCGCGACAAACAGCCCGGTGGTTTAGTGGTTATAGTGACGGACAGTTGGCCCCTGTCTGTCACAGCGGGTTCAAATCCCACCCGGGTGCGCTTGGTACGGTGCAATGCTATGAGAAAATGGCTCATCAAATCCAGTGAGGCGGCGAGTGGCACTTTTTGAGCTTAGGGAGGCGCTAAATCCCCGCTCTTAGAGGAGTGGTTCAATGACTGTGGTTCAATGAATGACTGGTAATGCACCGCACCAGAGAGCGGTTTTGCTGAAATTTTGCTTACAGGGGACTGGGAAACCCATACGGGAGGCTTTTTACAAAAATTTAAAAATAAAATGAGACCGCAAAGGGTTAATAATGTATATATATATATTAATATTTGTTTTATTTATTACTTTATACCGTTATTAACCCTCTTATACTTTTTCTTGTTCATGTATGTTTATTTAATTTTCTCTAAGATAAAATAAAATTCTTTCTTTCATTTTTCAAGTGTTAGAGACATGTTTACTTTAGTGGCTTATATTTTAACTCAAATAACCTGAGTTATAAATTATGATATTAAACATGTCTAATGTCTTAAATTTTCACGTCCAAGGATACTAGAAATATTTTATAACGGACAAATCACTAATATTTTTAGGCCAGACATTGCCAAATATTTGGCAAAAATTCTCTTAAAACTGCCATTTTGCACCTTACTTGTGAAATTTCACCTGCCAGAAGGCCCCGGCGTATAGGGGGTATTGCGTATCGGCCTCCTACGCACCGTAGAACCGTAACTGTTGTATTTGTTCAGAACCAAAACCTCAAACAAAGCTATTGTAACTATGTATTTTAATCAAGCTCAAATTGTTTATTTTTAGTTTGAAGAAATGGAACATTATACAGTATTCAATTTACACTGGAAACATTTATAACCGTTTCATTTGAAGGTGCTTTAGTTGCTAAAGAAAGTTTTCAATTCACAACACTTGCAAAGGTAAAAAGCATTAATACTTGGTAAAAAGCGTTGTTACTATTGGTATGGTTTTTTATTTATGTAAATTTAATGTCATGCAAAATTAAGCAGCAGGTGCAGTGCTATAAGTACTGTAAGTATTACGATATACAATACACTATGTACTCGTACTAAAGCTATGGTTTCTTATGAAGGGTTATGTTGCAGCTTTAGTTTTCAACAGTAAACTTTAATTTGGGAACACAATGGGCAGGGGAACACATACTTGGGGCAGGGGGAACAATACTTGGGGCATGGGAACACATACTTAGGGGAACACATACTTAGGGGGGGAACATAATGGCAGGGGAACACATACTTGGGGCAGGGGAACACATACTCTGGGGCAGGGGAACACTTGTGGCAGGGAACACATACTGGCAGGGGGGGGAACACATGGGGAACACATACTTGGGGCAGGGGAACACATACTTGGGGGCAGGGGGGACACATACTTAGGCAGGGGAACCACATACTTGGGGCATGGGGGACCACGCCCCTGGCTTGTTCCACAATAAATATAAATTTAAAATATTTTATAACAAAATATTGGCAATTTTGTTATTTGTTATCTGAATTTCAAGTTAATGAATTTTTTGCACTCTCATTGGGATGGTAGGGGGTTGAGTGCAAGTGGGAGTACCACTGTGTTATACAGAGTTATTCTAAAGTCTTTGGAATTTTATATTTAAACTGTTTGTATATAACTCTTGTGGTTAATGCTACAGTTTTAAGATCAAGACAAGGGAGCACTATCACAAGAAAAGTGACATATAGAGTAATTGACCTTATTTTCAAGCAGTTCTACAAAATTACGATAAAATATTGTAGCCGGTAGGTAAATTTCTATTCCAGAACGCCCATAAACGTGTTTCTTAGGTTATATTTTAAAATTTTGTCCATAGCCCCAGGCCCAACGTCCGTCTGTTAGCCCCTCCCCTGGAAGATGGGTTATGGGCGCCTTTGCAATGTTATCATATGACAGTGTTCTCCTACTGAACAGTGGTCGCTTCCATACATTGCATTTAAAACCAAAGAACGGTGATAATAAGCTGATGTAAAAAAGCGGTCACTGCTTTTCTAGGAAACCATAGCTCAAAGGCTGAAGTTTTATTAACGAATTTCCTTGGAAATATAAGATATTCACCATACAATGATCACCAGTATCCCCCAGAAGACGTTTAGAGAGAGCATTTGTCAGAACTGTAAATACATAGATGTATGTGTGAGACTGTGGGCTCTCTACAGCTAGCATTTTTTCCTGTTTGATTTTCATTAGCCCTTAGATGTATACATTTATGAGGATACAACTAGACATCTTTAAAAGACTAGTTAACGCTAAAGGTAACTTGCTAAAAAGGAAGTAAACCCTGAACAACCGCGAGGCAACCATGAAAAATGCATCAAGGTTGTTGATACAGTGAACAGCTGGCGTCTGGCGAGAGGCTAAAATCAGCTGATTCAGGTCAACAATTACGATGTGTCACTGCACAGCTGTTTCACATAACCTATCCTAACCTCAATCACAACCTTGCGAGTTGTGGAATCTTTCTGAAATCACGATCTCAGACTCCTGACGCCAGTGTGAATAAGTGAATGTGATTCTCTCCTTATAAGGATGTAGAAAGTTTCGTTGTATTAGTCATCTCGAATTTGCCTGTGCACATGTGTTTATCCAGCCATATTCGGCCTGGATTGATAACGCGCAGCGCTGTGTTTGCAATCAACATATGGTTATCAGCTGCATGCAATGTAGACCGCCTTCGTTCAATTCAGGCTAATTATCGTAGACTAATCGGTATAGTTTAATGTTTGTCGAAGGAAAAATAGAAATACGACTTAAACTGACCAACAAAATAATAAAAGTTGAAAGCTTTAAGTAGCGTTACTTAATATGCGTATCTATTATTCTAACGTGACATGTTTTTACAATGCAAGCAAAACACTAACAACCTACGTTCTTTAAAATTAGACTGGTGATCTATTATTGTTGCAAACCCACTCCACATCCTCTTTAAACATATTCTATATTTATTATTATGATTTGAATAAGAGCAATCAAGTTATTCTACTCGTACAGCAGAATGAGATCCATCGAATGAAACTAATACATACATCGATAGAATTTATTAGTATAAAAACACATTACTCGATATATCGAGTCAAAATTTCGAGTTCACACCTCTACAAGCGGTAAATAAATAATGCATTTGAATTTTCGATTCATCAATTTTGCGACATTACTATTACAAAATGGGTCAGTATCAATTTATAAATTATCAAAATGCACATATTATAGCAACACTATGTATAGTTGGACTGGAATTTACGTTAAATTTAGTTGATTATTTCAAATAACCTACCAAATTATAATTAACAGGCTGTCCAGCGGTGCGGTTTATAGGCATTTTAGGCAGTCTACAGAATTTATACAATACCCAACATTTGGTATAAATAAAATATGTTCAGATATTTTGGTGATGGCAATACTTTTGCTGGAATCGCCAATCAGTTTTAGAGTGGAGAATGTAAGCTCGACTTGCTGTTAGATCATAGTTACTCCCGCCGCCAACGAATTACGCGGATGTTTTTATATATTTCACTTATTATTACACAATTGTATTGATTTTAAATTTGTGTGATCTGGGAATAGTATTATTTGCCGTATACAAAATTGTATTGAAATATGAAAACTTCACGACATTACTTTTGAAGTTACGCCATCCAAATATGTTAAGTACCGCTAATTCGACTGAAAACACCCGCTCGCACTGTCATACAGATTACTAATCTAAATAATGTACTGTACAATAATTATACCAGAACTGATACATAGAACAGGGATACAGCTTTGTTTTGGAATCTGTTATTGTTGACAAATTTGGTAAGGCTTGAAAAGTGAAGACTTGACGTAGGTTTTTAATTTTCGGGCCACCTGAAAGTGTGGATTAAGAATAATTTGAAGAGAGGCCTTTAGAATAATTGATTAAAACTCACTACCGATCGCACGCTAAGTCGCTAACTAGTTGCTCGATAGTCGAGTTACGTGGTTACGTCGACTTGTTCCCTCGCGTAGTGTGAAAATAGTATAGCCACCGAACAACTGGCGTTGCAGGTGGCGAACTCTAGCGGAAAACCGTTGGTCACGTGACTGCTAGAAGAGCGGGCGTCGGCCGTATTCTCAACCGCAATCCCGCCTTCTGCCTTCAGTAATTCAGTTCCCCGCTGTCATTCCGTTCATAGCAGTCGTGGCTACTCGCCGCAAATGGGAATAGTTTGTAACAAAAGTGTGTACAGTTAGTGTTATGTGTAACAAGAGTGCTTCCACTATTACAAGAGCATATCAGTGAACTTCTTAGCTTTAGTGCGTGATCCTTATTTCGTAGGTGAACTTGTTGTGTTCGGCCGGCAAACATACGGTTTTGTCTGTTGCATTGAATCAGCAACATGGCGGAGAGTGATACAGCAGACCGGTCAGATCCCGACTTTAAATATTTGTCCGTGGATAGAAATACTTTTAACGATCCCGCAACTCAAGCAGAATGGACCCAAAAACGGTTAGTTTGGATCCCTCACGAAACCCACGGCTTCGTTGCCGCGGGAATCAAAGGCGAAAGAGGAGACGAGGTCGAAGTTGAAATTACTGATACCGGTAAGAGAACTTTGGTCGCGAAGGATGATATCCAAAAGATGAATCCTCCAAAATATAACAAAGTTGAAGATATGGCTGATTTGACCTGCCTAAACGAGGCTTCTGTACTTCACAACATCAAGGATAGATACTACTCTGGCCTAATTTATGTAAGTAAACAAATCCCTGCCAACATAAACTTTAAGGTTAGGATGGTAATTATGTTTATGATTTGCACAGAGTGTAACTTAATGTGTGTTAACCAATTTTGTGTTCGAGAGAGCTAGGCCTAGGATTATATATCATGTGGGAAATGCTCTTTTGTCAAGTAGCCAGCACTGCAGCTGTCCAGGCCATATTTGTTGTCAGGTCCGCCACCGTGATACAGGCACTGAATCACAATTTTCACAATATATAGCCACACTCATCCGCGTATATAATTTCTACTTCAAATAGTAGCAATATTTTAACCAACCAAATTCGATTAACTTGGATGCTATACAATTTATGAAGGCACTATCACAAATCGTGTCCAGTGGTGTTGGATTTTCAAGCTCTTAAGAGATTCTTTAGGCCTTCATTGTGCTGTACCGCTGAGCTACTAAGATAGCAAACCCAATATTACCTGATGCTCTGCCGGCTACACAACCGCAGAGTTCCTGAGATAAATGTATCCAAGTTATGTGTTATCAATAGCCAGCGTTAGCTTAACTTAACCGATTCTGTAAAGTTGCCTCTGTCAGTTGTGTTTATCAATTAAAAAGCCTGGCCCAATTTTTGAAAAATTACAGTTTTCCGTCTTTTTTTGTTTATTTTAACTTAAGTCTTGAAACCGACTGATAACAATACCAACCGAAGGTAGGACCGAGGTACTGATGAGTTCTTGTCAGTACTTTTGACCATTCAGTGGCACCACTGCAACAAACAAGAATTTGTTAGTGGTCTGACAGATTGCTGTTTCCCTGAGATTGTTAAGGTTCTCAACAAGAATGAGAATTGTTGGGCTGCGAGGCTGAAGGCGTGGCACGGTTCAGATAAACAGAAACCACTCAGCTTCCTTGAGTAGGCTGTCCTCATATCTTATCTGCAGGCCTACAATTCCATCGTCAAGTCTGCTCTACAGATCTTTTCAGCCTATAGTCCTATAGTGATATTTCAGGGTTCATCTAGGCATCCTGGAAAACCTGAAATTTGAAGGGTTGTCCTGGAAAGCCTGGTATTGTCCGTGAAGTTTTTTGCATTGTCCTGGAAAACTTGAATTTTATCCTAGAATTTTTTCAATTTTAACTAGCCTATCTATTCTAAATTAATAGAAATATAAGCGAAATCTCTTAGTAAGTTTACTAAATTTTGACCATGGTTCCTCAACCTGTGTTTGTACTCTTTACCATGTACCACACATCTATTCAAGTAACAAAGGTGAATTCTAAAGAAAAGTAAGAACTGTCAAGATAGAAATTGTCAACCACTGCTGACGTTCTGAGTTCACGGCGACCTTCCCCTTTACCAAGGTACTGCTGACGTCCTTGCGATTCTTTTTAATTTTAGATTTAATGTGTTGAAAGTAATGAGCCATAAATTCTGTGTCTTTTTAAAATTGTAAAACACATTCGCATCACAGAACAGAAAATACAATTGTTGCTATGGGCTTAGTGGGGTCGAGCGACCTGCGTAAATGATATTTCCAAACAAATGAAAGAAACCTTCACAATTAAAAGATTTTACTAATAAATTGCATATTTTTTTGTTATCCGAGTGCTATGTAAGGTCATACATAATTAATACTGTTTCACCCGGTGAAATTGCGCTTTAGTTTACCTGGAAAGTCAGGACTTTGTCCTGGAATTAGCCTGGAAATATCCTGGAATTTCTTTTTGGAAAACCAGTTTGAACCCCGTTTTTTGGACAAAAGAACTTGAGTATTGCGAAAAGTGTATCCATGGATCAGTTTTCAGGAGGTGTTTTACTAGCTTGGAAGAGCGTTGTTTCAGAGATTAGCTGAAATAAAATTGAGACGTTATTATTAATGCTATTTTCACAAGACCCTTAAAGCTCACTGCTGAAAATTGACCACTATGTTCCTAGTTGCTGAAAATTTTTTTATGTCAAAAAAGTCTTAGCTTTGGGAGAGTTGAGATGACTATGTTGACAATTTTGCCTTTCCATGTAAGTTCGGAATTTTCAGTTATTTATCTTGGCATCAAAGAATCTTACTTGCAGGGTCACGCTGACAATGTACTTTGTGAATATCACTTCCCTCATCAGCTCATTGATAAGTAAATATTCCTAAAGGAGTGAACATACTAAAAAAATATTTACCATTAAGATCAACCAACCAAAGCGTAACTGTTCTCTCACTGATTAAAGGTCGAACATCAATGGCGACACACCTGGTCTCATCTGGAGCCCAAACAATGGAAAAACAAAACATTAACAAAACACAAGCGAGAATAACACTAGACACAGCAAAATTAAAACCACGCAAAGTTGAGAGAAGTGTTAATGCAGTAAAATTAAAACTATGTGAAATTTAGATGTCAAGAGGCAAGAGAATGATAAAATTCAAAATTCATAAGGACACCAAACAAATAAGTTATGCTGTTAACTATTACATGATCTGCAGTGAAAGGTAAATAAAAAAAGATAATTAAACATAGTATCGTTGGCCTGTTTTTTAATTTTTCAATACACTATGTAGGCTATTTCAGTGAAATATTCATGGTTTAGCAATTAGTGGTTGAAGTTAGAAAAATATTCATTTAAGGCTTCATTTAAGAAGCTTAAACTAGACTTATCAAAATCTGAAAACAGACAAACACAGGAACTCTTTTTTTAACCTTTAAAAATTAACTTATCTGAAATAATTGTTCACATAAGAGCTCTACCCACTTCTACGGAACCCTTGCAGGCGCTTGGCAGTTAGGCCGCATCTGTAGCTGCTACTAGCGACTAGCCATGTGTGTGACTGTGATGTTTCCAACATGTCAACATTGCTTACCATTGAGAATATCAGCTGATTCAATGTTGACGTGCCGACATGGCTAGTACCAGTTACTAAGCCACTCAGTGAGACTAAGGTGCTTTCAAGCTCTGTCGAGAAAATCATTTATTTACTGTGTGTTTATTTTGATCTTAAGTCTGAATTGTGTCTCGCTAAAGATAATGTTAAATGGTAAGTAGATTGGGCATGGATGCCAATGGTTGAGGTGTCAAAAAACCATAGTTGCGGCAGCCCAAGCACAGACAGCGCTGCCACCTCTCCCCGGCTTTCTCCTCCCTCGTATCTACATCCTGACTTAAATGTAACCAAATCGTGCGATTTTTGAGAACGAACGAACTTGCACGATTCGTAAAAGACTCTTAACAGAATTCCTTGCAGCCAACTGTGCATGGGCTGCCGCAACTTCTGTACGTTGATTTTCCTACCTCAGCCATTCGGCATCTATGTAATCTACTTACCAGAACATTATCTTTAGTCTCACTGTGTCATTAGTTTAAACCATACTCTGTCTCTGTGCTTTTCAAAGCTATCACTGCCTAGTGCCTATCCTAACACTTGAGCCTTATCCATATCAATAGATTATTGATAATGCATTGGATATACAGACATTAATAACTTCAAGACATGAAATACTGTAATCTGAGGGCTACAAATGTTGGAGAAATGTACTTTCTTTCCTCGGGTGGCATTTGTACGTCTAGTATAAAGCTTAATGTATCCAAGTTTGACTAAACAGTGAAAAATATTAATTAACTTTATTCTATTTCAATTTTTTTTGAAAGGGTACCTCATTTCTGGTTTTGGAAGAACAAATGGTTTGTCAGCTGTACATAAAAGACGTTTACGGCAATAAAATAGACAAGACAGTTCTAGTACGTTTGTAAAGATAGTACCTAAGAAAATGTTATGATATAGCTCATAGATGCCACATGGTTGAGGCAGCAAAATCAACAAAGTTGCGGCAGTCCAAGCACAGATAGCGCTGCGAGTGCTGCCATTTCTTGATACATACGGGGTGAGTTTTAATGTACCAACCCCACCTTAACTTTGGAAAAAGTAAATATTTTAAAAAACCCTTCAAAGAATGTTTTGTAGTTCTAAAGTTTGTTTTGACATACTTTGCGTCACCCACCCTCACCCAAGAACTGGTGGGGAGGGCCCCCCAAGTTTTGAAGTAACAATTCCCCCCCTTTGTGGCACCTCAAAAGAAAGAGAATTTTAATACAAATTCAACAACGCAAAAAAACTTTATCTCAAGTCAATATTCCGTAATTTACCTATTTAAAGATTACAAAACATCAGGATAAAAATAAATTTCACATAAAAAGTTTTGTTGTGACAATTTTTTCCTCAAAATACTTTATGGGGTTATGTTATAGGGTTGTGATGTTTCCCTCAAGGGATTTTCAAGAAGAATTTTGCCATTAAAAATCGTAAGTTATGTGAAAAAAGGTAAAGGTAAAGTTTGTCTTGTTTGACCAGGCGAAGTTAGGACTACAGAGTCCTCTCTACCACTCAACCTCGAAAATGTGAAATGTGGCATTTTAAACCTGATTTCTTGTTTTCTTTAAATAGGTATTAAAAAAACGATAAGAGTATTAGCGGATCCATGGCGGATTGGTATCGCCTGCGACCCCGGAGCTTAAAGGTCGAGGTTGAGTGGTAGAGAGGGCTTTGTAGTCCTAACACTACTTGTTAACAAAACAAACTTTACCTTTACTTATTTTTTGATAAAAAATGTGTTCTTGCTACTTTAATTTGTAATTCCCTTTCTTTTAAAGTGCCACAAGGGGAGGGTTGTATTTAAAAAATGTGGAAGGGCCTCCCCGATTTTCCGGTGGTGTAGGGTGACGCAAAGTACGTCAAAACAAACATTAGAATTATATAAAATATTCCTTGAAGGGGTTTTAAAAATATTTCCTTTTTCAAAAGTTATGGTTTGGGGTGTGGGTGCATTTAAAACTCACCCTGTATATCTGAGTTTGTTTGGTTGGTTGACTGTGTGTTGGTCCCGGAGAACCACACTATGGACTATGCCTGGAGCTGGAACGAGTTTGTGACCTTGACTCCCTCCTCCTCCTCCTCCACCTCGGGCATATGCTCAGCTGTACTGTAGTGGCGTGCACGAGTCTTGTACAGTGGAACCAGTGTCAGTGTATACTCGTACATACTGACACTGTACTGTGTGTGTGTGTGAAGCGCAGATACAACACACTTCGCTCTCATCAGCAAGCGAGGTGAAGGAACGGACGAAGTAGTTAAGGGTTTCAACCTCAGAGATAGGCTGAATTCCTCCACCCAAGGAACACACGACACCGCGCACATAACAACGGGCCTTCGCGGCAGCCCAAGCACTGATAGCGCTGCCGTCTTTCTCCCCCTCGTCTCCACATGCTCGAGTTTGTCCGATGTCGATCTGCGATTTTCGAGAACGAACAAACTTGAGCGTGCGTCAGTGGCTCTACTTGAGACTCTTACGAGGTCTGTCCAATAAGTTCGCGAACTGGTTCAATATGGCGGCCTTGAGGCGACGTAAAGCTCTGCCCACTACATCACGTGAATACTAGACATCTAAGGAAGCGTTCAGTACTAGTTTAAAAGTCGAGCAGTGCCTATCAACCTGCCAGTGCCAGTTTATATATATTTTTTTTTTGCTGTCGAAAAATGGTGATTGATGAAATCACTGAACAACGAATCAACATCAAGTGATCCAGTGATGCCCTCTCGTCTCCATTTTGCACAAAAAACCATGATTTATCTCCAGTGATGACTCTCTGTAAGAACTCACCTTCGTTTCCGTCAGACTTCCACTTCACTTTTCCCTTATTCTTCCAATCATTCACACATTCAATCTTTTACAACTTTTGTTCTGGCGACAGCGATTTCGGCACATTTTTTGCACAGAGTTTTCTTAAGCCCAAATACGCCACTAAAACGGTATGAACTGATGACTTGCATAAATTAAGATCGTCTGCAATCATTCTAACAGTTTTCCGACGGTCATCAGACACCAGAGCTCGCACACGAACAATGTTTTCATCCACTCATGAGGTTGAAGGTCGTTTCTGCCTTGCATCACCTTTAGCGTCTTCGCGGCCATCTTTGAAACGTTTGATCCACTTGAAAATGGACATTTTCTTCAAGGAATTATCTCCGTAAACAGCCCTCAACATATCTGTAATTTCTTGAGAACCTTTCCCGAGTTTCACTTAAAACTTGATTTTGATTTTTTGCTTTGTGATTTCATCGATCTTCATTTTTCGACGAACAGCAAAAACAAATAAAATATAAACTGACACTGGCAGCTTGATAGGCACTGCTCGAATTTCAAACGAGTACTGAACGCTTCCTTAGATGTCTAGTATTCACGTGATGTAGTGGGCAGAGCATTACGTCGCCTCAAGGCCACCATTTTGAACCAGTTCGCGAACTTATTGGACAGACCTCGTATATTAATTCCCCATCAGCGCTATCTGTGCTTGGGCTGCCGAACTGTATGCGAAATCTACCTACCGTACCATACGCTTTGGTTTAGTACGAGTACCTGACCTCGCAAGATGACGTCACCCACTGAGACTGAGGGAACAGCTGGTGTGTCTGTGTGTTGCAATCAGCTGCTTCAACCTAACCTTATACGGGCCTAACTCCGCTCAGCTGGTGGAGGTAAACAAAACCCGACTTAGCCAATCGCCGGCTTTGTCACAAGGTTCTAACAAAATGTTATAACATTTTGGCTATTTGTACAGTTAATTATATACTTGCAAATTGAATCAAAATTCAATATTTATTGTGAGGTTAAACGTTTCAATCTAGAATTCATGATTTAAATACCGTTGTTTGTTACATTCCCAAGTATATTATTTGGCGCTGTGTGACCCTTTAATCTTTGGCCCGTGTTTACTGTACATGGAAATGTTTACTTCTAATCAGGGTCCTCTCAGTTAGAACAAAAAGGTATGTTAATTTGTCAAACAATTCTTAAGGCTTTGCCTGAGTGGTCACCTCAAAGAAAGGCTGAATTTCTCCGCCCTAGGAACACACGAACCCCGCGCACATATAAGAAATGGTTAAAACAACGAGCATTCGCGGCAGCCCAAGCACAGATAGCGCTGCCTTCTCTTGCCGTCTTTCTCCCCCCTCGGCTTCACATGCTCGAGTTTGTCCGATGTCGATGACTTAAATGTGACCAATTCCTCCGCTTTTCGAGAACGAACAAACTTGCGCGTGCGTCAGTGGCTCTACTTGAGACTATTTAAAGAATTCCCTCCCAGCGCTATCTGTGCTTGGGCTACCGAACTATGTCCATTTTCCGACCTCAGCCAAGAAGCGTCTACCTACCACAACATAGTCTGTGGTCAGAATAGATAGTCGCTGTAGAGTTGGGGTAGGTGAGGTGAGTGACCTCGAGGTGTCGGGCCAACCTTTCCTCTACTTGTTTTGTTGTCTCTCTTGTCCAACTGTTTAATCTCAGAGTCTAGGAACTCGTCTAGCTGCCGCGCCAACACGCAGCTACCAGTATCCTTCAATCACACACTAACTTAGTATTTACCGCTTTCAGAGCTCGAGTCTGAAATGTACAATGCTCAATTGCTGAACATTCACTCTTCTGTTTTTCGTGTTTATCTTTCTTTACTAAATCTAGGTGTTAACTTGGACAGATATTGTCAGGCCACTCTATCCTTGTACCGTGCGATCATTTATAAATGCTCGCCTCGAAGCAAGTTCAAGCCATTTACCGAGTAACTTGGGTTGTTTCCAGCATAATTATTGTTTTTTGTAATTAATTTTGCGTTTAAAACGTTATAGATACGGGATTATAGACTGGGACGTTAAATCTAAACGTTATAGACTGGGACTCGTGGCGTGGTCCTGTAATCCAGCTCCATGGAGGTCAGGTTTTGAGGATGATATAGGTCTAAAGCGGCTCAGATAGTCTCAGTGATCATCTGATGATACCCGCATCAACTCCCACCAACGTTTAGACATATCAGACCATCACCTGCGTGGTTCGGAAGTCACGTTAAGCCGTTGGTCCTTGTATTTACATTGGTCATTGGGCTATTAATTAATGACCCATTCTAAGGAAGAGTCGGCCTTAGTTTGTAACAAGACTACACCTCATAACTCATTACTACCACTCATCCTCCCTCACCACATATTTGCCTTAAAATACCCTCATGAGAGTGGTCGGCATCTCAAATAGTGATTAGTGATTTTCAAAACTGTTGAGATATAAAGTGTTGGTGTAGCGAGTACGGTTTAGCCGGACGTGTGTGGAGGTTGCAGTTTCGGTCAACATCATCTTCACTTGCACCTTTTGCTGAAATTCTTATATAAAAGCGCTTTGGCAGTATTTATGTTTGAAACTTTACACAGTCGAGTGGCAAGGTCCTTGTGCGTGGGATTCCCCAATACTGTCTGTATCCTCATCACGTCTGCCCCGACCTCGACCTGATGAGGAAGCTGTATACAGATACACAACTGCGTGGTGTAGCACAGTACTCTGTTCTGTGTGTATGCATGAGTGGCGTCAAAGATAATGTTACGGTAAGTAGATTGCGCATAGATGTTCCATGTTGGAGGCAGCAGAATCAACATAGTTGCGCAGCCCGAGTATAGATAGTATTTCAGCCCGTCTCTTGCCGTATCTCCCCTCGACTCCACATGCTCGGGTTTGTCCGATGTCGATGACTTAAAGTTGACCAAATCGTGCGATTTTCGAGTAGGAACGAACTTGGGCGAGCGTCAGTGACTCCTCCCTCAGCCGTGTGGCATCTATGCACAGTCTGTCTATAAATAAATAAATGGTTTATTGCGTAAACATTGAACATGTTATGCAATCGTCAATACTGTAATTTAAAAAGCTAAAATTTTCCATACATTCTACCATCGAAATCCCAATCAGACATACATTTTTGGCATTCACTCTCTCATTCATTCGAATTGTACCACTCTAACCCTAAGTGTGTTCCGCGTTTTCCCAGTCATGTGCCATAAACTCGTCGGTGCTATAAAATGCTTCTGCGGCCAAAACCTCTTTTAGACGAGCTTTAAAAGCCTTAAGCTCTGGGGCACTTTTAATTGAATTTAGCAACCTGTTGACGAGTTGAACTCCTACCTGAGATGAGAAGGTAAACGTTCATAAACTGCCGTTCTGTGTCTCCCAGTTCGGTAGTTTTCCCTGCCTCTAGTTTCATAAGAGTGAATGTCACTTCCTCTTACGAGACCGCATTTTGATTTGAAAAAATACATGTTTCTAAAATATAGAGGCAAGGTAGTGTCAACAATTTCAATTTTTTGAATGCTGGTCTACACGATTCCCTCCATTGCAATTTTGCAATGGTTCGGACTGTTTTTTCTGGAGAATGAAAACTCTATGATAACATTATACTACACACTGGCACGGCTCGTACATACTGTTTGTGTTCCCACCTGATAAAGCCAAAATGCTTCAACGCGAAAGTGTATAGAAGACAAACTTTACCTTTAGTTCACCCTTTGTTTCGCGGCATAGATTTCGCATTCGACCAAAGCGGTAAACACATTTTCCGTGTAGGGTTAAATTATTGTTTTCTACACAAGTCGCAACAGTTTGAAGACATGATATCAGTCTCCGTACCGAGTTCTTGCACATTGAACTGTACACACAGTTGACATGTCAAAACATAGAGACTGACACAAAAGATGATGATTGTACAGTCTCCGAGCAGTGGACTGAGTGATACTTCGTGAGTAGAATGTATCAGTCGCCAGTGTCAGCATTAACATATGAATTGAGACAAAGCCAGATGACTCATTGAATCTGGGGCTTGGAAATGACGGGTATCTACAGTACTGTATAAACCTCCTCCCTGTGTACGTATCACGACGCAAGATTCACCGACAATTCTCAGTTTTAAGGGTCCGCCTCGGTGGTCATCTAAGAGAAAACCTGTGTTCGTTCGCCCACGGAACATACGATACCGCACAGGTAACAAGTGGGTAAACAACGGTCCTTCTTTCAACAGATGCGTCCTAACTGTCAAACTAAGCGCCTCTATGGCTTCACAGCGACTCGTTTTCACCATTCAAACTAGTTTTTCCATAATTAAATACTGCCAGCAGCACATAACTTGCGAGTAAGTGCCCTTTGAAAAGTCCCTCCCCGGGTATGCCCCTCCCTCCGCATAAGGGTGAGGACGAAGTGCAGTCGCCGTGAGAGCCTCTGTTATTTATAGGCCGGCGCTATTCTCGCGCGTCGCCGACACTTATATTTAGCCTCCGAGTCCGATAAACACTTTGTCCACTGTCCGCGCACATTCCTCCACAACTCGCGAACCTTACTCGTAATTATACAGAGAAATAGAGTAAATAATGTGTACATGTGGCCCGTGAGTGTCGCCACGTCAAGCGAGTGGAATGTGGAGTTACTGTTATCAGCTGAGGAATGTCGGTGATAACAGCTGCTAGAATGACCTGTACGAACCCTGAGGTACCTCATAGCTCGTGAGTGTCGCCACGTCAAGCGAGTGGAATGGAGTTGACACTGTTATCAGCTGAGGAATGTCGGTGATAACAGCTGCTAGAGCATGACCTGCCTTGGCACGAACCCTGAGACACAACACCTCATAGCTCCGCACCCGTGAGTGTCGCCACGTCAAGCGAGTGGAATGTGGAGTTGACACTGTTATCAGCTGAGGAATGTCGGTGATAACAGCTGCTAGAGCATGACCTGCCTTGGCACGAACCCTGAGACACAACACCTCATAGCTCCGCACCCGTGAGTGTCGCCACGTCAAGCGAGTGGAATGGAGTTGACACTGTTATCAGCTGAGGAATGTCGGTGATAACAGCTGCTAGAGCATGACCTGCCTTGGCACGAACCCCTGAGACACAACACCTCATAGCCCGCACCCGTGAGTGTCGCCACGTCAAGCGAGTGGAATGTGGAGTTGACACTGTTATCAGCTGAGGAATGTCGGTGATAACAGCTGCTAGAGCATGACCTGCCTTGGCACGAACCCTGAGGCACAACACCTCATAGCTCCGCACCCGTGAGTGTCGCCACGTCAAGCGAGTGGAATGTGGAGTTGACACTGTTATCAGCTGAGGAATGTCGGTGATAACAGCTGCTAGAGCATGACCTGCCTTGGCACGAACCCTGAGACACAACACCTCATAGCTCCGCACCCGTGAGTGTCGCCACGTCAAGCGAGTGGAATGTGGAGTTGACACTGTTATCAGCTGAGGAATGTCGGTGATAACAGCTGCTAGAGCATGACCTGCCTTGGCACGAACCCTGAGGCACAACACCTCATAGCTCCGCACCCGTGAGTGTCGCCACGTCAAGCGAGTGGAATGTGGAGTTGACACTGTTATCAGCTGAGGAATGTCGGTGATAACAGCTGCTAGAGCATGACCTGCCTTGGCACGAACCCTGAGACACAACACCTCATAGCTCCGCACCCGTGAGTGTCGCCACGTCAAGCGAGTGGAATGTGGAGTTGACACTGTTATCAGCTGAGGAATGTCGGTGATAGACAGCTGCGAGCATGACCGTGAGTGTGCCGAGTGGAATGTGGAGTTGACACTGGCGACGAACACCCTGACCGCACACATAGCTCCGCACCCGTGAGTGTCGCCACGTCAAGCGAGTGGAATGTGGAGTTGACACTGTTATCAGCTGAGGATGTCGGTGATAACAGCTGCTAGAGCATGACCTGCCTTGGCACGAACCCTGAGCCACCTCGTCCGCGCCCAAGCGAGTGGAATGTGGAGTTGACACTGTTATCAGCTGAGGAATGTCGGTGATAACAGCTGCTAGAGCATGACCTGCCTTGGCACGAACCCTGAGGCACAACACCTCATAGCTCCGCACCCGTGAGTGTCGCCACGTCAAGCGAGTGGAATGTGGAGTTGACACTGTTATCAGCTGAGGAATGTCGGTGATAACAGCTGCTAGAGCATGACCTGCCTTGGCACGAACCCTGAGGACACAACACCTCATAGCTCCGCACCCGTGAGTGTCGCCACGTCAAGCGAGTGGAATGTGGAGTTGACACTGTTATCAGCTGAGGAATGTCGGTGATAACAGCTGCTAGAGCATGACCTGCCTTGGCACGAACCCTGAGGACACAACACCTCATAGCTCCGCACCCGTGAGTGTCGCCACGTCAAGCGAGTGGAATGTGGAGTTGACACTGTTATCAGCTGAGGAATGTCGGTGATAACAGCTGCTAGAGCATGACCTGCCTTGGCACGAACCCTGAGGCACAACACTCATAGCTCCGCACCCGTGAGTGTCGCCACGTCAAGCGAGTGGAATGTGGAGTTGACACTGTTATCAGCTGAGGAATGTCGGTGATAACAGCTGCTAGAGCATGACCTGCCTTGGCACGAACCCTGAGGCACAACACCTCATAGCTCCGCACCCGTGAGTGTCGCCACGTCAAGCGAGTGGAATGTGGAGTTGACACTGTTATCAGCTGAGGAATGTCGGTGATAACAGCTGCTAGAGCATGACCTGCCTTGGCACGAACCCCTGAGACACAACACCTCATAGCTCCGCACCCGTGAGTGTCGCCACGTCAAGCGAGTGGAATGTGGAGTTGACACTGTTATCAGCTGAGGAATGTCGGTGATAACAGCTGCTAGAGCATGACCTGCCTTGGCACGAACCCTGAGGCACAACACCTCATAGCTCCGCACCCGTGAGTGTCGCCACGTCAAGCGAGTGGAATGTGGAGTTGACACCGTTATCAGCTGAGGAATGTCGGTGATAACAGCTGCTAGAGCATGACCTGCCTTGGCACGAACCCTGAGACACAACACCTCATAGCTCCGCACCCGTGAGTGTCGCCACGTCAAGCGAGTGGAATGTGGAGTTGACACTGTTATCAGCTGAGGAATGTCGGTGATAACAGCTGCTAGAGCATGACCTGCCTTGGCACGAACCCTGAGGCACAACACCTCATAGCTCCGCACCGTGAGTGTCGCCACGTCAAGCGAGTGGAATGTGGAGTTGACACTGTTATCAGCTGAGGAATGTCGGTGATAACAGCTGCTAGAGCATGACCTGCCTTGGCACGAACCCTGAGGCACAACACCTCATAGCTCCGCACCGTGAGTGTCGCCACGTCAAGCGAGTGGAATGTGGAGTTGACACTGTTATCAGCTGAGGAATGTCGGTGATAACAGCTGCTAGAGCATGACCTGCCTTGGCACTGAGACACAACACCTCATAGCTCCGCACCCGTGAGTGTCGCCACGTCAAGCGAGTGGAATGTGGAGTTGACACTGTTATCAGCTGAGGAATGTCCGGTGATAACAGCTGCTAGAGCATGACCTGCCTTGGCACGAACCCTGAGGCACAACACCTCATAGCTCCGCACCCGTGAGTGTCGCCACGTCAAGCGAGTGGAATGTGGAGTGTTATCAGCTGAGGAATGTCGGTGATAACAGCTGCTAGAGCATGACCTGCCTTGGCACGAACCCTGAGACACAACACCTCATAGCTCCGCACGTGAGTGTCGCCACGTCATGTGGAGACACTGAGTGGAATGTGGATTGACCTGCCTTGACACCCGACACAACATCATAGCTGAGGAGTGTCGCCATCAAGCGAGTGGGTGAGTTGACACTGTTATCAGCTGAGGAATGTCGGTGATAACAGCTGCTAGAGCATGACCTGCCTTGGCACGAACCCTGAGGCACAACACCTCATAGCTCCGCACCCGTGAGTGTCGCCACGTCAAGCGAGTGGAATGTGGAGTTGACACTGTTATCAGCTGAGGAATGTCGGTGATAACAGCTGCTAGAGCATGACCTGCCTTGGCACGAACCCTGAGACACAACACCTCATAGCTCCGCGCCCGTGAGTGTCGCCACGTCAAGCGAGTGGAATGTGGAGTTGACACTGTTATCAGCTGAGGAATGTCGGTGATAACAGCTGCTAGAGCATGACCTGCCTTGGCACGAACCCTGAGCAATCCACGACATATTCTAGTTACTATTTCGTGTCGAGGAAAATTGTTTATGTAATGTCTATGCTGATGATATCGGTGTTTTCTATTACATTTTTAATAACCTAACTTTTAAAGGGCTAGAAAAGGCTTTTGAAATGGGTTGATCTAATTTTTTGCGTCGTGGGATAGGAAAAGGGGCACAATTCTCAAGGGTTACCAGTTTATAAAAGGGCTGTGGAAATTTGAATATTTGTTGTTTCAAGTGTTCTTTTTTATTTCCTGGGCATTAAGTATATGTTTTGAGGATCATTCACTCCTTTGGAAGGAAAAAAAGATCGGCTGATTCTCGAACGTTAAATTTTATCTTGAACTTTTTGTCCTAGTGATGAATACACTAACTGTACTCAGTCCTGATGACAAAAGAACACTACACACATACATTCTACCTGTACATTCTAACCCGAGCTTATCAAAGCACACAACACAAGAGTGACTTATCACAAACTTCCTGTCAGTTATCAGGTGACTCAGACTTACAGGTAACTGAGTGACAGTTGAGCCAACACTGGAAGCGTGACGTCATGTGAGTGTTGTGTTATCATACAGTACACTGTACACACAGATAACAAGCTAGTCTTGCTCATTGCTCTTTGTGAGATCACTCACTGAGTGGTTTCACGTCATGAAAGTTGAATTTTCTTCTCATGCCTTTTTATTTTCAAAATATCATCGTTGACGTGAGTTGAACTATTGCGGCATCGTTAGTTACAGTTTCAGGATCTGAAATCACAGGTGTACTGAACAGCTAGTAAGCTGACCAGTCAAACCTCGTTGTTGAGTCTCTTGTGAAAAGAGGATTCCACTAGTTTGATTGACAGTGGCACAAAACTTTAGGTAGCAGCAGGCTAACCAATTGTTTTTCTATTTATTCTTCGTGAGCGTTGCGGGATCAGATTGCAGATCCCTATTTATAACGATTTCAAAATATCTGAGATGTTGTAGTAGGCCTTTTCAATCAACCAACTTTTAACTTTTTCGTAAATGTTTCCAATTTTTCTTTATTTTTATTTCCGTAGGTAATATATTATTAATTTTTATACCCGAGTAGTAGATTCTTTTTATTTTTAGTCTGATCCGTTTTTACTCTAGGGTCTTGAATATTTTGGATTGTCTGGTATTGTAGTGATGTATTTCGTCGTTGTTTGGAGACAAGTTATTGTTCTTCTTTGTTAAAATTGATACATCTAATATAATTGTAGTTTAACGTTAGGAAACAAAACAGGTTAATATAGTATACCTTACATTTATGTTAAAGTATGTTACATAAATTCGTTAACATTTCCAGAACCATTATCTCACCGAAGACAAATTCCTGCAGCCCGATTCTCGTTAAGTAGTTGGTTCCTGGTAGGTTTATCTGAGCAAATGTCCACCAGAGTGGGAAGTCGTGTCCACTGGGCACTCCCTCTTGTGCATTCCACCATGGGCTTGTGAGCAACCATGGAGTTGCATTGGAAGCGATCACATCTAGGATTTGTCCAGTGATTTCAATTCACACATTGTTTCTGTCGATGCTGATTATAATGATCAACGGAGCTAACTAGATCTCTCCTCCTCTGTGAACGTTTTAATCAATTCAGTCGCTTCGTTCAGTGTATGTAGATAACCTTCATAAAGATATTGACCTCGCATTTTAGCCATTTCTCCGACATTTCACTAGGTCTCCCATTGGTGTGCCAAGAACTCGTCTGAACTATAAAAGTGTTCGCGGTAGACAGAGACTAAGTTGGAGCACATTTTATCGAATTTTTTGTTGTTTAAGTTTCCTAGTTTCTGAAGAAAACGCAGGTTTCCAAGATGGAATTGAGTCAATAGTGCAGATGTAATACAGAATAGGGTTGGTTTCGTTTATTAGCAATCGAATAATTGTCGTTAAGAAAGTCGTTATTCTCGTGTTTTATTGTGACAACTTGATGGTGTAGATGTGTCTAGTCTAGTCTGGTGGTCGCGGCACAGGCTACTGATTACCGCGTGAAGGCCACCTTTTGTCTACTCTTCCACTCAGTGCCACTGTACAGTGTACAAGATCACGTGGTACTTGAGCAATAGCACTCAGAACTAAAGCACTCTCTGAGGTTAAACATTTATTACAGACGTTTTTCATCGTTTTACAGTGAACCCAACGTTTCGGGATCTGAAACCTGACCCAGTGTTTAGATGAGAAGTAACCTTTAACATAACGCAAATCAGGAAATGAACTAGCATCCACCAGACCCACCACCAAGTATTCATTTCCTTACATGTCCTCCTGTCTGGGCTGGCTAGCCGTCAGACTGCCCCATTGACCGGCTGGGAGCAGTGGACGACCAATCACAGCCGTCAATCAGACTGATTAACTGTAACAAACTTCTTACAAAATTCGCCCGTTTATTCGCTGTACATTGTACTTGTGTTGATGAGATGGAGCTTGTGTATACAGTACTCTTGTACATGTGATGAATGGACTCTACTCTCTAGACACGGTACACTTGGCGAACTGAATGCAGAGGCTTGTAACAGATGATGAGTCTTGTCGGCGAAATTAGCAAACACAACTTTGGCATCTCTCACTGCAAAACCCGTCTGTGTATAAGAGTATCAATATCATCAACGTAACTGAAGCTAACCTTATAAACCGTCGGTCACTTTACGCACATCATCATGTGATGCCTCTTGCTAAACATTGACTGTTGCATTTTCATATACTCATTCGTGAAAAGGATAAAATACAGGGTGTTAACCAATCAGGGAATCAGAAAAAATACCATTAATATTGTAAACACTCGAAGTCCAGGGGCCCAACGACAAACATTTGGGACTTTGCAAGTGACATACGAACACAGATAAAATCAGTTGGCAAAAAACTTGACTTCGAAAACAACTTAATTCTATAATAAAATTTAAAAACAAAGGCCAAAATAAAATTTATTTTTTGGATGGAACGCTTCACGATTTTGCGTGTCATCCTTGCGCAATGGATGACACGCAAAATCGTGAAGCGTTCCACATTTTTGTCCAAAAATAAAACTTTTATATTGGCCTTTTGTTTTAAATTCTTATTATCAAGTGCCAATATCTCCAGAAGAAGATCAACTTAATTCCACTTGAACTTGATGGCCGTGCACGAAAAGCTTAATAAAGTAAATATTTTCAAAACATTAAAACTATTTTAGCCGCCGTTGCTTCATATATCTGTAAAATCAGACAAAATCGATAAATTGTCTTTCTTAATAAATGTATTTGTGTTTTTGAAACACTTTGAAATTACCTTGGAACCGCTCTAAGCGCCATTCAAGGGCGTATCCATCACTGGATCAATGTTGTGGCGGGGGCTATAGCTAAATCCAGCAGAGGAGGGAGTGAGGGTCCTGGGGTCCATCTGCTCAAGGGCTCGACCTACTGTACGCAACCAAGGAAACTCACCTGACTATATAAGGGAGGTTGTCAAAACCGAAATTCGCAGAGCTGGAGTGTGGAGTGAGATGCCCATACATGGCGAGCCAGCAACAGTCGACAGCTGCTTCGCCAGATGTTCCACACTCCACAGTCCACCCTGAACACTCCTCAGGCACAGCACTGACTCATCAACCATAACGGCAAACCGGCATTCACCCTTCACTCGAGGCTCTTAGATCTTCTGTTACATTTTGCTTGAGGTTGACTAGAACAATGAAGGTTTCTATATTAGGTGGACGAAAATAACCTTTTATTTTAGTAATAGTTTGGTAAAAGACTTTGTTTCGCTTTGGTATTGACAAAGGTAATGTCATGATAAGTAGATTGCGCAAAGAAGCCACATGGTTGAGGCGGCAAATTCAACACAGTTCGGCAGCCCAAGCACAGATAGCGCTGTCTTTCTCCCCGTCGACTCCACATGCTCGAGTTTGTCCGATGTCGATGGCTGACCGACTTGTGAGATGTTTGAGAACCTACACACTTGTGCGTGCGCCAGTGGCAACTCGTGCTTGAGACTACACATAATTCCCTCGCAGCGCTATCTGTGCTTGGGCTGCCGCAATTATTCTGATTTTCCTGCCTCAGCTATTCGGCATCGATGCGCAATCTACCTACCATAACATTATCTTTGGTCGGTTAACAAACCTTAGTAAAAGATTATGTTTTGCTTTGGTATCGTTCTCTGGGCTTCAGTTGGATCTTTCTTTATGGGAAACTGTTGAAGCTGATGATTCTATAAGGAAAACTAACCCGTGACCGTGACCTTGAAGTAACTACTGTATCCTGATAGTGTATCACAATAGAGGATCACTTGTATACTGGGAACTCTGGACAAGTTTGATGGGAACAGACAAACAATGTGTGACGCCTCAGCAATGTTTGTGAGCTGCTGACGCAAGAATGCTGACCATTGCTGAGGCAGAGGTTGAAGTCCTAGAGTGTCCCACTTTACTATAAACCAGGCCAACACGCTAGCATGAGTGAAGCGAATTTCCTTACCACCATATAGGAGTTACGAAGGCACGTACCATGACATTTTTCAAATTTCATTTTTTGACGCCTTTTATAAACTAAGCTACAAGGAAGTCTCAGCTGAATTTGTAAGTGTATTTTTACGACATAATAATTTTAATATTCTTTCGATTTCCATGGCGCTTTGCGCAAAATATGTTTAATTTTTTGTGTACTCCAGTTTGGTTAATCCTTTCTTTTGTGCTCTGCCGAGTCTTATTGGAGGTAAATTGTATCGACCAAGTAGCGTAGTTTGCCAAGCCAGTATAAGTACGCTAGCGTTGCACTGTGAGTGTGTGTGCTGGTGGCAACGCATTGCAGGTCAAGGAGACCAGGGGTCCTGCCGCCTACATCATACTGAGCTGCATGGAACATCACAGCAATATATTTGACTGGGACTTGTGGCGTGGTCCTGTAATCCAGCTTCATGGAGGTCAGGTTTTGAGGATGATATAGGTCTAAAGCGGCTCAGATAGTCTCAGTGATCATCTGATGATACCCGCATCAACCCCAACATCGTTTAGACATATCAGACCATCACCTGTGTGGTTCGGAAGTCACGTTAAGCCGTTGGTCCTTGTATTTCCATTGGTCATTGGGCTATCAATTAATGACCCATTCTAAGGAAGAGTCGGCCTTAGTTTGTAACAAGACTACATCTCATAACTCATTACTACCACTCATCACACTCATACTTCGCCACATATTTGCCTTAAAATACCCTCATGAGAGTGGTCGGCATCTCAATTAGTGATTTAGTGATATACTAATAATTGCGTATCTGCCTGGCACTGTGTGTGTGCAGGATACGGGAGGAAACAGGTGATACAGCAGTGTAACATCTGCACCTGCCACCTGCTCGACCATTCCGGTCAACAGTAGACCGCGAGCCAAGCGTGTCGTGGTGTGAGGATTGTGGTTCGGGTAATCCGGCAGTCAGACTCGTCTAGGTTTCCGTGGTCGCATGTCTACATTCTCACGGCAAACATTGGAATGTGCTCAGGTTCCCATCCCCTGTCGGCTCAGATATACAGAGTGATCGAAAGTCAATCCTTTTTTCTAAACAGAAACTATACTGTATTAAAACATGGACTGCCTTTCGTCTGTTTCGACTATTAATAAAATTCAGAAAATAAACAAGACTACACTTATACAATACTACTCTCAATTTACTCTTTACACTTTTATTTCCTTAAAAACCTCAAGGTGGTCGGTACAATGGTATTATTGTACACAAGTTGTCCTAAATCTCATCACAGTTTCCAAGTTTGGTAACCATTCAGAGACAGCTGCCGCGGCGCTAAATAATTCCCCGAGGCGCGTTTACAAAAAATCCACATTTTTCTGTTCAGTACACTCGTCCTTTCGTCTGTTTCCAAAAATGTATGACGAGTTTTTTGAAATTTACTTTAAGCCAACTTGTGTATATTATATGAAATGGTATTTTATTAGCATTGTTTTGAATAAAAGGTATCTAAATATGTCGGTCCGTGTTTTCAATCAGCCTGCAGATCCTATTATCTACTGTCATGGATGTATTGTCGTGTCGGATGAACACAAACTGTGTCGCTTTCACCCGACACCGCTGACACTGAGCCTTTGTGTGACACGTGTCGACATACACAATATACCGCCACAGTAGTTTCATTGAGCAACAAGAGTGTCACTTGCGCATGTGTCAGTGGCTCTACCTCGCAGCGCTATCTGTGCTTGGGCTGCCGAACTATGTTGACTTTCCTGCTTCAGCCATGTGGCATCTGTGCGCAATTTTCCTACCATAACATAATCGTTGGTTATAGGATTCGTGCAGGAGATTGTACGTGGAGTGTGACACAGTAAGGAACAAAACCTCCTTGGCTCCGCACTCAAAGTACAACACTAAAACTGTGCTTTGTAACTAAGTTCAAGCTGAAGGTAGTTTTGGCTCACTGGCGGATTGGTATATTATCGCGCGATCTGGCGTGGGGATGCACGACTAGGAATCGCGGAAAAACGGGCGTCTAAAGGCCGAGGTTGAGTGGTAGAGTAGCATCAGTCCTAACTTCGCCCGTCAAACAAGACGAACTTACTCTTTCTAATATGTATAAAATCAATGAACACCACCACCTGCACCTGCTGAGCCTGTACTTATTTGCCCCCTATTTTTTGAGTACAGCAAGTTCTCAAATGTTAATAAGTATGGAATTGTCAGACCAAAAATAAAAAAAACTGTAAGATTAATTAGGTATTTTATTTATCACCTGTTGGTGTAACAAATAACTGCATTTAACAAAATCTGATCAAACAAAGTGCTTCCTGCTTATGAATTTCTATTTCTAAGGTGTCCAGGTTTAGGTTATCCACCGCAAACAACAAGTAAAAAAGTCTTTCCAGACACATTGTTGACCGTAACAAAAAATCAATTGTCTAGAATTAGCCCTGCGGCTAAAGTAACTGTTGTAATTGTTGCAAAGACAAATTCGAAATGGAAACAAGTTCTCCAAATTAGATTTTAGTATTATCAGTATTCAAACGGTAGTGGTCACCAGTTATTGAAAAAATAGGTTAAGGCGTCTTCAGCAAGTTCTTCAATTGAACTGCTGGGTACTTCTTAATTCGACTAAATTTGTAGTATCCAATGTATGAAAGTCCATAACAGAAAAGTTTTCTCACAAAGTACACAATTTGAATCACCCATATCTCCTAGTAACATGTACACAGGATAGCTGAAATCAGTTTAGAAAACTACTCGTCTTCTGTTTTTTATCAGCTGGTTCTTTCGTTTTCTTCTTTCTGTCTCTCGAAGTAGTTAGCCAACAAAGCCACTAATTGAGCTTCCACTGAGTAACTGTATTAAAGGAACATTCAAATTGTTATCTTGAGTAACATAACGTTTACACACTGTAGAGTCGGTTAATTCTTGTGATTAAAGTGAACCCACAAGAAAAAGTTAAAGCCTTTTATAGAGAGCCCACAGTTTACGCAGTTAAATTTTTTGAATGTTCAGAGCCTTTGCGAAAGTCTGGCAGCTGTGCATCTGGGGACTGGTTTGACACCATTCACTTTCTGCGAGGTGGTATAGACATTGATTCGTTCTGAAGTGGGTAGCTTGGTATTAAGGAAATTACTTTGAGGTCCCATGTCCCCATGTACCTTGGAAGATTAGGCAATCCCAAGCCAAAAATATACAATTTTTCCAAAAGTGTGAGCTGCCAGATTTTTTTAATCACAACTCCTCGCCGCTTGTTTCCGCATGCAAGGAGTGGTAAGCAGAGTAAATCTAAACGTGGCAGAGAGAATAATGCCCTGGGCCCTATTATGACAACATCCTTCTGAACTGCCACTTTGTAACCCTCACTTTGCCAATCTTCACTGAATGTCATTCAGCGTATTTAAAATAATTATAATGGCCTTTTGCACTTGTTTGTGAAGCCTTTAAAGGACGGTTTGAAGCCTCTCTCATTTGACTCTGTATGGTCGGTTTTCGGAGCAGAAATTTCAAATATATTACAATCACAAGGGTTTCATAAACCGGCCCTAAAGTCAGGGTCGGTATCAACAATTAGTTAAGATGCCGCTTTTTCTTCTTCAAGGATTTTAGTTCCTGTTGGGCAGCACACAAACTATAAAGTCATTCTAATAAGCTTTTCTATGTACTTTCAGCTACTTTGAAAAGAATGAACTTTTTGTAACCAGAAAACTCTTAAACTTGAACCGTAATTTAGTAAAGCAGTTCTAAAATACTAAGAGAAATTTCCATTGAGGGGTCACCAATTTTTTCGTTAGTTCCTCTAAAAGCAAGCCCTCTTTCAGACAGGAACAACAAGGTACATTAGTGAACATCGCTTTAAAAGATCAGCCATTTATTTCTCTTGGTTGAATTGTACGCAGAAGTGCTTTCTGAACAATAGTTTATCTTTTTGTTTACATAATTTGTACTTATCACTGAACGTTATCAATTTTCGTTCAGGCGTATTTCAAACAGTTTTTCCATATCTGCGAAAAGCCCCCAGGAAGCTAAAGAATAACGTAAATAATTTCTGCCAAGTCGTGAATTGTTTGCTTTCTTAAATTTAGAACAAAAATAAAATCGACGCCAATCTCGTGCAACTCCAGAAAAGTTCCTTCTAAGCCACACTGGACGCGCGACGTCGCACGACGTTGTAATTCTCCTTTTCTTCCATGGAACAAAACTTGCGCCCGAGAATTTGGAAGTGAACCAATACGGAATGTGTAAGAAACGGGTAGTGCATCAAAACTTCGCGCGTACCCCGGCGCCTATGTCAAAAGTATTTGCTTTTTTGAAAAACACTGGAGTTTACACTGCATGCCTGGGGTCAGGCTCAATTAGTGTGCCTACATTTACATTATAGGAGAGCTCGATAGGGTTCTTTGTCGGTGCGATAACGGATAGCCCACTTTAGGTATCTCTGTCTCATTGTTGCTTACTGTGCTTTGTGGCTAAAGTTCTTAGAACTTGTTTTGAAGTGGTGGTTTAAAAATTCCGGACAACTGAGCTTTCGATGGGTTGAACTTCTTTGTTCCTTTATTACCCTCGACTTTAAGCTTAAAACTCATTGCACCATCACTTATTTGTCTAATAAATGTAATGGCGGAACACTCAGTAGTTAAAAACACTGTTCTAAAATCACATTAAAAAATCAAATCTATAACAATTCCGCGTCGTAAACAAACAGTTAGAGCTAAACAAACATAATTGTTTTAGTTGACCACTCGGTAGCTCGCGCTTCGATTCCACCTTAGACAGGTACGTGCCCGGGTGTCCTTGAGATTTCCGCTGGCCACTAGTGGCTATAGGAGAGCCCACCCCCACCGCCATGCTACACCTTACGGTGACGCAAAATAATCTATGCGTGGGTAAGCCGAGGTTGAACGCGCTGTTTTGTACCGGTACAATATAATATTGTACATTACAAAATGCTTCTGATAGTTGATTAATTCAAGAACTTTGTAACTGCACCGTCGCCTAAACAAACAAGCTGCTAAAATTACACGAACTGCAGCAGGAAACCATTACCTTTCTTTAATATGTGTGAAGATCTGATTATATAACAGAAAATAACATTCGGCTGGTCCGGGCCCCCTTCACCACCTGCCCCCCTGCCCCACATCTCAACGGCCACCACCTTAACCCCTACACTCCTCGAGAATCCGTTGATTTGTTTGATGAACAGCAGGGACGTTCAACACCTGATGAGACGGAGAAGTTGAGAATGAATTACAGACACGTCAATGGGAGGAGGTCTAGCTAGGGGCTTCACCTGGTTATGATTATCACGGTCAACTGATGACAAGGGTACTCTAGCCAGGAAAGAATGAAAGGGAAGACTGAATGTTGGATTGCTGGCGGGTTTGGCGATGAGTCAATTGGCCCTTGCCCAGCTCAGCGCCGCGTAGACCGGGAGACCCTGTCCTAAACCTCCAGAATCCGACATTCGACACTTTAGAACAGCTGCTTTAGCAAACTGACATCGACAAAACTATTGATGATCATTAAATATCCACTTTTCTTTTATGAATTGGCGATCCTATTTCTAACTCCTGCCCGTCAGTGAGTTTCAGTTAAACTATTGTCGATTCTCTCACAGAGTTGATATTGCCTACTCGAGTGGTTTGTAGAGGGAAAGATATCTATTGAATGGGCTGTGCTGATGGAATATACTGCCGTTGTCCCACGAGAAACACATTAGACAAGATTTTCAGTGCTCAAAGCTAACACATGGTAGGCAAGCGTCAGTTTATTTCGTTCCTTCACACTGGAGCGGCATGCAGCGAAAGCGCTTAACCGGGTAAGTACGCGACCAACCTCTACTGATTAGGGGCACGCGCGTGCCCAATGTGAATCGCTCCGCGTGTCTGCACTACCTAGCATTACTCAGTTTGTTCGTATGTTAGTTCAAACTTCAAAGTTATTTCTATGTCTTATATTTTGTTTGCTATCTCCAAACTGCTTCACAGAGGTCTTCTAGATCCAAACTGGAGGTAGCCAACAATGTTCACTCTCTCTTCAACCCTTTTTGGCGCACCTCCGGTCAGTACCTCTCTTGACCCATGGATAGGTTGTGGTACTGAGTACACATGGATCTCACATCTAGCAGTGTGCACATGAAGTATACCAATAGTCAGTAAGTTGCTGCAGTTGTCATTGTATACTACTGTAGGGGGGATATATCCCCCTGATCCCCCCGTACCTACGCCACTGCAGTGCAACTTGTGGAAGACTTTACAGTTGATACAACAGACAGTTTATGGAATGGTCAGTTGAAAGGTAGGGTGGGGTGGGGGGGGAGAAAGGTCCCTGTGAGTTGCCACATCGCCTAAACCGGACCCGTCACCCGTCTCACTCCCGCCTCTGGTGAGTGGTGAGTCATCCCCGGCACTGAACCGGTGGTGACGTCACCCATCGTTACACCCGCACACACGGCGCGAGCTCATGTTTAGGCGTACTGAATGCGACTTGAGTCAACGTTCGGAAGTCACGTTGAGCCGTTGGTCCGTTCCAACAGTAGTTGGGCTACAATATGAGGAATAATCGGCCCTAGTTTGTAACAAGACTACATCTCATCATCCATCTAACACTCACACACTTACCATCAGTCCATATTTACCTTAAATGGAGTGGCCGGTGTCTCAAAACAAAAGTATCTTTCATCAGTCGTTACAAAAGTGACCGTTTGATCCCCTCAATCGCGCTTCAGACTTTAAACTTGAGCTCGTATCAGAAAGCTTAAGTGTTAGGACCGGACATATGACTGTGCCGTGGCGGCGTGGTGTACTGTACTCTGTACTTGTTTTGGTGAAGCTATGTCACGTGACCTTGTCTCTCAGCTCAAGGTCGTTGTCCTCCACACACTCCGTCAGTACAACAAGCGCTCAAGTCACTTTCTTCCAGGGAATACAGAGGATACTTAATACTTTAACTCGCTGTCTAATTTTCCATACTTTTTGGTTCATGTTTTTGGACCACTCAAATCACTGAGCGTTTTATTCAGGACAAATGTGTTTTGGCCGCGAACACTTTCTATAGTTCAGACGAGTTCTTGGCACACCAATGGGAGACCTAGTGAGAAATGGCTACCGGCCTACGGATGCTTAAGTGGGAGAATTCGAATGAATGAGCCAGTATGATTGTACTGTATGTATGAATGAGTTCTCGATGTATGAGTGCCAAAATTGTAGCTTTCAAAATAATTGACGATTCCAATGCAATTTATGTTGTTTGTTTATGGAATAAAACATTTATTTATTTAGGCCTATCTATTAACTATCTTTGATCTTACCGAAATTGTTTGCGAAACGAAACTTTTGTGAAAGAATCTGTTTTACACAAGTGAAAAACCGAAAAGTTGCTGCATTTTGGAGAAAAAGCGACAAATTGCTGAAACTTGTGGAAGTCTACGGTACACAATTCAAACATATGGCATTTATCAAGAATAATTGTGTGTCAGATTCCACGAGAACATCCTGCCAATATAAGACGCAACTTGAATGAGCGGTGTAGACAGACAGACAGACAGACACAATCTGTTGAACTGTCAGGTAAGCGATGATGTCACACATTCCTCAAGCAGAGTGTCAGACAGTACAGCAATCTCAAGCGTTCATAGTCCATAAAGGCCCGGAATGGCAGCCACCGGTAAAACGCACCCGGCTGCGTGTAGGAAACCGGTATGGCAATACAAAATACACGTTTTCTGTTGGTTGATCATCTTGTTACAAAAGCTGAAATGTCTTATTTTATCTTGAAAAATATAATTATATGAGCTGTTCACACGGGTCATGGTCCCCGGGAGCGTTTTCTAAATTTCAGTCCGTTTGCGGCGTTCACGCGTAGTCCTTGTTTGTGACAGACACAGTGATGTTTGTGACAGACAGACAGTGATGTTTGTGACAGACACAGTGATGTTTGTGACAGACACAGTGATGTTTGTGACGAACACAGATGTTTGACCAGTGTTTATTGATGTTTGTGACGATGTTGTGACAGACACAGTGATGTTTGATACGGACAAGTTTATTGAGTGTGTTCGCCACAAACGCGCGCTTTTGGAGAAAAAGAACCCTGAGTATTCCGACAATAACATTCGAGAACGAGCTTGAGATGATGTTGAAATCTCGATGTACGAGGACCTGCACTGTGCAACATTGGAGATGAAATTGATTTGGGGCCTTTATTGCTCATACTAGCTTCACATTCGACAACATTGTACGTACTAAAGGACACTGACACATATTTTTGTGCATCCCGGTGAGAAACGTCGGGATAGGTGTGAACGGGTAGTTGCGTGCTACCGGGATGAGTGTGAACAGGGCCTAACGCTACATTGCAACTAACCTAAGCGTCTACAAAGATTCAATAGTATAGGGAAAGTGTTTTGACTGTTGCAGACTGCAGTGGGCCCAGGGTGAGGTACGCGATATGGCATTTGATGATTGAACTAGCAAGTAATGTACGTCTGTAGTGCGTTTCTACTGACTGTGGTTACTCGAAATTACTAGTTTCAGGAGACTATAATTATTGAACCCTAAAAATTCAAGCAATGCATACGCGTTTCAAGATAGCGCCTAGATGCCACATGGTTGAGGCAACAAAATCAACATAGTTCGGCAGCCCAAGCACAGTTAGCGCCGTCGTACCTCGCCGTATTTCTCCTTCTCGGCTCCACATGCTCGAGTTTGTCCGATGACGAACTGTGGCTCTACTTGAGACTTATAACTACCTCGCAGCGCTATCTGTGCTTAGGCGGCCGCAACTATGTTTCTGCCTCAACCGTTCGGCATCTATGCGCAATATACCTATTATAACATTGCCTTTGGTATTAGTCTGATTGAATGACTTTGTCGGTTGGTCGGGCAGTGAGCAGTGTAGACTCACTGGACAAGGACGCGTGAGGAGGGAGTGAGGGACTGGTCAGGAATGTCTCGGCTGTTGCTTCCAGTGTTTTGTTTCCGGCGCCCACCACTTCCGGTGACCTGGGACCTGGCTCACAACAAACACGGCTGCCGTCAAGTGATGTGTGGGTCAGTGGTCACCTTAGAGATAGGCAGAATCCGTCCGTCCAAGGAACACACGACACCGCGCACCTACTTTAGTAACAACGGCCCTTCTTTCAACTGATGCAACCGAACTGTCAAACCGAGCGCTTTTAAGGGTTTACGGCAGCAATTTTTCACCTTTCAAAATAATTTTTTTACATTAGTGATATATTTGGAAACTAAAAGAGTTTTCCGACAAGTAGGCTTGTATAAGGCCCGATTTCTTACAAGTTATTCAATAATTTCACAAATAAAAAAAGAAAACGCTTAATTTCGAGAAACGCTTCTTATGCATGTCGGAAAAGAGTACCTAAAATATAAAATATGTCATGTTTATTACTTTTATTTATTGTTTATTATTATATCATGTAAAAAGTATTTTGAAAGGTGAAAAACGGGTTTCTGTAAACTCTTACATTGACGCCGGAGCAGCAACCTCATGAGCATCCATCAGTCAGCCGGCGTCATGAAGCACTACAGAACAAGTTCACCGGTTCCATCCCCCTCAGAATTAACGGTCGGTAGTTAAATAATTCAGGCTGCATAAGACCCATGGTGATAAGCGAATTAACTAAAATGACGAATAAATGAATTTGTCTTTAGTCGTCGGGGGTATGAACAAAGCTACTACAAGGACGGATGGTGAGAAAATGTTTAAAGCCCAATAAAAAACCTGTAATCCACACGCTCTACTGGCGGACAGAACCAAACACTGTTCCTCCAACTGGAGTTCATGCGTTTAGGAGTTTTCAAAAACAGTGTCCTGTAGGAGTAGTTTTCTCCGGAAGTGGCAGGAAAAGTCCGTTTCTTTCCTTTTATCTGAGCAGCATAGCAGATAGCAGTGGATAGCAGATACTGTGTAGCAGTTTGATAGCAGACTGTGTAGCAGTGGATAAGATATCTGTGTAGCAGATAGCAGAATAGCAGTGGATAGCAGATACTGTGTAGCAGTGGATAGCAGATACTGTGTAGCGGTGTATAGCAGATACAGTGTAGACTAGGGGTGGATTGTTGTGTGCGAGGCTGATGTAAGATTTGACTGTTACAGACTTACTCGGGTCTGTTCTGCGTGGTGGTCAACCCCTACAAGCGGCTGCCGATCTACACAGAGAAGATCATGGAGAGGTACAAGGGCATCAAGAGACATGAAGTGCCTCCTCACGTGTTCGCCATCACAGACACTGCCTACAGATCCATGCTGCAAGGTAACTCACAGCACAAGTTCCGTTCAAATGCACATACCGGGTGTCCACAAAGTCCTTGACGGATTATAAAATGTCATAAAATAAAAACTAATGATGTCAGATATTTGCACTTTTATTTACATGATTAAGTGATTAATAAAATTTTATTTACATATAAAATATTATCAGCAGACCTCCACGTGCCTCGTTGGTGGCCCGAAGAAGATCAAGGCGGTATTTTATGTCTCTCCAAGTGTTCGATAACATGTCTCTTGTTACTGTCGACATTGCTTCAGTGATTAATGTCCTTAAAGTAAGCATAGCTGGAATAGAAGAAGCATACTCAATATCTTTCATGTAGCCCCTAAAGAAAAAGTCCAAGGGTGTGATGTCAGGTCAGCGGGGAGGCCATGCAGGATGTTGGTCCACCTCGGCCAATCCAACGGTTGGGAAAGGTTTCGTCTAGATAGGCTCTAACTTGTGTCGACCAATGCGGTGGCGCCCCACCTTATTGAAAAACTACCACAAACTACTTTTGATGGTATTAATGGCTGGTGGATATCTTCTAAATCGTCTTCTTAAAAGTCTTTGAACTGTTATTGGAGAGTTGGATTCATGAAACCAAAGAACACGTTGAACTTTTTCTTGTTTTGTTGTCATTTTGAAGATTTGACAATGAATCAGTAATTGTTGTTTAGTTAACAAATGGATTAGAATACAAATGCTACCAATCTATGTAAGTAAAACTTTAAGAAATCAGCTGTTTAATGATGTATAAAACATCTACTATTACCAGTGGAAACCCGTAGTAATTTACTTTTTTATCCGTCAAGGACTTTGTGGACACCGGTATATTCTCAAAGTGTTACTTTCACCTATACTTTGTGACATATTCACTATACAAGGTTTTCCAAGCTTCTGCCGTCAGTGTCCATAATGAAAAACAGATGCAATTCACGCTTTAACCTGTTTCAGTTTGCAAATCACTGGATTACGTGCAACCTTTTAAAGTTAAATACAAAATTCCAATATGTTTGGCTAACCAAGGGTTTAAGAAACCCTTTTGCAAAAACTGGAGGCAAAATTATTTTTTAAATTAATTGACCTATTAGTTGACTGGCAAGAATATTACTTGAAGTTGTAGAGATAATTTTGTTTCAACATTTAGAGATCAGAAAAATGACAAATCAGAATGTTAAGCATACTGTTGGATTCACAATGAGTCAGGCTTTCTTGACACAATTTGCACACTTTGATTTGTTGGTCTATTGCTACACAAGAGATGCTGATGTTGATGTTGATAGCTATAACAATAGTGAGTACTTTGTTCCTCAGAAATGTTATTGAAGCCATTCATCTGTGTATCAGTCAATGGACATGATGGGAGCCAATTAAACTTAGTTAATGGAAGCAAACATTTACAGTCCCCAATTCAATGTCTAGAAGCGATTTAATCCTGCGGAACTAAACACTACAGTCTGCAGTTGTTGATGAATGCTCTCCCTCTCTGCAATGTGGGGTGCTATTCACATACTCTCTAGACTTCTAGGCTGTTATAGGCTTTTAGGCATTTTATCAACTTATCACAGTCGATATATTTTACTGTAACACCAAAACACTTGATCAACAATTAGCATTTTAATAAACAATCGCTTTTCAAATATACTAAAAAGCTGTATGAACAATAATTCATCATTATTGAAGTACACATTTTAATTTTTGTTTTATTTCGAATGACATTAATTAATTAAAACATTTCCATTTAATTAATCAAGAAAAAATCAGTGTTAAAGTGAATATTGAGCTTGAAGGGAATTAACAAAAGATGGCGCTAGCGGGAGATTGTGCTTTGTCTCAACAAATAATCTGTCACTTCCAACCATCGTTCATTGTCTCAATGTTGTAGTCACTAGTCGGAGACAAACTGCAACAACAAGCTTAGATTGAGTACTGTCTCAGTCTGGCTTAGGTTAGTTTTCCATGGTGGTTATCTTTCCTGTTAAATAACTATATAATAATACTTGACTGCTATATTGTTATTGTTGTTTTATGTAGCAGGACATTTCTTCCAAATGTTGAAATTTTAAACAACTACGCCTAGATTAAGAATAAATAAAGTAAGCAGGGGTGACTCGAGCATGCATGCGCCCTTGGGCAGACTCAACGGCAGCGCCCCCCTCCCCTGCAAGGGTCTGAGGGCTCCCCCAGAAAATCAGTAGGGGCAGTAGAGGCAGTAGGGGCAGTAGGAGCAGTAGAAGCAGTAAGAGACACTAGAGGCAGCAGTAGAAGTAGTAGAGGCAGGTGGGTGCAGTTGATTTGCGCGCTGGCTCTCTGCCTAGTGTTTGCCAGAATTAAATGCTAGCTGATGTTATTTCCGAGCATTACCTGTCCTTTCATCGGAAAATAATGTTACAACTTCAATGAGAGGCGGCAAAACACTTCAGAGGTGTATTATGTTATCTACAGTGTTAAGTTTTTAGTGCAAAGACAGCAATAGCAAAGGGAAAAGTAGTCATTAAATGTGAACCGTGAATCGTTCAGTTTGATTGCCAGATCATCATGATACTGTTGTGGAAAACACGAGAGTTTAGTCATGTCGCTGTGAGTCACCAAGTGAAACAGTTACTTGACGAGTCGTGTTTATTCACCCTGATACATTACGTTACTTAGAATCAAGAATCTTTTTCTACCACTAAACTGAATCAAGCAAATAGTGGCTATTGGTTATAACATAGGCTATGTACCTCAGTCTCAGAGCAAGAGCTGTGTTGAGGCTTCCTATAACCTACCCAAATTTTAAACCATAATATTTGTCTAGTTACAGAGAAAGTCTCTCCCTTAAATTTAATAATCTAAAATTGTTTCAAAGGTTGTTCTAAAGAAAATTACTAAAATCTAGGTTTCAAAACTAAGTAAATAACGAGTTAATTTAAAAATTCAGCGTCTTATCTTAAAAACTACTCAGTGAAATGATCACACAACACACATTTTGTCTTAAACCTGAAAATTATATTTCCACTTAATCAAAATTCAAAATGCCATTTTTCAGAATTTTTGAAAGTTGTGCCAAGCTTATAGTAGGCAGAGCTTATATTCAGTGGTAATTTATAAAAACCTCGGAGAACTAAAATTATAAAATGTTTTATAGTGTTCATTAGATGGCCACAGTGGATGGTTACAATAGCCTTGGGCTAGTTGATATCTTAACAGAAGAGTTTCCTACAAACAGTTCTCTTCCCAGGCTAGTAAACACTGTTTCAATAGTTCTAAATGTTAACAGAAGAGTTACCTCCTCATTCTGCATCTAAGCACAAACTGTAAACGTAAAGTCTTACAGCTACTGAAAATCATGGAGCAAAAGTTGATGTCTAGTGTTTTCTAAATGCAGTTATTTCCTTCAGATACCGTCTGTTTCCTCATTTTAGTGGATAAATCTACTATGCATTGCAGGAAGAAGTAACATTAGTATGTATGGATACTTTGAGGCCTGTTTCAACTCTCAGTTCTAAATGTATAAGCTACAGTATATGAAATGATGCCACCAAAATTCAAAACAGATATTTTACCCGATTGTGGGGTCGCAATCCGCACACACAAGGTTAAATTTATTGTTTCATTTGTTTGAAACAGTTTTGTCCTGGCATCAACTGTCAGACCTACTTTTGTTCATGTTTCTGCTGAGGAAGTGTGCTCAGCATGATCTAATGCGACCATTGTCACTACAGACATGATGACTCAGCAGCTGAGGCAATAGTCGATGTTGTGTCAGCATCACATTCCAAGCCTTGCACAGCCTTTGCTCTCTTCTCACTCCAGTCATGTTTAGACTTACCCTCAACCAGTGAACTGTAGTGATATTACCAGTAGGCACTACGCTGAACCAATAACCTGGTCTTCTATATAAATAAAATAAGACTTTTTCTGTACATTGCAAAGAATCCATGACCAAAGACCCAGACCCGGGACCAATGAGCACCAATCCGGAACCCCAGGACACGTTTTTCAAATTTTATATACATTTGTATATAATATGTATAAATGTGTACCATCTCTACAAGTCACATTTTTGTCCGATATTTACCAAGTTCGGTACAAATGTTCCTTTTGTAACTAATTATCTCGGTTGAGTTTGTTAACCAGCAAAATCGGACTCCCGGAACCCTTCTTTTAAATGGAACTTTTCACCTAAAAGAGGTTTTAAAGATCTAAAGAAAGTAAATTTTGTCCGATTTGGGTGAAATTTGAAATAAACATGTGTTTTGTTACTATACATCAATATACTAAAAATTATGAAATCCCATAAAGTTGTTTCAAAATGGCGGCCGAAAAAGTGATTTTCTGATTTAAAAGGGAATGAGTAGTCGGATTTTGTTGAAATTTAAAGTGTGTTTTCCTTTCATGATATAGAGTATATTTTTCCGTAGAAAACTCCCTAAGTCCGAGGCCAAAGGCCGAAGCAAGGCTTTGGGCGTAGCGAATATAGCTGCGTGTCGGGAATTTCAAAAGTAGCCCTTGTACTTGAAATGAAGTAAAGCTGGAATGTAAGGCATCTGAAGTGACACAATGCGGAGTAAGGGGCTGCAGAGAAGTCATTAATTCAGACTGAGATTCTTCAGAGTTTGAATATTCATGTCACTGTCACTAACCACATCTGTTCAGCAAGAACTGACTGGGACTCGTGGCTTGATCCTGTAATCCAGCTTCATGGAGGTCAGGTTTTGAGGATGATATAGGTCTAAAGCGGCTCAGATAGTCTCAGTGATCATCTGATGATACCCGCATCAACTCTCACCATCGTTAGACATATCAGACCATCACCCGTGGTTGAAGTCCGCTAAGCCGTTGGTCCTTGTATTTCCATTGGTCATTGGCTATTAATTAATGGCCCATTCTAAGGAAGAGTCGGCCTTAGTTTGTAACAAGACTACACCTCATAACTCATTACTACCACTCATCACACTCATCCTTCACCACATATTTGCCTTAAAATACCCTCATGAGAGTGGTCGGCATCTCAAATAGTGATTTAGTGATATAGTGAACTGTAACTGTATTTCACTTAGAAATCGATGCACTTTATTGCCGGTTATTGTTTTGAGATGTATGAAAACTCCTCTCTTAGTCAAGTGAAACACACACACATGCACACATGTATGTACCGGTATGTATGTAGATGCTGCAGTTTATATAAGGAGTAGATAATCGAGACTCTCTACCAGTGTCTATATACGGCGTCGGTGTAGGTACCGGTACCGGGACGGGTAGGTTCTGTATTTGGCTGTGGAATCGCAGATGAATCACTAGCGACTTGTTACGGAGAGAAAGCTCATGCATCGTGGATGTTGAGTTCGCTAGTCTAGAGTTTATTCAATCAAAGATTCCTGATGAATGGGATCTAAGATTTAACTTGACTGTTTCGCTATCTGCTCTTTAAATCAACAAATTGTTTAAAACGGAGATCTCTGTTCTCGGAACTACTAGTTGTATTTATTCTTTTATGCCATCCTCAAGGATGTTTACTAAAAGCACGTTTGGTATATCTTAATTTGAATAAACGCTAAATTATTTCTAAAGAAATTCAAGACAAAATGTGTGGACCAAGCGGGACACATAAGCATATTTTCTATTTTCCAAGCATGTTAAAGCAGGTAGGCAGTACAGTAGTTTGAAATCACATACAAATTAGGAGGAATTATTATTTTCACGTACATGAGTTGAGATAGAAGTGTTAGTCGGTGTGTGTAGACCTTGAACACGAGTAGTGGCTTTATTAGCCATGAAATACACACACATTGTGTCAGAGCGTTTAACAGCTGTGGTTCACAGTTTACGAGTTACTCTGCGGTTTTATGTGGCCAGAGCCAGCATCGATACCGCTTAACAGTTGTTTGCACATGACTGTCTTTAAGAAGAAGAAGAAGAAAAGTGCTTTATTTCATCTTAGAGAAAAAATAAATGAAGGTACATAAAAAAATAATAAAAATGTATAAGGCAAAGAGAAACAAAACAAAGATCTATATAAAATAAAAAAAATATTTTACAAAATACACAAAAGAAATATAAGAAAATATAAATAAATGTAAATCAACAGGAATAATAAAAATAAAAAGTTGAATTAAAATAAAAAATAAATTTAAAATTGTGGTAAAAATGAAACATTTAGCTTTGCACTTTTTGTAAAAATCTTCAATGCTATAAACTACTTTGTCAGCCAACCAACTTCTGAGCCTTTTCCTGAAAGAGTACGGATCATCTGTTTTTAAATAGTCAGGCAAATGGTTGTATAATTTTTTCCCTGTAACGATGGAGTTTAATCCACCCCTCACTATTTCTGGAATATTTAGGAAAGGCCTAGGCTCCTGTTAGGCTGTTAGGGAGCCAGCTCATGAAAACACTTGCTGGACAGGCTGATTTTGAGAAAACTGGCTGGTTTATGTAGACAACAGGAATAAATGATTTTTTAGTAGACATCTGACATTATTCTTCAGTGAGACCGCAAGTTTTGATGTGTGAGGAGTAGCTGCCTAAAACCGGCCACACACTGGATCAGACACAGATAGTCTCAGTCAAAGACGTCTTTAGTCGTTTCTGTCTGTTTGACTTTCTGACTGATCCTGTGTGTGGGGTTTTATAAGCGTCATGACTCTCCGAGAGAACATTGTCCTCTGGCTTCCTCCATTCCAGTCCAGCAGTCAGTCAGATTGTTGTATTTTGTATTAAGTGCAAGTATTTAATCTAACTTGAAGATGAACTTTGAAGAGGAAACACTAGCCAACAATTTATCGACATCCACAAAGTTTGTGACATCATCATTGTCAACGATCGTGGCTTCTGACGAAAACATGACTAAAACCAACTGCACTCAAAACCGGGACTCGGTAAGTAAAATATCAACACCAAGCGCGCAGGAGGCTGGACAGTGGCTTTTGACTAAGCGTGTCTTTTGAGGGAGCTGCGTCCAGTCAAGGAAAACGTCTTTAGACGCCTGTTTGTCAGTTCGATGCATGTGTGGCGACTCCATAGCCAATATTGCTAAACACCTCCTGCTATCAGGACTTGCCGTGACTGACCGGTCTGATCCAGTGTGTGCCGGCCTAAGACTCTACATCTGGAGTCTGGTTTCTGGTTTAAGAACTCTCTGAACGGCAGACACTTGGTCTCCCCTGCCTTGTATCATGTATCAGTGTATTGATGTGTGTTTGCAGACCGTGAGGACCAGTCTATCCTGTGTACCGGGGAGTCGGGTGCCGGCAAGACCGAGAACACGAAGAAGGTGATTCAGTACTTGGCATACGTGGCCGCCAGCAAGCCTAAAGGCTCTTCTACACCGCACACGGTACGCTTGCTAGTGTAGTAGTATAGTAGTGTAGGCAGTGGCAATGACGATGAGTATGTCAACTCAACAAGTCCTCTACAGAGTGAAGGATGCAGTGAGAATTGATAAGAAACAAAATCCTTTATTGAAACGATGTTGTAGAATTTGTATCGGTTCATCATTCTGATTTACAAAACTCAGTCAAGTGGTCGGTTAAGAACTTTAACATTGTAGTTATTTTCAATAAACAATGTTTCAGTGAAAGTGATGTTCAAAAGATTGATGTTGAACAGGGGGAATGGAAGTATTGAGCTGAAAACTCATAAAGTGTTCCCTTGAACTTGTCTGTTCAGGAATCAGAGTCTGATTTAACAGCTCTCCACTGTCCAACTTCTTTCTATTGATCATGTATCGGAATACTTCAAAATTATGGTTTGATGAAATATTCTCATTGAGGAGATTCTCACGTCTTATCTTGATCTGAAATAGCAGTTCACCGCTTAAAGTTTTTGCCATTGCCTAAAATATAGATGGTTTTATTTTGCAACTATTGTATCGACTTGTTGATATACTGGGTATTTCAAAGTGAAAGAGCAGATTTAGTATGATTATTACAGACAAACTGTATTTTATAGTGTCATTTCAATAATGCAAATAAAGAAGGTCTAAAGTTTATGTTAAAAGGTTTTATGCATTTTACTGCGATCAGCTTGATACAATAATGAAATTTCCTTTTTTGTTCAAACTAAAGAGATAAAATAATTCTTTACTTATAAACAGTTTCTCAGTCATATATACATGAAATCTGCTCTTTCTTTTTGAAACGACCTGTATAAGAAGCAATATCTAATTTATAAATACATATAGAACATAATTATATATTTGGAGATAGTAGGTAGGAGATAGGTACCTACTGCTAAAGCCAGTGCTAAGTATGGGTGTGACTTGTGTCGAGATGGAAGTGGATGGATCATGTCAGTGTCAGTGACTGGGACTGGAGTGTGATTACGACTTAGGAGGGAACACTTTGTAAACGTATACTAGGCCCTGCTTTATACACATTTCATTTAGTTAGTTGCTGAGTTTTATTGTAAACATTGGAATGGTAATTAATTTATACTTGAATTAATAGAGCTTGAACTGAATTCCGTCCCTTCTTAATTTGAATATTTTGGAGTTTTCTGACCTCATTCACAGGACTTGCCTGATATAAACACTCAAAATATCACAGATATTGAAACAAAGATAAAAGCTTCAATATTTCAAAGTCAGTTACTGTGTATTGAATCTAGTGTCGTTTCTCTCAGCTGTGCCAGCAGGTTTATTAGTTGTCGTCACTGAAGAAGTGTAAACAAACACAGTAATGGGATGTTGACAAGACGACCCCTCTGATTGAAACCACAGCTCACACGTTAATCCTCAATCATATATTTCGTATTTCACTCATGTTTTAAATTTATTCAGATAAAGATGTTTTAAAGAAACTTATGGGTCAATTAAGTTGTATTGTTCAAATGATAAATATAAAAGTTTCACTGCGAAGAAGTCATTTTAATTCAAGTCTATTGGCTGAAAATAACAAGGATCCATATAAATCAACAACTCTGAAACTACTTTGTTTCTTTAACACATTTGTTCTGAATATCCTCAACTGTTGATGTCGACCAGCTTATCTAGCCTTGAGTAAATGCTGTGGCACATGTCCCGCCTGCGTAGAGTAGCCCTGGACAGTGAGCCTTGACATTGGCTGGCAAGTCTCCAGACATTGTCGGCTCAACCGTTGAACCTGACAACATCCGGGCCACTGTCGCCAAACATTATGTTAAGATCGGTAGATTGAGCATAGATGCCACACGGCTGAGGCAGCCCGAGCACAGATAGTGCTGCCGTCTCTTGCCGTCTTTCTCCCCGTTCGGCTCGACATGCTCGAGTTTGTCTGATGTCAATGACTTAAATGTGAGTGTGACCAAATCGTGCAATTTTTGAACAAACTAGTGCGTGCGCCAGTGGCTCTACTCGAGACTGTGCCTGGGCTGCCACAACTATGTTGATTTTCCTGCCTCAGTCATGTGGCATCTATGCGCAATCTACTTACCATAACATTATCTTTGGTTGAATGCAGTTGCAGCTTGATCTTATCCAGACCTGTGAGTCTGAGTTGTAAACAGTTTACGTTTAGGTTAGATTCCTCGACACAACCCATTCCTTCCTCCCGCTTCTCTACTTCCTCTTACATACTGTGCTCTTGTGATACATTCACAACGACAACTTCAACACTGGCTCTGAAATTTGTTATTGAACGTAGGAATTTCATGTTATTCATTTTATTTCATTTATCTAACAGTGACTCTAAAGTTTTATTGTGTATGTCTTTATTTGAATTGGGTCATTAATTAAAAGTACAGTAGTTTTAATTGAAATGCTTCATTTACAAGTGAATAACTGTCAAATTTAACCACTTAACTGACATCAACGGCAACCTTTAACTTAAGAATATGTCTATAATTAGTCGACCTCACAAAGCTCTAAATAAGCAATAACCACTCTTTGACCCGACAACACCTTTCATCGGAACAAATCACCGAATCACAATGCCTAATTGATTTGTTGTGTGATTTACACACAAGTCCACAGTACAAGTAGTGCTAATGGGATTCAATTAAGGGTGGAAGAAGTTTTAATTAGCATTTTAATTAAAAGTCGACACACGGTTAATTGAGAAACTATCCTGTGTCGACCATTTTTGTAAGACTAGTTTCCCCGGTGGCCGAATACAGTTGTAAAGATCACCTTATCCGAGATTGTGGACTCTCTCGAGGTGAGTTGGTAAACATCGCACGTACGGCCTCATTGCAAACCCGACTCAATACATTCTACAAGAAAGGTCTGGCATCTGTTCTAACGACAGCATAATTTCTTACTTAGCTTGGCCGAGACAGCTGTTTTATTACATCAGCGTGGTTGATTATTACTGGCTAACAACCTTCTTATCAACTTTAATTTGTAATCTTTTTTCTGTAAAATTTTGTTTTATTTGTCAACAATTGCTTTTGATTAAAATATCCCTCAATTGGCATTTTGTATTTAAAGAATCTGTTTTAGTTCCTGTAAATTTTATATTGTTACATTCTATATATATACATTACATTCTATTTACCGGTATTACTAAAGAAATTTGAAGACAAAATGTTTGGACTTGAATGGTTATGCTAAACCACTACACTACCCGGCCCAACTATTTCTGCCTTCAAATTTAGAGAAGTACTTAAATCTGAATGTTTATCTGAAACATGTGACTGTCAAATAAAGACTTTAAATCAACAAGCTGGAAATATTACAAACAGAATTTAAATACTATGTCAAATGACTTATATATAGATCTTAATTTGTATAAACGCTAAAAAGCTAATTTATTACTAAAGAAATTTGAAAACAAAAAATTTATTCTATATATATACATTTATTTTACTCTTTGCCTATGCAACTGACTGTGTCTACCGTAGTGTAGACAAAATGTTTAGTATTTGAAATAATCGAAATATTTTATGTCCAACCACTTAAGTTTAAAATAGAAAGTTAGAAAATCTTAGTTCTAGATAATTATAATATTTCATCGTAATGTAAAACAAAGCAAAGAAAACACGCGTACTATGCATCGTAACAATCAATGTTATACTGATCTGTAGTTGAAGTACTGATGGATCAGGTGTACTGATGGATCAGGTGTACTGATGGATCAGGTGTACTGATGGATCAGGTGTACTGATGAAGTGTACTGATGGATCAGAGCAACATAAATAATGTTCAGTAGAGGAAGATAATGAGTAGAGGGTTTGCGGCAGTGATCACTGTGAAGGCTATCCATTATCCGATCAACTAAACACAATGTAGAGCACTCGGCTGTGGGTTCTACACTACTCGCTACTCATGCATTGAGACAAACAAATTGTCCAATGAAAATTTACGAGTAAGTAGATTGAGTTAAAATGGCTTTTGTACATTTGTCTGAACAATTTTTAATAACCTTTGACCCCTGATAACGGTCTAAATGCAAATATGCTGGAACTTAAGATTTAACTTTGATTCAAAGGTTACACCGCGGTTGTTAAGCGGGTCAAGCTGGCGTGCCATGTGCAGTGTGTAGTGTTCCACTTGCCGTATATGGCAAGCTCTCGACTCAGTCCTTGTAAGGCAGTGGTCCAGCCTCAGCCTCAGCCTCAATGGCATCTGGTCCTGGTCCGACTTTGTGCATCCACTTTCACCGAGGACATTCCTGCTGCATCTGTCATGTTACATTCATTATACGAGACATATTCTTCAGACTATTTAATATGCTTCAACAATAACATATTCTATGACACAAGGCGTAAAAACCATTTTCAACAAACTAGTCAGAGATTGAAATTTTTTGAAAAATTACCCATCCCAAGCAGATGTTAGATTTGTCTATAAACTACCTGAAGACATTACGCTGTTCAAGTCTCACCACAGCACTTGACACAGCTTCCTCGGCTCATTACTCTGTTAGTGAGTTTATAATTCAATAAATACTTTGTGTATTCATTAGAACCAACAGAGATTAGGTTTAAATTTAAGTAAATAACATTAAAAAGTAGCCACCCTTGGAGGTAATATAGGTTTGTTTTCAATTTGCATAAAACAGCATTTAATATGTTTCAACATTGATTTCCTCGGTATCCAATTCAGGAGCAATGACAGGTCAACTTGGTTACCAAAGCAACCAGAAAAATGACGGAGTATTGTCAGTGTTATATTCTAGTAAATATCGTTTCTGCAGAACTAACTTCAGATGACTGTTGAAACCTTGAATAGACCTAGTTAGTCAGATTTATCGGTGAATGGGTAATTCCGGTAGGTTGGAAGAACTGCTATTTTTGGACTAATATTGTCAGGTGAGTCAGAGAAAATGAGTCAAGGCCACGCGGGACACTATTATAGTCTGTTTTGTGAGGGATGTCGGCATTGTATTATTTGTATTTATCACTATTAGCATTATGACAAAAAGTATTGTTCATTACTCTTTGTACACTAGAGCCGCCATGCCATAACTTTGCATCCGCCCTTCTCAAGGTATGTGTGGAAGTGGCAACATTGTTCAACAGTTGTCTACCTTTGAAATAACTCTGTAACATACCTCTGAAACATTTATTCAGATTTGGCCAGCTTCAACTTGCCAAGCTATTAGAAGGCTGATAAAAGTTATATCTTGATAGGGATACTCAGAAAAAATTGCAAACACAATAAATATTTAAAAGTTTTAAAAATTGACTTGCAACAAAATTTGTTAACTGCAGAAACTGCCAGAGTAAGTAGACTGTAGGTGACTCATGTATGTTCCTGAGTCGAGCGTGACAAGCTACTTTCACCGACACATTTTATGTCAACAATAAAACTTTTGAACATTAACACAAACATATTTAAAGTACTTGAATAATTAAGTGAATTTTTCTTATTATTTCCATCCAAAAATTAAGTTGATTACCAACTGATAGCTGTAGAAATGAGGATTAAAGATCTTTACCTCAGGACCTAGTGATGAAATATACCCTTGTTTAACCAACAACATAGTTAGTAGTATTTTACACATTTAATTACCCAAATGTTGAAACTAACTTGCAGAATATCACGAGTCAAGGAAGTGATAAAGACAATTTACGACTAGCAAAGTTCAAGATAATAAACCACTCATTTCAATGCCAAGAGCAGTGTCCGCTTCCTTGAATAACATCAATACCCTACCTTATTCAAACTGAAATACAAACAATCCTTTATTCAATAATTGTACATGTTGCACATTGAATATATATAAATAAATACAATTACATAAATTATCGTACAATTTTGAAATTTTGCTTTCAAAAATATATTGATTTTCTACTAAAAAATTAAAAATTCATAACAACAATACTTATGGCTGTGGCATTTGTCGGACTGCCGTAGTGTTTAACGTCTCTTGTAAACGTTGCTCCATCAATTCAATTCAATGCAGTCATTGAAACTGATTAGCCAAACTGCCAAATGGTTAACCTCAATGAAGTCAGTCGAGTTATTAAATACAATCTGGTCCTGTATCTCGCCTTGCTTGGCTTTGCCCTAAATAATTTAAAATGGATGCTGATTTCTTTAAACTATCTTTTTGGTTCTTCTTATATTTATAACAGACGGGTTAGCTCTCTAATGTTTATTGTGTAGTGAAAAAAACTTGTCTTAGATTTTCTGAAGAACGTTATTTCCCTCTCTAGGAATTAAAACTAATGACTTCTCTTAGTAAAATAGGTGAGGTAAACGAGGAGAATTTACTGTAGTAACAAGGAGAACAACATTTATTTGCTTGTTGTTAATCGAGTAATAAATAATAATTATTACATTTTTATTTTATACAATAGTTTTAATGTAGACAGGAATCTTCAAAGAAGATTGCAAACTATGTAATGTTGGTCGGAATCGAAACAAGAAATGAAACAGTCTGAATTATTCAGTTTGTTATTTTTAGGCAAAAGAGCGTTTACGTAACCTCGGGACGAGACGAGAGTTTGAAGTCATACTTGTGTCTGGTGTCCGGGATCCCATTATTTACTTTAAATCAATGGACTGTCCCTCCCCTCCCTTGACATTCCAACCCCTGGCACACACACACACACACACTTGAGTAACCTTCACCTTCACCCACTGTCTGGGACCTAGTTACCACCCAGGGATACTTATCAAGAATTTTCATTCCAATCGTAACCCGCTTTTTCGTTCCCAGAATTCCAATTTTGCTATTGTTCCTTTTTTAAATTAATTACCAAAATTAGTATCAAAGAGAAGAAATTCCTCAATGAGGTTAACATGGTTGGTCTAAAAAAAATTAATGAATAAATATTAATAACATATTATGAGTACTGATAAGTTAATACATATAAATAAAGTATTTGAATAATATCAACACAATAATAAAATTTGAAAATATTAACACTGTAAAATGTGACTTGACGGATGCATAGAATTTCAGATGAAGCATAGTTCGTACAGCTTATTTTGTAATATAAGGATTTTATTCAAATTAATTTTAGAAGTAGCACCAAAGAGAGCAATTGCAAGTTTAGTATATTGTTCCAAGTAAAGTACTTTTTACTCTTTAACCAATGATAAAGAACATCATAAGGTGTGTTAAATGATGATCACCATTCCCTAAGTGATGCAAGGTGCACACGGTCGCTTGATAGTTGAACATTCAAAGTTTATTAGTTTATCGCTGATTTGTATTTCAATCAAACAGAGCGGCTTGTTTGAGGTCTGCAAGAGGTTATCAGGAGGCAGATAACCGGCAATTGTCACTTCAGAGTTTCACGTGTCTCAGATACAAGTGGTCTGAACCTGGGCTTAGTTATTGTTTGGAAATTAGGATATTTAAAGTCAAAGAGGTGCTGGACACAATTTAATTATTTTGTGTGTGGTTTTTGATCGCAAAGATATTTGACCCTCTGTAAACGTGAATAGTGATTTAGCAGAAATGTTTTGAAGGCTCCTCCCAAATGTACTTAATATTATAAAAATGAGCGACTAGTGCATTACTACTAGAGCGCACTAGCTCTTAATATCATGTGGTTTCAGAGGTTTGGACTGGACTCTCCCCAGTCACTGACATTCGACATGTGCCTTCAAGCAGCTTTACATTGTATCATTTCACTCCTCAGTTATTTGTATCAGTGTGAACATGACTGACTCTTCACTGTGTCATCATATCTGTCTCTTAGAAATAGAGATCATTACGTAGAACCTCTACTTATGCACTGGCTTTAGTGGTTTTAGTCAATAAGTACATTGAATACAATTCAATCATATTAAGATTTAAATTTTAGGTTAGTATAGGAAAATGTTACAAATTTTAATCAATTGAATTTTTCAATAGATAGTGGAGAATCCTTGGGAGAATGTAAGTAGGAATGTGTAATCAAAAGTTAAAAGCAAACAGTCCGTCCCTTGTTTTGCTTTTCAGTTCATTCGTCCTGTTTGTTCAGTTTTGTGTGTGTTCGAAATTAATGAATGTGTGATTATTATTAAAGAAACTCTTTTTATTCAATGAGAATTTGAAAAGTTTCCAAGTGTGAGTTTGTTTAACCTTTTCATTATGTTTTTATTTAAACCGATCACTGCCTCAACAGAGAATTTATTGTTCAGTTTTTTGTCAGCATGGTTTTACGTAACGCCAATTTTGTCAGGATTCTCCTGTTTCGTTTTATACTAACTAGGTTTTTCAAAGATGATATCATTTTTCAATTAGTTCGGAAGAATGCTTATGTTTTAAAACCGGTTGTTGCATGTTGAGTGTGTGACAATTATTATTTGCAAACATTTCTATAAAATATGAAAAAAATTTATGGACTGCGGAATGACATGTATAATTAGTTATCCCTCTTGAGTTATGATTAGTTTACTTGAAGTTTAAAGATAATTAATTTCTAGGATTTCCCGAGTGTTGTTGACTTATTGTTTACATTTAGAGTTAGCCTAAGACTTAGTCTGTGCACCTAGGTGGTGGAACAGTCCTGCTTAGTCTAGACTATTGTCTATTAGCCATAGTGTTAGTCGTAGAATGCAAGCTGCCCAGCAAGTAGTGACAAACCCAACTCAGTTTACTCAGTTGTTACTTCAGTAGACTCTCTACCCTGGACACTCGGCCAAACTGAAAAATGGACGAACTATCCGAAAATACGAGGAAAAGACTTTTGGGGCTCTTGAAAGCTCTAAAATTGTCGTAATTTAACTTTAGACCTATTTTAAGTGAATTAATATGGTCAAAAGCTCAAATATCATTCAGCAATGAAACCTTGGGATTTTGGACTAATTTTAAAAGAAATTATTAACAAATTGTAGATGTAGCCTTTGTGTAGGCCTCGGGTGGCCAGCCTGACCAACTAACGTCCAAACAAGAGGGAGTCTACTGTGATTAAATTCGTTTTGAATCTTACATTGAGAACCTAACCACGGAACAGTCAGAGAATTTGACTAAGCACAGAATAAGTTGAAAAGTATGAAAGATTGCAGCAAGCTAGGGCAGCTTGTCCAGTGTATACTGTTACGTAGCCTGTATGTATAGTGTATACTGTATAGTTGGCCTGCCTGCTCACCCCTCTCCACTAGCTTCACTCTCTCACAGCCTCTTCACTGTCTCACTTGATAGCCGCCAATCTTGATCCTGAACAAAATAGCGACAGTTTCAAGTTGAAGAGTTATTGTCCTTTGAAATTGTCTGGGATGGAATCAAACTCAACTTGAAATATACCAGTTACACTTGCAGAGCCCTTTAGTTTGATACAGAACACAACATGTGCTATTTACACTGGCTTCTGTGATGCCTGACGGAATCTTCCCGATTGAGTCCAATGCTAAGGCTTGTCAATCTGGTCACTAAATGTGGGAACTGGGGGGAGGTGTGAGCAAGCAAGTGACCGATGGTGTTTGTAGTCGCTCTGTCTGACACGTTTTGTTTGTTGTTGTGTCTTCGACCGATCGTGCATGCAGGGTCCCAGTCCAGCACTGATCATCGTAAGTACACACACGTACACTCTACTTTACTCTCTCTCTATCATCTGTCTAACACACGCTCACCTAACTCAACATAACCTAACACCAAAGATAACGTTATAGCGCATAGATGCCACATGGTTGCGGCAGCCTGAGCACAGATAGTGCTGCCGTCCTCTCCCCTCGGCTCCACACGCTCAAGTTTGTCCTATGCAGATGACTTAAATGTGGCCAAATCGTGCGGTTTTCAAGAATGAACAAACTTGCGCTTGCGTTAGTCTCAGACTTAGTAATTACTTACTTATTAATAATCAGACTTAATAATACTTTGATAATCTCGCAGCGCTATCTGTGCTTGGGCTGCTGAACTACTGTATGTTGATGTTCCTACCTCAATGTGGCATTTATGCGTTATCTATTTACCAAAACATAATGTTTATTAACATGTAGTAATGGTTGTTAAAATGTATCCAGTACACGTGTTGTAATGTCAAGAAGATTATCTTGAGTGAATTGGAGCTGGAGCCATATTTGAGTTACTCAACCTTCAACTGCCGTTTTCAGAGTTGTAAAGAAAATATAATAAAGAAGTTGTATTCTGTCTACTGGCGCTAAAAACTATAGCTATTCAAGTAAGCCACCAAGTCACGTTAAGATGTTTACAAAACTTGCAACAAGATAAACCAATCGATTACTCATGCTTTATCAGGCAATTTACACAGAGATAAAGATAAACAAAGCGAAAGTTGTTATTTGTTCACAATAGAGGTTGACACTTTAAATGCTTAGTTGTACACTATTTAAATACAAGTAAACCACATTTTTGTTCTCATCTCAGTTTCCAAATGTTGAACACATTGAAACTCGCAATGTCGCAAGTAACATTGAACAATGAATTCAATTGAATACACACAATACAATAAAGATAGGAACCAGGTGGTAGCACAGCAGTGGACAGGCTAGGTCAGTGTGTGGGTTATCCACTATACGATTATTCTTCAAACCATTCCGAAGAAATTTTAAGTGTGAGGTGCCTCAAGGCAAAAAGTTCATATTTTACTTTATTCTTACGAGACCAAAAGAAAAAAAATTGCTGACTGTTATTTAGCACTCTTAAAACATAATTTGAAATCTTATTATACATTTTCAACCTTATCAATGTTGGATTACAATATTTATCACCAAATAATTCAATATTTTCTTGTAAAATATTTAGTATGTTAACAGAACTAATTCAGATAACACATTTTTTGTTTTAAAACATGTTCTAATAAGTCGGTAGAACCAGTGACAAATTAATTGGTCTGTTTACAAAAACAGTGCAGCATTGTTGGAACGTTGCCTTGTAAGGTTATCATTCGTCGTCTGCTGGTTAGATCCCAATCAGCTGACCGGGAATGTAGGTCAGATCAACAATCAGCTGATAATTAGATAACCATCTGTTCACTATTGTCCTTGTGCCACCACCTGTGCTGCAGATTTGTGATTGAAAACAGCTGTTCACGGTGACAGGTCTGGAGCCAGTAACTGCACTTCTAACATTGTGCACTTCTCTCTTTCTAAATCTGTTGAAAGGTTTTTAAATTCATGAATTGTTTGTATCGTATCTAAAATTAGGGTTACAATAAATAAGAGATTTCAAAATTGTTAGTTCTATTAAACGGTTGTTCATTCTGTTTTCTTATATAAAGTACTTAGAAAATAAATTTTAAAACTTAAAACTATTTTGAGCTTTTGATTTTTTTTTCTTAATATAAAAAACTAATTGATTGTGAGGTTTTATTTTTGATTTATTAAGTACTGTAGTTAGTTTAGAGATTATTTTAGGGGCTGAAATGTTGACAATTGAAGCTGTATGTTTGTAGGACAGGTTGTAGCTAGTGAACAACTCACATTACTAACCATTACACAAACATAATCACCAATTGCACTCCTAGCATCATCTATCGTAACAAAATCCTACAATGGAATACAATAGAACCAAATATTGCCAGAATAATAGTTCACTAAATCATCTCGGATTTAAAAACAGTTTTTATTTACCAAACTATGTATTAGTAAAGGGGGTTTCTCCTTAAACACTCACTATACTGTACAAAGGTTTAATTGATCATTATCTACTTTCCAATCTCAGGGTTACCCCTTGCCTAGGGAAGGGGCTTTAAAGGGAGTTTCTTTGGTTTAGCAAGGGAACAGTACTCACATAATCTTGTGGGAAAAATATAATTTTTTCAATGTATCTATACAGGGTGTTACAAAAATGTGTAGCGCACTATGCAGAACCGGATTTTACATATAAAAATAAGTAGAAAATAGCTTATAACATTTTTTTTATTTTCGGCTTAGTTCAGCCGTTATCCACCATTTTGTAAATTTTTGAAAATAACTAATAATTCAAAAACCCTTTTGAGATATTTTTGTGAAACTTAGTATAAACCTTAATTGTATTCCTAATAACATTTTCAAAAATATTTTTCATCTAACTTGTCAAATTTTAAAATAGCGGCAATTGAAAATTTCAAAGCCATATGGAATTAAAATGGAATTTGACTTAAAATGGCCACCATTTTGAAATATGATAAGGTAGATACAAAATATTTTTGGACAATGTTAATAGGAATACAATTAACACGTTTACTGCTGAATTTCAGCCCACTACGTACCCCATATGCTCAAAACACTCAGCGTCGCGAACATAAAACGCTGTAGACTCACCGAGCACTGGAATTGAAATCTACAAACGCTGAGAATCCAACAGAACCAACACAACAGAGTAAACCATAACCTCAACTGTCCCACAAGAGTCTCAAGGACACTGTAATGAAAGAAAGAAGTGATGTTCACATGAGGTCCGGAGACTGCATGTGCGCCCCCCTACGTTTGAGGTCCCGATACCTCACCCGCAGTGAACGTGTTAAGGATTATACCAAGTTTCACAAAAATATCTCAAAGGGTTTTTACACAATTAATTATTTTCAAAAAGTTACAGAATGGCGGATTACGGCTAAACTAAGCCGAAATCAAGAAAATGTTACTGGTCATTTTCGACTCACTTTTGTAAGTAGAACCTGGTTCTGCATAGCGCTGCACATTTTTGTGACACCCTGTATAAAGAAAATTTAATAAATAAATTTACAACCTACTTACGCATTGTAAGTTGCATATCAAAGAATACTTATAACAAATTTTGACTGTTGTACAACATTTTCATAATATAACTTAAATAATCAGTTCTATAATTTTGTCCTTAACTCCATTTTCATCATCATTATTTCCTTAATTTTAAGGTAGCAAATTTAATTGATTAATTGCAAGCTGAATTTATGTTTGTTTTTGGTCACTAACCTCTCACTTACTGTTTCATGCTTTTCCTAACATCAGCCCTCCACGTTCGCGGTAGGTAATTGAAATCTTCTCATTTCATGTCCTGTCGTTCATTTCACTTGCACAACAACTCTTTGTCTAAGTTTCATTATTTAAAAATGTAGATTTGTCATTTTAGTATTGTGTTTAGCTTGCCAAATTCAAAGTTTTCAACATTGTTAAGTGGCACGCTTGGATACAATTAAACACTTTGTTTTTCAATAGTTTGTTTTGTAAAATGCAAGTATAGTCTCCAGTTTGAACAATGTTGAAAATAGTGCATGAAACCCAGTAGTGAAACACAACTCTCCACTGTTCAACTCATGTGTTTGCGGCATGAAATTTTAGTTTTAGTTTCTTCTCAAAGTTCCTTAATTTCCTTTTTTAAATAATGATTACAATACCTTTGTGTTTTTACAGTTGTTGAGTGTTTTTATCCCTCAATATGACAGGTTTTAAAGCCATGTTTTTATTGGATTGTTTTATTTGGTAGGGTGAACTTGAACAGCAACTTCTTCAAGCGAACCCAATTTTAGAAGCTTTTGGAAACGCAAAAACCGTCAAGAATGACAACTCATCTCGATTCGTAAGTAAAATGAAATTGTTTAAAAATGGTATCGGCAGGTTAAATATTGGCTAATCCAAGCTTTTCTTGACCGGTTTGATAATGCACCTGGTTTCTTCATTTGTTGATCATTGTCATTGAAAACAATTTAAAACTCTCATAATTATGCTTAAGAGAAATTACTTTTTCCATATTTCCTTTCTCCAGATTAGAACTGAACAATAGTGTCCCTCTTTTTGTATCATACTTTTAAATACAAATACAATAGTAAACAAACAACATGTGATGAAAATAATTGTAGTTTAGCAGAATCCTAGAAGATAAATAGTTTGCTTCTAAAACTCATTTGGTCTTACAATTGTGCCAGGACAATTCAACCGAGTGAATTTCAAAGAAAAACTCTGTATTTTGATATCAAATTAAAGTTTTTTTCAATATAAGCTAAGACTATCTTTATTAAAGCAAAGTTACCTGAACGATGTTTGTCAGGGCAAGTTTATCCGTATCAACTTTGACGCAAGCGGCTACATCGCCGGGGCCAACATCGAGACATACTTGCTGGAGAAGTCCCGAGCCATCCGGCAAGCCAAGGACGAGCGCACGTTCCACATCTTCTACCAACTGCTCACCGGCGCCTCGCCCGAACAGAAGAGTGAGTGAAAGTAAAGAGCTATTGTGTTTGCTGCATGCAAATACTATAACATGTAATTTGGTAAAAAACAAGCGTTCTTTAAATAATTGCAGTGCATTGTTCCGACTTGTTCAAATCACTGAGAATGTGGGTGAAATGTTAAATACAATCTGTACACACTGTAAAGTGACGACTGAAATATTATGCCCTTGGCTTCATGGAAATATTGTGAATAGTGCTTATTCAGAAGAAGTTATTAAGATTTCTTTACTTAAGGTGGTAAGGATGTGATTCATCCGTCGTTTCAAAGTTAATTGTTTTAGCCAAAACTAAGCATACACTTTTAGATGTTTGTTCTTTAGACTACTGCAATATGTTGACGATACTGAAGTTGTTCCCAAATTTCACACTTGCTGGCACAGCATCAACACAACTTGTAAAATAAGTTAGAAATTTTACAATATCTGATTTTCTTTTCCTGTGCTTCCAGAGGAGTTCATCTTGGAGGATGCGAAGAGTTACCCCTTCCTCGGGAACAAGGCGAGTCCGATCCCGGGCATAGATGACGCAGCAGAGTTCCAGTCCACGGTCAAAGCCATGAGCATCATGGGCATGACCAACGAGGACTTTTCAGGTATTCATGTTGTACGGTTTACCAGTTACGTCCAACATTATTTGAGTTATTAATAGGGGTGTGTGAGTAACATTTTTTAGTTGGAGTCAAGTCAAGTTTTAAAAAGCTTGAGTTTCAAGTTGAGTATTATCGTATCGCAATAAAAGACAAGCTCATTTTGAAGTTTTCTTGACAAATTATATTATTCAGTTTAAATGAATTAAATATGAACGTTTTATATATCACATAAAGGCCACACGAGAAAAACAAAAGAAAGACTTTGTTAATGTTTAAACAAACACTATAAATCCAAACAAAACAAAAGTGAAAGATTAATTAAATTAAATCCACAAAATTGACTTAACATTATAACTTTCAACTATGTTTTCTCCAGTTTTATCCCCGGAGCAGTATTCATTTCCAAGGCAAAACCTTTTTATTATTAATCTCTGACTCCCTCTAGCGCCCGCGACAAAATCAAGACTTCGATACCGTTCACAAATCTTTGACTCGCTAGCATGACTTGATACCGCTCACATCTTGACCAACGCCTGCATTGAAATCACTACTTTGATACCGTTTACGATGATTTCTTGACTCCCGCCAGCCTGCTTCGAAATAACGATCTCGATACCATTCGCAGCAATCTCTTGACTCCCACCAACGCCCGCAACAAAAATCACCATTTCACCTAAGTCATAATTTGACTCAACCAAATTTTGAGCTTTACCGATCAGGTCAAGCCGAGTTCTTGTATCGGTAAATACTCGACTCTATACTCCATGATCGGGTACTTGCACACCCCTAGTTATTATTCACTATTTAAGTCCAAGAGATACTTGCTGAAATGCATTTAAAGAACTCAGGATACTGACATGGTTTCACTCTCTATCCTGGAAACAGTTCTGTACACTGTCAAGTCTGGCAAAACCAGAACGGGGACGGGGATGTGTGGCATAGTATATGGTAACACTAGGCACAGACACAATTTCTTGCTTAACGCAAATCACCTTAGATATTTCTGAAAATAACCTTCCGACCAAGGAGCCTTTTTCTACAACTGCCTGCCACATGAATTGAAGATGCTGCCAGGAATAAACTTTGACTGGCTTACAGAGAGATCCATTCTACTCTATGCAAGAGTTCCTCAGCTGGTCTCGGACTTGAAGAAAGGAGACACAGGAACCATTTTATTGAAATTTTTAATTGACACAATACTGTAGGTAGCCTATATGTGAATAAAGATTATTTGTAATTCTGAAATTGACATATCGGTAGACTAAATAAAGCTAGTGATATTTTTCGCAGTTAACTAAAGTAGAACTGTGAATGTTGCAGCTATATTCCGCATCGTGAGCTCGGTGATGTTGTTCGGAAGCATGCAGTTCAAACAGGAACGTAACAACGACCAAGCGACACTCCCGGACAACACTGTGGCTCAGAAGGTAGCACACCTGCTGGGGCTTTCCATCACCGAGATGACCAAGGCCTTCCTCAAACCCAGGATCAAGGTCGGACGCGACTTTGTCACCAAGGCTCAGACCAAGGAGCAGGTAACAACCAACTCATCATTAGAATCATGATTGCTGGAACCGCCACACATTTATTGAGCTATTTTATTTTATCTTTTGTAAAGAGATCGGAGGGAAGAGAACCAAGACCTGTTGTAATACTAAATTGACAAGAAATATTTATGAACAAGCTGAAGAATACTTATGGTCACAAAGTGATAAGAAGTTCTTTCTTTCAGCTAAGGTAACTAAGCCTTGATTACCATGTCTTAGCCTGTAAGACAGAATAGTTGTAGTTGTGACTTGAGCAACTGAGCATTCTGCATGAAAGTACAAAGCCATATTATAAAGTGTAGACTCGCAACAGAGTCCTGTAAACTGGTAGTTTAACTCGTGTTTTGAGTTCAATAAACAAAAAACTGGTTAAATCATACTTAATAAAGTTATTGTAAATGTACCAAGAAAGTAACATGAGTTGTCTGGTTTCAGGTGGAGTTTGCGGTGGAGGCAATCTCCAAGGCTTGCTACGAGCGGATGTTCCGTTGGTTGGTGAACAGGATCAACCGGTCCCTGGATCGCACCAAGCGTCAGGGCTCCTCTTTCATCGGCATCCTCGACATGGCCGGTTTCGAGATTTTCGAGGTAGATTTGCATGAATCTATAAAGTTAAATCACAACTTTGGAGGTTTAACTGAGTCAATTAATTAATAGACAACAATATCAACTGAGCTCAAAGATGATATGCCTCCGATGTTAGTAGATGGATGGATATCGCCGGATAATAAACTGCTGATAGAGGCGACGGATTGGTAGAATTCAGGCTTGAATACCTCTCGGTACGCCTCTCTTGCTAGGCACACAGATGGAGGGTATGCGGGCCTGTGAGTCACAGTTACTTCCGACAGTACAAAGAATGGCAGGCTCATGCACCGATTCTTACATCAATTATTATTTAAAATTAAACTATATCCTATAAATGCAGATAAGACATATTCCGCACTCCTAACATACAGAATTTGGCAATCTTTACCGTGGCTGGTTTTACGTAAGGATCGCAGTGAAAGTGTTTGTGTTCCAGTTGAACTCGTTTGAGCAGCTGTGCATCAACTACACGAATGAGAAGTTGCAACAACTGTTCAACCACACCATGTTCATCCTGGAGCAGGAAGAGTACCAGCGTGAAGGCATCGAATGGAAGTTCATCGACTTCGGGCTGGACTTGCAGCCGACTATCGACCTCATTGACAAGGTACGGTACATGTCAGGAGGAACTGCACAGAGGTCAGCATCTGTGGCTCTTTGACAGGGTGTCTTGTTCCACATTCAAGAAACTGTTCTCCCTTGAAGAAGCCAATGAGAGTTGAGGCGTTGTCAGGCAATTTATGCTGAAGCATCCTTAACTCTCTTCTGAAAAGTATCACAGAAATTAACGGAATTCAAATTTGTAATCTTATTTAATTAAGATGTAGTTTATGTAAAACTGAAGAAAAATTTCCTTATGAAAGAAAATTTGTGTGTGCTTTTCTCTCATAGCTCTAAAAATGAAACACCCACTGACATTAAAAAACAATAAAGAGCTACTTAGAAATATAGTTATGTAGAATAAGTAATTGTGTTTATGTTTAGTATTTTGTTGTCACTTAAAAAAGTAACATTTTAGATAGGATTTAATGTACATTTGTATTTAGCTGGTAGATAGCATGTACTGTAGGAAACCTTGTAGATATTGTGAATAGCTGGGTGTCTGGTAAGCTAGTCTTGTTGCCAAGGGCTTAGCTTACCAGTATATATAGGTGAAACCAGCACCCCTTACAGATACGTCTCAACGCACACAAAAAGAACTTAAAATATAAAGAAACCACATCTTCAAAATTAGCAAAACATGCAGAGGATCATGAACACACTTTTGACTACAACAATGTTAAAATTCTTCACCATGAAACACATTTTTATAAAAGCACAATTTGTAGAGGGAACTCTGATCAAACTAAATAACAATCCCATTAGCCAAAGTAGTGTAGAAGTTAGGCCCCTCTGGATACCTATGCTTAAAAACCATTTTCAAAACAGTAAAAAATTTCAGCCGGAAAAGTTAAAAGACAACATAAAAACCAGAATACACCCAATGACCCTCAGAAATAGACAGAATTAACACATACACACACGTCTCGTATTGAACGCCCGTGAGCGAAGCATGGAGACACACACTTAGGCCTAACAATGTTAAATTTGTATGTAGTTATAGGTTATGTTATATTTTTAACGGTCGCTTCCCCAGTGAAAAACATCAATCCACCCTTCCGACGGCGTCAAGTCTCTCCCTACCCCCACCCGCTTCCCCCACCACTCATCCACGCCGGGCTGTCGACCTACTAGGAGCTCAGTTAGTGCGAGGTTCGTCAGTCCGAGTCTGGGTGAGATCCTTTTTAATTATTATTTACCCACCGCATTCTGTGTTTTTTACCTATTGTTTTATGTTTAGTACTAGCATGTAGTTCATTCCGTATTAACATTTCCATATTTTATTTATTTCTGTTTCTAGTTTGTGTTTTTACAGGCTATCAGTTCTTAAGATGTAGAGGTATTTTTAAATATTGGTTGGTAAAGTCTCAGGTTAAGATATATAATCAAATATAGTTTCTATATTAGTGTGGTCCTTTGAAGACGGGTGGAGCTTTTAACTGCCCGAAACGTTAGGAGTAGTTTTTCTCTAGAAGTGGCGGGAAAAGTCTGTTTCTTCATTTTATTAAATTACCATATAATTAAACTTTTTAATCGTTAAATGGAATGGTGTATCTTTCCCCCAAAAATTCCACCCGCCCAAACAAATTGTTTTAAGGGTATTCCCACCGATTTTTGGGCCTTGTCCACCACTAGGCTGAAGTTGAAACCTGATGTGTCTAATGCGTGTACGTTGTAACAGCCGATGGGGGTGATGGCTCTGCTGGACGAGGAGTGTTGGTTTCCGAAGGCGACGGACAAATCGTTTGTCGAGAAGCTGGTCAGTGCTCACAACGAACACCCCAAGTTCATGAAGACAGACTTCCGCGGCGTGGCCGACTTCGCCGTCATCCATTACGCTGGCAAGGTAGGAACACATAAAATACCGTATATACCCGAATCTAAGACGCACTTTATTTACCATATTTCTTGGATGCTGGTCTTAGACTCGCACAATACGATAAAAATTTGAATTAATTTGAAGAGCTACAAAAACCCTCAAAACATAGACAAAAACATTCAGATATGCCACGAGAGGTAGGAAAACAACAGGGTCACATATTGCATTGCCTTTTTGAAGAGTGGAATGAAAGAATTTTTGTTACTAGAGGGGACTCAGAATTGCTTCTTATTGCATTCGTCATGTTCTCCATCCTTCTTCCTGTTGAGAAAAAATAACTCATTTCAGAAAAGAACACAGAGGCATAAAAACGTTGAATTTTGTTGTTCATTAACAAAGAGAGCACGGGAGGAAACACCAGAGGCATATACCGTATATTAACTAAACGATATATAATCGATAAATTAACGTCGGACTAGGTCAAACATCGTAGCGGAACGACAATAGGACAATGTCGGGCTGATTTCGCCATTGGAGCGCAAAAGGTTAACAAAATGTTGTTCCACAAATTTCACAGACAGAACACATTTCCAACATCGAATATGTGTTTTATATTTCATATTTATGTATTTGGGGAAACTGGAGTTCCACCTAATCTGAGGAAAAATACGAGCATTTTGTTGTGTTGTTACTGTTGCATTGTATCACCACTTGTTTGTAATGACTGCTGAATTCAACAACAGTTACATGTTTCTCTCATGTAATGTCTCTTTTCAATTGTGTCAATATAAGCTATTGCTTGATTACTATTGTCTTCCTTTTTTCCTAACGAATAGCCAGGTTTTTTTGTAAAGCTTAATGGTCCTAACTCCTAAGTCAATAAAGTCAATAGGTTATTGAAGTAATCTTTTAATCATTTTTACCAACAACCCAATACCCTAATTCATGATATTCAGAGTAAATTTTCACTTGGGGTTAAAATCATCTCTTTGTAAATGTTTCACGTTTTTCAAATAAGTAGCAAGATCAATCAATCAATCAAAATCTCTTTATTTCATTTTCATACACATATTGTACATGAAATGGCTAGCAATCAAGCATAATACATCAGTAGACATTAATAATACAACTATAATTTCTATACATAAACTGAAAATCCCGCTTTAAGTACATTGTTATATACATATATATTCAATATAAATTTTATACATAATACAAACTACAATGTGAACATAATCTTTAAAGCTCTTTTTTGTTGAATCAAAATTCTATCCATATTTTTTTTAGTTGCTGAGCCATAAATAATAAGATAATTAAAATACTTAACAGTAACCAATGCAAAATGACAACACAGTCATGCTTAACTATACTTTTAGCTCTAGATTTCAGGTCATTTCAATTTTCTTTACCCCATCATTTCTGTTGGCTAAGTTTGTAGTTTGAACCTATTTGCCAATGAACCGGTTGTGTAGGTTGACTACTCAGCGACCAAGTGGCTGATGAAGAACATGGACCCTCTGAACGAGAACGTGGTCTCTCTGCTGCAAGCTTCTCAGGACCCCTTCGTCTGCCACATCTGGAAAGATGCTGAAATCGTGGGCATGGCCCAGCAGGCCTTGAGCGACACTCAGTTTGGCGCCAGGACCAGGTAACATAATCATTAATCTTGCAAACATAACATAAGAGACTTTGCTCTGCCGATATTCAGGCTCAAAAAGTGTTTTGCTGGGAGAACCTTTGAAAAGACTTGTTTAATCGTTTATTAAACTGTGCTGGTTTCTGCTTTTGTCAACCACAACACTCCACTTTTCTTGTCCTTTCCCAAGAAGATATGAGCTGCTCTTTATCTCAGGCAGTCTCGACAGCAAGGACGCTTGAACAGGCACCATTAGAGGCTGGGTAATCAGCCAATCTGGTATATAAGACAACAGATGTGCCAGTCTTTGGTGCAGGAATAAAAGAAAAGTTAAAGGTTTAATTTGTCTTGATTAATGAGGCGAAGTTAGGACTACAAAGTCCTCTATGCCACTCAACCTTGACCTTTACCTAGCGTTACCATATAGTCACATTACATATGTATGTGGTGATCTGGAAACGAACCATAACGCCAGCGTAGTCGGGTGAGCACCCCACCTTCAATCGCACCGTGATCTTGTACCGCCCAGGTCGCTAATACCTTGTACTGACAGGAATTTTTTAAATAATTCATTACCAACTTCCATTTGTCTTATATTTGTATTCTTTCGTCATGTTGTTTGCTAATGCTTTTAATAATCCTACAGTAAAAGGTCCTGTTTAATAAAGTTGTCTGTTGCGTTGTGCAGGAAAGGAATGTTCCGCACAGTGTCACAACTGTACAAGGAGCAACTGACGAAGCTGATGGCGACGCTGCGCAACACCAACCCCAACTTTGTGCGCTGCATCATCCCCAACCACGAGAAGCGCGGGCAAGATCGACGCTCCACTCGTGCTAGACCAGCTGCGCTGCAACGGAGTGTTGGAGGGCATCAGGATCTGCAGGCAGGGCTTCCCCAACAGGATTCCATTCCAGGTGCGTTAACCTAGAGATGTGGGACAGAGAAACGACATTTAGCTGGACCGTGCACTGATCGGAGACCTTAAGAAGTGGATCAGTAGAAACCATGGGCAGGTTGTATTCTACCTGGCTCTAGCACTCAGCAGACATGGTTGCTAAAAGGTTGAGAGGGCCACCTGTCCATGCGACGGAGTTCTCTAGACGGACCCGTCTGTAGCCCTCACGAGGCTTTCTTGTCTCCGTTTTCTGCCCAAACGGCAAAGAAATTGCCCCTTAGTTATTTTGTTCTATATTCCATAGACGTTTCATTACAAACTGACATATTTTTATTTCCAATAAAGGTAAATACACAATTAATTTATTAATTTTTCTGCGTTTAAAAAGTATGTAAATTCAAGTTTGTAGAGGGTGTTTTAGAGGAATGTTTAGTATGGTCTGGTTTTGTGTAGTCAATGCGGTTTTCAAGTTGGGCAGCAAAATGTTTCTCAAAAGTCAGTATTTCAACGTGAATGGTTAGTTCAATAGACGTCTCAAACATTTCAGATGTGGCTTTTTCTCTCTCCCAATAGTGGTATAAAAAAAACACACATTTAAAAAACAGACTTTCACGGAGGCGGCCTTTTAAATAGTGATTTTATTGACCTAGAACAGCCAATTAAGAGCTATTTCCGTGGTAGGTTGCACAGTAGAAGTTATTGTGCCTTAGGTGGCCGCGACACAGAAAATAACGTTTTGGCAGGGCGAGGCATATATTTTTGAATGTTATTTCAGTTATCTAGTCAGTAGTGAAGAAGTGAAATATATACTTAAGTTACTAATTTTAAAACTAAAACTACAAAGTGTTGAGTAAACACTGTGGTTATGTGTTGCAGGAGTTTAGACAGAGGTACGAGCTGCTGACACCCAACGTCATCCCGAAGGGGTTCATGGACGGAAAGAAGGCGTGTGAGAAGATGATCGATGCTCTGGAGTTGGACCCGAACCTCTACCGTGTGGGTCAGTCCAAGATCTTCTTCCGCGCCGGAGTCCTCGCCCATCTCGAGGAAGAGAGAGACTACAAGATCACCGACCTCATCGTCAACTTCCAGGCATTCTGCCGCGGCTACCTTGCGCGGCGCAACTACCAGAAGCGCCTGCAGCAGTTGAACGCCATCAGGATCATTCAGCGCAACTGCTCTGCGTACCTCAAGCTCAGGAACTGGCAGTGGTGGAGACTGTACACTAAGGTAAACAGTCGTCGTTCTCTTTCGAGTGGCGAAGGAGACAAAATATTTACGTACCATCTATTTATCATTCTCTTTTATAATTTTGTAATGTTAATAATTATATTAGGTGTTCTGTATGTTTGTCCTAAGGAAAAGTTCAATATTTTGAAGTGGGCTCAAAAGTAAATTGTAATTTATAAATCATGGATCAACAAAATTTAGGAACCGGATTGTTCAGTTTTGGTACAATAAAACTTGATTATGTTTGCGATCAAATGTTGAAGAGTAGCATTAAAGAGGTTAGGAAATGTAGAAATTACCGTAGACATTCTGTTCTCAGCTAGCTGATAGAACAAGACTCGCAGAGCATGTACACCGAGCATAGGTTTAATTGAAACTAAATAATAAATATTGAATGTAAACAAGATAACAACTAGAAAGTTGACATCCGACAGGTGAAGCCACTCCTGGAAGTGACGAAGCAAGAGGAGAAGCTGACACAGAAGGAAGATGAACTGAAGCAGGTGCGGGAGAAGCTGGACCACCAGTTGAAGAACAGTGAGGAGTATGAGAAGCGGCTACAGTTGGCAGTGGATGAGAAGAACATGCTGCAGGAGCAGTTGCAGGCGGAGGTGGAGTTGTGTGCTGAGGCAGAGGAGATGCGAGCCAGGTACATACATCATCTTTGTACATACATTCACTTTTGGCAGCAGGGATTGAAGTTGTTAAAAACTACTGGCATTTCACTGGATACTTAGTAGAATTTGGCTAAAATTGGTTGATTCATATAGCCAACTTGTGATTAAACTTTCTCACCGTTGAAAGTTTAAGATTGCCACAGTCAGGGATATCTGAAAAGGTAGGGAATTTCGTCTAGAAAAGTAAGGTAATTATGAAACGACTGAATTTTTCAAAGAAAAGAAAATCATGAGAATTTCAACAATTTGGTTGGAGTTTATTCCTTGATGAAATGTATACGTCCGGACAAAATAACCTTGAAATAGTGCATGATTGATCTAAAATGTAGAAACTTACCACAGCGTGATGTTCCTTCTTGCTATCAGCAAAAACGCATGAAAAACATAAATATGATAGGGATAAAATATTAAATGACCAAACAGTTTAGAATATTGTCTGCAAAGATTGGTAGAGACAAGCAATGCATCAGCTCAGACCTTATTGCGTAAAGTTACTGTGTGTAACAGGTTATCAGCGAGAAAGCAGGAACTGGAGGAGATCCTGCACGACCTGGAGGCCAGGATAGAGGAGGAGGAAGAGAGGTCCAACAATCTCATCAACGAAAAGAAGAAACTCCAACTTAACATTCAGGTAATCTAAACGCTACATAAATATTATTTTCATAATTTGAATCATTTATTGAGTTATAAATGTCTTAAATTTTGCTATCTGAATGAGCAATTTATCGTTGGTGTTTAGGACCTGGAAGAACAGCTGGAAGAGGAGGAAGCGGCCAGGCAGAAGCTGCAGCTAGAGAAGGTGCAGTGTGATGCTAGGTTGAAGAAGATGGAGGAGGATCTGGCTCTCGCAGAGGACACCAACAGCAAGCTCGTCAAGGAGAAGAAGGTCTGGTTAAGTTCATATCTTTAGTTAGTTTGGAAATATTGAGGTGAGGATATCACAAGGAACATAGGAGTGCACACATGGGATTGTTTTAATCATGTAGAATCAGGAAAATAGGGAAATGTCAGTTAATTTCCGGTGTGAATCTGAAAAAGTCTGTGGGTTGCCAGCAAGTTTTGGGGGGAAAGTTAGCTTTGTCAACAAAAATGTACAAATTATGTAAAATTTTGCAATTTCTTGCAGGTGTCTATTTTTGGAGGGTTTAGACAAACTGTATTAAAGTTACAGACCCAAGCGTATTATTAGCCTGAAATGATGTAAACCTGTGACAGTAGGTACTCCTACGTTCTGGACACAGAAACTGGTGACACCGAGGACAGTCAGGGTTCAGCATTCTCTAACGTATTGTTGATTGTAGGTGTTTGAAGAACGAACGGCGGACCTGGCACAGACCCTGGCCGAGGAGGAAGAGAAAGCAAAGCACCTCGCCAAGCTGAAGGCGAAGCACGAGAGTACCATAGCTGAGCTGGAGGAGAAACTGCTCAAGGATCATCAGCAGCGGCAGGAGATGGACCGCAACAAGCGCAAGGTACAGTCAAATCCCATTAGAACTTGTACATCTGTACGAGAAACCATAACACACTTACAAACCGGTTCTTTAAAGTTGTGTTGTTTAATATCAACTGACATAAAATAGTTGTGTCCTTGACATTGAGCTTGGACCTTATTTGATTGACTGTGTCCTGGTACCCAGTACACCTTCAGTATACTTAAACCTTATGTAGGGTGGTAGACCAAAACTAGCGCACGAGACTGATGCAGGCACATTGTCATGATGAAAGGTCGCATTGGCACTAACACCCAGACTGCAAAGAAGCATTCAATGGTCCTCCGACGGTCTTCTTGCCGGTTTTGGAACAATTTCACTAGTCCAAATTTGTGTTGTTTAATATCAACTGACATAAAATAGCTTGTTTAATAATTTGCTTCTTGTCCTTGAACACCGTTAAAAACAAACGAGGAGCTTGGACAGTCTTATGCACTTCGATTGACTGTGTCCAAGAAATAGAACTTGAAATTCCAGTAGCAGTGGTGCAGTAACAGATCTCATCTCCTAGAAGTTAGTGCATAGTAGTTAAGCATTTAAGTGTGTAAGTTTACAAATGCGCTGTGTGCCGTGTGAACAGGTGGAGACTGAGGTGAACGACCTCAAGGAGCAACTGAACGAGCGCAGGACACAAGTGGAGGAGTTGCAACTGCAACTGGGCAAGCGAGAGGAGGAGTTGGCACAGTCCCTCATGCGCATTGACCAGGAAGCTGCCGGTAAGTACTCTACCTCACATAACCGACAGACAAAACGGAGGCGAAATAGAACAAGTGACAAGTGTTTAAATCCCATTGTTGGTGTAGTTTAGCCACATGTTCAAATAACACTTAACAATTGTCCGTGTCAATTTCTAAAGTGGAATGTGTAAAATATTCAGTAGTAAACGAAATGTTGCCACAGGCAAGGCGACGATACAGAAAGTGCAGCGAGAGCTGGAGTCACAGCTGGCAGAGCTGCAGGAGGACTTGGAAGCAGAACGAGTGGCACGAGCCAAGGCCGAGAAGCAGAAGCGAGACCTGAACGAGGAGTTGGAGGCGTTGAAGAACGAACTGCTGGACTCCTTGGACACCACGGCAGCCCAGCAGGAGCTTAGGACCAAGCGTGAACAGGTACAATCTAGTGTAGTACTTTCTTGTAACTTTGTGTAGTAGTAACTTTTTTGTAAACATCAAGTACTAAGCATTTACAGTGATTTAATGTGCGGTTTGCACTTTGCAGGAATTGGCCGGTCTGAAGAAGACACTGGAGGACGAGGCACAGCTGCACGAGGTCCAACTCACCGACATGAGGCACAAACACACCCAAGAACTGACCTCTGTCAATGAACAACTCGACCAGCTCAAAAAGGTAAGGCAACATCACGTGTACAGGGGGCAATCAGCAGGGCCGCAACGCATGATCACGGCCATCGTAAGCTATCGCTTAAGACGAGAAGCCATCGGTGAGACATGGCACAGACATCGCTAAGCCATCGCAGGCAGTGAGATGCATGGCAGTCTTAAGCCATCGTGGGTGAGACATGGCAGTCTTAAGCCATCGTGGGTGAGACATGGCAGTCTTAAGCCATCGTGGGGTGAGACACACGGCGGACGTAAGCCATCGTGGGAGAGATACGGGAGTCGTAAGCCATCGTAGGTGACACACCGCAGTCTTAAGCCATCGTGGGAGAGATACGGGAGTCTTTAGCCATCGTGGTAACCGCACATACAATATGCCGCTGAAGTAACTACGGCTTTTGAAAGAAATTGGTAGCAGTGACAAAAAAGTTGTAGTAGTATTAAATTAAGTATAAGTTGACACACATTTTTATTTATTTATCAACTGGGGCTCTTGGCGTGGTCCTGTAATACAGCTTCATGGAGGTCAGGTTTTGAGGATGATATAGGTCTAAATCGGCTCAGATAGTCTCAGTGATCATCTGATGATACCCGCATCAACTCCCACCATTGTTTAGACATATCAGACCATCACCTGCGTGGTTCGAAGTCACGCTAAGCCGCTGGTCCTTGTATTACCATTGGTCGCTATTATTAATTAATGACCCATTCTAAGGAAGAGTCGGCCTTAGTTTGTAACAAGACTACACCTCAAAACTCATTACTACCACTCATCACACTCATCCTTCACTACATATTTGCCTTAAAATATCCTCATTAGAGTGGTCGGCATCTCAAATAGTGATTTAGTGATATTTAGCAATGACTATCCAAAGTACTAAATTGACCTTGAGAACTAGTCTTTTACCCCGTGAAAGACCTAAAAGAAACCTGTGAGTTTTTTTAGTTTTCAGTGAACACTAAACTTTTATACTGTTCATTTAGTACAGATTGTGAACGTAAAACAACCCTCTGCACAAATGGAAGTGCATTGGGAAAACCCGGAAATATGTGTGAATTTGTCCAAGCTACCCTGAAGGGTGAAATTTTGTTTAGCTAGGTGTAAGAGCCTCCGTACTATTTCATGCGCCAAGGCTCTCAAGATTATAACTGTTGCCATAAGTTCAGATTATAACGCAATGAGTTGGGAGTGAATTAACATGCAATGGTATGTGTTTTAGGCAAAGGCAGCATTAGAGAAGAGCAAGTCTACACTGGAGGCGGAGGCGGCAGACCTAGCGACCGAGGTGCGCAGCGCAGGAGCGGCACGCGCTGAACTGGAGAGGCGGCGTAAGCAAGCTGAGGCTGCACAGAGTGAAGCCCTGGCCCGCCTTGCTGAGGTCAATAACAACACGGCTTAAACCGTTCACTTTGCTTCATTTATTATATTTTCTTCGTGTACATTCTAGTTAAAAGATGCAGCCATCCGCTACGCTTTCAATTTGAGGCTTAGTGAGCATGTTTCTCCCTCTAGAGACGCAGCAAACATGCTTCTCATGGAAGATGTATGCAGGATAATGACATGTTGCTTGGTCCACAAATCACTCCTTCTTAATGAGCCACAGTACCTCAGTGAGAGACTCTCCCACCGGGAGAGATCATCAATAGAAATACCCGCCAGGACAGAAGGCTTCACTTTCCCCGAAGTTAGACTTGAACTGGGTAGGAGAGGGTTCTCCTACTTTGGCCCGACAATGTACAATGAGCTCCCCGAGAACCTCAAAACAATGTCATTGTCTAGTTTTAAGAAGGGCCTTATTAAATTATTGTCGTAGTCTAGTAATTATTGTTTAATGTACCTTGTTTTGTAAAACTATTTATTTTGTTATATTTGTGTACGAATTAGTTTTATGGCTGGAGTTATTTTGTAAAAAGTTTATACTTAAAACCGCTCGACAATAAAAGCATTTTTATTTATTTATTTACTTCAAATATATTAAGATAAAAATTACCAATCTTGCTTAACCTTAAGATTTAGTAGCGACAAATTTTACAAGCAAATAAGTATTGTCCGGAGTAAAAATAACAAAAATGTAATTTTTCATTCGATTAATATTTATTTGGGCTGTTTGAACAGGTGGAGCGTGCACGCAGCGAGCTCGCGGAGCGTGTGACCAAGCTGTCGGTGGAATCCGAGTCCATTACGTCACAGTTGGAGGAAGCAGAGTTGCGAGCGTCAGCGGCAATCAAGTCAGCAGCTACCATGGAGACACAGTTGAGTGAAGCTCAAGCTCAGCTCGAGGAGGAGACAAGGCAGAAGCTGGCACTGAGCAGTCGACTGAGACAGCTGGAGAGTGAGAAGGAGGCGCTGAGAGAACAACTAGAGGAGGAGGAGGAGGTCAAGAAGAAGCTTGAGAGCCAGGTCTGCTGCACAAGCAAGCTTTTATCCTACATCAAACCTAGTCATTAAGTTCTCTCCTACTAGACTCTTCTTAGATATCAAAAAGTTTGTCAAAATAATGTGTCATTTTCCGTTTGTTTTAAAACTAGGGCCGGACGGTGTTAGATCTTTGTTTCGGACAGTAAACATTACAGGTTTTTTTTACAATTTGTAAAAAAAGTACATTTAACCTGTGGATTCCAAACTTTTGTCCCTTTTGTGAGTTTTTAAGAAATTTGTATGATACAGCATGATAGTCATATAGTTTAATATTATTTAGAGATGGGTCGGTTCCACAATTTTCCGGGTGCTCGGTTCTGAGAAAAAAATCTATTCTCGGTTCTGTCGGTTGAACTCAAGTCATATGTTTAAATTTGCAAACGTTCACTCTTTCATATATAGCGTATATACTCAAATCTAAGCCACACCTTTCTACCCTATTTTAGGCTCTAAAACCAGGGTGCGGCTTAGACTCGCACAGTTAGGATGAAAAGTGAAAACACTAAGTAAGTTTAAACAGCAGCATAACGATACAAAAACCTGTTCAAGAGAGGCAACTGCACGATAAAAACTACAAGGTTGCGTGACATGTGTGCTCTCAAGGAGACTAAATTAAGAAGAAAAGAAGGAATGTTAGTAGAGAGTAATATTATTTTCTCTTTTCATATCAATTGGACTACAAAATGTAAAGGAAGAAATGTCATCTTAAGAAGGGAAAAGTACAAACACAAAATTGAGACACTAGAATATTACAAATGTGGGGAAGAAACAACTAACTGATAATGCTTTCCAGTGGATTTCAAGACAGTTGTGGAAATGGAATCAATTTTGCAGCATATCAGGTGTAATCAATTAATTGACATGGTTCCGGTATTAGATAAAATAGTTACGTGTAGTATGAAGACTGTATTAGTCGTTGTCGAGTTACAATTCTCATTACTCGAATCCTCGAAGTTGGAACGGAACGACATTTAGTTCGAAAGCTGAATATAAAAGTAGTTCTGATATGTGAAAACCGATTCTCGAACAAGCGAATGAGATCCCTTTGTTGATTGACTGAACCATGCGACCAAGTTCAGTTCCCGTTATAGCGCATGGAATGGTTCCGTTACTATTTTCGGGTGTCGGTTCCGGTTATGTCGGAGAACCAATGGAACCGAGAACTGACTCATCCCTAATATTATTATTTGTCATATTATCATGCAATAAATTTAAGAGTGCATAGTAGTGGCTGTGACCTTGAATTTTGTCCCATAAGAGCAATGTAAAAACATGCATTTTCTTGGGACACCTCATATTTACAGTTCCATAGGCTTTTCATGAAATTAATTTTGTTTTAAAGTGTATTAAAAGTTTCAGTGGCTCCTCTGTGCCGAATTTCAGTTTCTCATTGATAAAACCGTCTTGACCTTGTGTTAGCTGTACTGCTGCAGTATCTTGCAACTAACTTATGCACTGTGTTTGCTAGGTTGCCACACTGGCGTTACAAGTTACTGAAGCCAAGAAGAAAGCAGAAGAGGAAGCCGAAAATGTCGTTCAATTGGAGGAAAGCAGAAAGAAGTTGCTCAAGGTTTGTACTATGTAAATATGTTTTTTCAAATGGGCAGTTAGTTAAAGAAAAAAGTTATAGTCTGTAATAGAAAAATTCAATACGTTTCTTCCAAGATGCATATTTGAGTAAAGTATAAGAGTGTGCAAAGACAGTGTGGGAGACTGCAGACTACATTGAGTAGACCCGTGTGCTGTAACCTGGTAGAGAGGACAGAATGTTGCCTCATTCAACATAACAAACTTAACATTTACCTTGTTTTAACCCATTGCGGTCTCATTTTATTTTTAAATTTTTATTAAAAGCCTCCGGTATGGGTTGCCCCTGTCCCTGTAAACAAAGTTTCAGCAAAACTGCGCTCTCTGGTACGGTGCATTACCAGCCATAGAACCACTCCTCTAAGCGTGGGGATTTAGCGCCTCCCTAAGCTCAAGAAGTGCCACTCGCCGCCTCACTGGATTTGATGAGCCATTTTCTCTTCAGTGTTCCTCAGCGGGTCATTGTAGCCCCCGCGCCCGTAGTGATTCAATGACTAGCATTGCACCGCACTTCAGAGCACCCGGTGGGATTCAACCCACGCTAGACAGACAGGGGCCAACTGTCCGTTACTATAACCACTAGATCACCGGACTGTTTGTTGTGGGCTGTCAAACTCATATATGAGTTGAACTGCCGGGTGAGTAGGTTGTCGACCTATACTCAACGGGTTAATAATAGTTTCTATTCTTTAAAATCTCAATTATGGCTTAAATATTGTGGTAAGTCTGGCAATTCAGAGAAGGGCAGGGAACTTTTATTGCTCCCTGGAAGAGGAGGACCCAATCTAGTAATTTTCTGTGTACACCAAATTTGTATTCAAGAGTGAATAGTACCAAGGTCTTTTCTAAATTCGATAGCTAAAATCGAAGTTACAAACTCTAAAAAGAGCTTAACAGTAATTTTCTGTCGGCATTATTGTGTTTAAAACATTCCACGGCTTTGTTGTGGTTCTCCATTATCCTTTGTTATAAATTAATATAAATATTCTTCAAAGTATTTTAGTAGGGGTAGCCACAGCTCGGTAGTATATCAGCCCGGTTATACCCGCACGCATTGATAGCTTTTCACGATGGCTACTCCCCGTGATTTGAAGGTCCCGTTTAGCCTTCGGCTCATTCCATTAATCATCGGGCTATTAGTTAATGTGGGGAACAGTCGATCCTAGTTTGTAACAAGACTACATCCCATCACACTCACCATCGTCGAGTGGCAACGTATCATAGTGCTTAGTGGTGTGTGAAGGACAATGTTTGTTTCGCTGCAGGATGTGGAGACACTGCAGAGGCAAGTGGAGGAACTGCAGGCAGCTAACGACAAGCTGGACAAGAGCAAGAAGAAGCTGCAAGCTGAGTTGGAGGACTCTAACATTGACCTGGAGACACAACGTGCCAAGGTCATCGAGCTGGAGAAGAAACAACGCAATTTCGACAAGGTGTTGTCTGAAGAGAAGGTATGTACTGCTAGGATAAAGACAATGTCCCCCCGGGTCCCGGCCATTCTGTACAGGACAACATTTCACTCGTAGGCTACACACATTTTAGGGAAATTTTATTTTTAATTAGAAGAAATATTGGAGATCAGGACAGTTTTTCCCCACTAGTTCTACTCAAGTCTTTTTTGTTGACTGCCAGCCAAGGAAAATCTTGGCTGAGCAAACTCAGCCATTATAGGCTTTTTGTGCTAGCCAACAGAGTGGGAAGCACCTGGATATGGAATGATGTAAGGAAGGGAATGGGTCTGCCAGCATCATGCTTGGGCCTTCGACCCGGATGGGGCGGTTGGTTTTTTATCCTTAGCCACCTAAATCAGTCTCCAAACTGCTTCACAGAAGTCTTCTAGATCCGTACAGAGGTAACTGATTATGTTCACTTTCTCTTCAGAGTATCTTCAGCCATCTGACTCTTAAGAGTGAACCTTCTTTAGCGCACTTCCAGTTAGTCCCTCTCTTGACCCTTAGAAAGGAAATGTCATACCGAGTAGACGAAACCTACCCAGCTTTAGACATGATCTCTCTTTGCTGTGTCCCAGTAACTCGTTATCTGGAATACTAGTCAGATTCCCACTGGGGGTTACTAAAGTCTTTGAAAAGAATAAATTTAAACCTCTATAGAAGGAAAGAAAAAGGGCTTCTTTAGAGCAGCATGTTTTTTTTATTGGAAATTCTTGTAAAGCCTTTACTCGAAGGTGCATGTACCGAGTTTATGCAAGATATTATAGTTTCTAGCCACTAGGAAAACATACCCCGCCGGACTGTAGACTGATGTGTAATGTGTGTTTGTGCTTTGCAGGCAGTGTCGGAGCAGATCGCAGAGCAGCGTGATGCGGCGGAGAAAGAGGCGCGAGAGAAGGAGACGCGAGTGTTGTCGCTGACACGGGAACTGGACGAGATGATGGACAAGCTGGAGGAGTTGGAGCGAGGCAAGCGGCAACTGCAGGCAGAGCTGGACGAACTCGCCAACAACCAGGGAACTGCAGACAAGAATGTGAGTAGCCTACCATTTCATGTGTTCCACATATTTCTAGTACTCTGTTTTACTTATCAAAAAAGCAGCCTAAAAAATTTCCAAAAATATGATTTTGTGAAGATTTTATGTAGTCGATATTGTTTCGGTTGCATGCTACTTCACCCTCGAAGATGAGTTACCTTGTAGCTTTAACCCACCAGAGGTGACCTTCTAATCCAGTCTTTCAAACACATAGATCATCCTATAGACAGAGTGTTCCATCATACAAGAAAACTGGAAATATACGTGAATTTTCTATGTACACGGGAAACGGTCTGGAATCATGCAGGAATGTTTTTCCTTTAACCAACGCTAACGTAAGGCTAGATAGTGTCGTGAACAGCACTGAAAGGCATGATTTTGTTGCAGACGCTATCGGAATAAAGTTTGTCTTGTTTAATGAAGCAAAGTTAGGACTACAAAGTCCTCTCTACTTCTCAACCTTGACCTTTACCTAGCGTTACAGTATAGTTACGTTACAAATGTAAGTGGTGACTGTGGGGATCGTTTCCAACCCGCCACGGGCCCGCTTATACTATGGGATACTAGTGATCGCTGTCGTCTTCCACAAACAACTTGTTACATGTTAGACCTCCTGTGGGAGTTACTATGACTCCTTTAGTAGCATTTCAGTGGCTTTTGTTAGTTAAATGTGAATTGAAGCCAAATAGTTTTGTACTCCGAAATCGAGAAATCAGTCAAATGTGACTGGGAAATATACAGGAATTTCACTTTTCTTGATTGCTGGACACCTTGATAGGTATTAAGTTGTTTTCTAGGCTGACTGTATCAAATGTCAGAACTGGTATTTTCTTGCCTTATAAAATTTGGTGTCTCGAAGACATCCGATGAATTTTTATTCACATTCAAAATAAAACAGATAATTTGAACGGTGTTAGAAAAGTGTCTACTAGGTTAGAGAGAGATGACTAGAATGTATCGGCGTCATGGTTTGTGTGACTTGCAGTAGACGTAGAGTGTGCGATGTTGTCTGGTAACTCAGTGCTCTGTTGCATGCATTGTGCACGAAAGGCTCAGGTAAGCCCCTGGTTTCCTCTCTTTCATTACTCCTTTCTCTTCAAATTAGTTTTTGCATAATTGCCCATTAGTGCCTTTTTAGCTCACATAAATTGGATTAGTTTTTTCCCCAATTTAGCAGCACAAGATCTTTTGTCCTTGGTTTTCTTCCTTAAATAAAATATTGTTTTCAATGTCCGCCCTAACACTTCTCTGGCTTAGCTTCCTGAGAATTGTTTTTAAATTTTATTTTATATCAGTCATTACTTTCTTAATATAATGTTTTTAATTTTCTTATTTGCTATTGTCTGTTTTTACTGTTTTTTATTTCTTTCAATCTTTATACAAATAGATGATAACTAGGGATGGGTCGGTTATCGGTTCCACCGGTTCTTGCCGGAACCGATAACCGATCACCGACACAGCAAAACATCGGTTCCTGGAACTGTGTGTAGGTGCACGAGCTGGAGAAGGCGAAGCGTGTGCTGGAGTCTCAGCTGGCCGAGCAGAAGGCACAGAACGAGGAGTTGGAGGACGAGTTGCAAATGACGGAAGATGCTAAGCTCCGCCTGGAGGTGAACATGCAAGCTCTGCGCACTCAGTTCGAGCGAGATCTACAGGTACAACTCTTGGTTATAATCATCTTTATAAAACAGGCTTTAGTCCAATTACATTTCAGTATGAGAGTACGTAAAGTAACACAATAGTAAGTACAGTAAGTACACAGTATTTTTCTTTGTTTATTTAACCAAACAATAAGATAAAGACATTTATATTCCATAAAGTAATATTGAGAGTTACATTAAAATGTAAACAATGTAGATTGGAGATTAGTTGGCTGTATGTTTACTTGTCTGAAGGCAAAGGAAGAGTCGTGTGAGGAGAAGAGACGAGGACTGCAGAAGCAACTGAGAGACGTGGAGGCAGAGTTGGAGGATGAGAGGAAGCAGCGAGCCACTGCGTCAGCGGCCAGGAAGAAGCTGGAGGCAGACTTCAAGGACATGGAGCAGCAGCTGGAGATGCACAACAAACTCAAGGATGACGCACTCAAGCAACTCAAGAAGTTACAGGTCACCGCACATTTAATGTCCTGCTTCTAAAAAGCCCTTCAAAAGTCCTGCTTATAAAAAAGGTCTTGAAAAAGACATCATTAAAATAAAAAAAAGTACAGAAATCATCCAAAACCAACCTTTTAAAGTATTCTTCAAAAATGCTTCTTTTACATTAAGAGCGGCCGGATAGGTTTAGATGGGTTAGAGAATTTAACATTGGAAAATTTGCAAACAATGTTTTAAGTAGATTAATGAACTAAAACATAGAAGGTTTTTCTTTGGAAGCATTAAGTCACTTGTTCTGTTACATATAAAAACAAAACAAATTTACCGTATATACTGAATCTAAGCCGCATGTGAATCTAAGACGCACCCATAATTTTACCCTGAATATATGGTAAAAAAACTCTACATCCTCGTATAAGACGCACCCGTTTTTTATAATTTCAAAAATTAGAGGGCTCTGATTTGTCAGGCCCTGACCCCACCTTAGCAACCAGTGACGTAATTGCCAGCTGCAGCTGTCAAGAGGTAAAAGCAGAACAAAGAATGCATCACAATTGCCTTCCTCCTCCCATCCCCTGCCCTGCTATGTCCACCACTGCCCCTCCCGCAATAAATATGGTAAATAAAGTGCGCCTTAGATTCGAGTATATACGGTATGCTTTGTTTTGGAAAAATGTAGTTTAAAATTCAAAAATACACACTTAATGGTAAAAGTTTGTGTGGGAAATCTTTCATTGAAATGTCATTATAAATAACAACAAGATGTTTACAGACGTTTTGCCTAAACTTTGTCTGATATCGTCAGTTTAATTTTAAAATTAGAGAAAAAATCAAATAATTGTATCTATGTTTGGAGAAAATACTTCACAGAAAGGGCTACTTTTAGTATAATACTAATAAAGAAGTAAACGATGAAGTACCCTGAATTGACATTTTAATGTCATCGAAATATAGCGGCTACCTACCAATGAAGTGATTTATTTTATTTGGAATATACAAGTCCTTTGGCTTATCAAGATTAAAGAATCTAGATACATATATGTATATCTATGCGATTTTTATGTTTTAAAATTATTATCACAGGGAATGTGTTAAGAGCTTCTCTTATAATGTCCCTAATCAATGTAAGATACATATAAACAAGGACTTGATTGCGCGTAGACTCAACTGAAGGACACGGCACGAGACGCGGAGGAAGCACGCGCGGCTAGGGACGAGGCGGCTACTACGATGAAAGAGACAGACCGTAGGCTCAAGTCCTTGGAGGCAGAACTGCTGCAGCTGCAGGAGGAACTGGCGTCTTCAGAGCGCAATCACCGCGCTGCGGAGAGTGAGCGAGACGAACTGCAGGAGGAGATCAACTCCAACGCCAACAAGGGGTGAGGAACACTACAACATTCACTCAGTTAAACTGTGCTTTCAAGAAATCAGAGTTTCATAATCTCTGAGAGTGTTAAAATCCCAACAGTCCAATTAAAACTGTATCAATACATCTTCAATTCTTTTAGTTTCTTAAGGAATCGTGCAGCTTCAATGGCAAAAAGATCGAGCACTTGCTGTCAGAAGGTATCGGTAGTGTGTACAAATGTCAACTAAAACTCTCTTAGAGATGTCCAACCTAGGTATGTTTCATACATACGTACAGGAGTCCTGTTTTGCCATTGCAGTCATTTCTCTCTCTCTCTCTGTATGAATAAAAAAATACTTCTTCAAACTTCTTTAGCAAAACTCTTAGTGATTAAGAGTTATTCATAGTTTGGTTTTCCGTTGCAGTACTCTGCTGGCTGATGAGAAGCGGAGGCTGGAGGCTCGTATCTCTACACTAGAGGAGGATCTGGACATGGAGCAGAGCAACACAGAAGCACTCATGGACCGCATCCGCAAGACACAGCTCTCCCTCGAACAAGTTACCACAGGTCAGTCGGTTCACTCTACCGATTGCTGTCATTTTAGTAATAAATTAGCTATTTAGCGTTTGTACAAATTAAGATCATTTGAGATAAGGTAATACATAAAATGAAGATAAGATAATACATAATAAGTCATTTGACATAGTATTTAAATTCTGTTTGTAAAATTTCCATCTTGTTAATTTAAAGTCACTATTTGACAGACACATGTTTCGGATAAACATTCAGATCTAAGTACTTCTCTAAAATTAATTATTTGAAGGCATAAATAGTTGGGCCGGATGGTGTAGTGGTTAGAACAGCCCGGCAAGCGGGAGACACGGGTTCAAGTCCCGGTTCGGTCCAAACATTTTTGTCTTCAAATTTCTTTAGTAATAATATTATATTATATATGTATATATAGCTGATATATAAAGCTTGCTATTCGACCCAGGAGGTGTTGGAGAGCAAAAAACTGCTAACCGCGTCTTTCTACAACGTTTTGTTATATTTGGAAAGAGAAATAAATAACTTTATTTTCATAAAAATTCGCTAAAAATGTTCTGCCCTAAAAATTTGTAAAAAAAAGCTTTTTCTCTCCCAGTTTGCCAAGAAAGGGTGTTGTGTTACAGAATTGGCGACAGAGCGGTCGCAGACGCAGAAGCTCGAGAGCAACCGAATGTTGTTGGAGAGACAGAACAAGGAGTTGAAGGCGAAGCTGAGTGAGCTGGAGACCAGTCAACGCAGCAAAACCAAGGCCACCATCCTCTCCCTGGAGAGCAAGATCAACAATCTGGAGGAGCAGCTGGAGGCTGAGGCCAAGTGAGTCAACACTTAGTAGTAATTAACAACAATACAACTATTAACAGGGTGTCCATCATACGGGAATTCCAGGTTGAGGCTTCCCGGATAAGCAAAATTGCGGTTAATCCACAAAAACTCAAAATTAAAGTACAGTATATAAAGACGTAAACAACTAGAAATGAGGATAACAGATTCCAGTGAGCTGTGCATGTGGAATCTAGTCATTAGTTGTCATGTATTTTAGCAACGTGCGGTTGGACGCGCGCCTCAAACCATGTGTACATACCCTTACGGTAGCCTTGGTTCCACGATTTTAGTTAGCTACTGAGCGATCAAGAGAGCTAGCGTCGAACTCTTGACGGTCATGTGACTTGGTTACCACAGCAACCAGAAAATGGCGACGAGTATTGTTTGTGTTTATGTTGTCATTGTTATCTTACTTTCGTATATCACTGTGACACCGTTGTATCACCAATGCTCAATGTTATAATGGTTGCACATTTGTTTACTGTTGAACCACGATCAATGTTTTGCACTATGTCAAGTTTTGCTGTGTTGTCAATACGACCCGTTTGCGTTTAGTAGACATCGTTTCGCCCAATCATCACCCCAATAACAAAAACAACACCTGCAATCGCACTTCAGAAAATTAAATGCCCTCTTATACCATTGTCAAAACCTTGAATAGTTAGTCAGATTTATCGGTGAGGCGCACGGGTAATTCTGGTAGGTGGGGAGAGTGGCTAGTTTTGGACTAATATTGTCAGGTGAATCGGAGAGCACAAGTCAAGGCCACGCGGGACACTATTATTGTCTGTTTTATGAGGGATGGCGGCATTGTATTTTTGCTCCATTTGGTGTCGCAGTTAATCCAATTACGGTTTATCGGGAGTGGACTGTATAGCCAAATCCGGGAAATCGGCAAAATTTACTTGGGAAACTACGGGAATTTTGTTTTTCCTGAACGCTGAACACCCTGATTAAACATATCGTGTCCTCTCAAGCTCTATAAGTTCAAGTTTTCTTCAAGTAGGTCTTTGAATGTTGGTACTATCTGGGACTGGTAGCATCATCTTGATGTACTGTAGCTCATTCTTCCATATGAGCTTGTCGTGTGGGAAATACTGGAACTGATGGTGGTCTTTGTCTGTATGGTTCTTGTGTTTTAACTTGTTTTTTGTCTCGATCAAAAACAAAGCCGACAAACTTTACTAAATATACACAGTATTGTAATTTTTCTAAGTTGAATTTCACATTTTTTGTTCTTGCAACTTCTGTAACTTTTGCTACTAGAGGTGGACAAAACCCAAAAATCAGGATATTCCCAACAAAAATTAAAATTCCTAAAATCGGACGGGAGGGAATTTTTAGGAAATTTTTGAAACGGGAGGGACTTTGGGGAACAAGGTGACAACAGACCGGAAAACCGGGAATTAAGCGTAAATTCTGGGTGTAAAAAAAGTTGGCCCCATATTGTCTCACGGGCATAACTCGGTCCTCAGGTGTACTGTGGCTATGAAACCACCGTCGAAACATATTGGGGCGATCAAAACATACTGTGAGTCAGAAACTGTAAAAAAATTAATTGTATCAGATTTATTCTTGTTGATAAAGTGCGTTGTTTATGGTGGTAAGTAATTGTCTCCTTCAGAGCAGAAAATGCTATAATTCATGTCTTCTCGTTAAGTACTCCTAGCCGTAAGCCAAGTCTTGTTCGGTTATTGACTGTAAGGAATGGATTACAGGGAGAGGCTGATGCAGCAGAAGACAAACCGCAAGATGGACAAGAAGCTGAAGGAGTTGATGATGCAGTTGGAGGACGAGAGAAGACACGCTGACCAGTACAAGGACCAAGTCGAGAAGGTAAAGCTACTTGTCATAACTTCTCAGTTACAGGGTTAGAAGAAATATAGATGCCTTTTCAAACCTTGCCAGTCCGAACAAGGTTTGCGACGCAGGGGTAAAGCTGAGCTGCGAAGTAGCGAGCGCACTGAGAAACGGCCACTGGAATCACTCAGTGCGAGAACGTGGGGTAATTCCAGGGGTCGTCAAAAATGTAACTTCTGTAATTTGTTTTCGGATTAGGAGGGAAGGATGGATTCGGCTCAGGAACCGAACAGAAGCCGCTATGGGCTTCACTCACGAAACGGTTTCCTCATCATCGCCGAATCCATAAGGAGAGGGAAAAGGGTAGAGTCGACAAGGTGAAATGTATGTCGCAAAAGACTGTAAATTAAATTTGTGTGTAAGAACGACCAATTTTGTACCTATCGAACGCGTACGGAGCTAGCAAAAAAGTGTTGCGAGCTTACAAGAACAAATTAACACGGTCCAAAATCGCGAGCTAGTGCAGGGCGACCGGCCTGAGTCTTGCATAACGTATTCAGCCTGGTAGACACCGGTCGCGTGAAAACTGCAGCTGAAACAAGACTCTACACCGAGTCGGCTGCACCATGCCGCGATAATGGACTACGAATTTTAATAACAAAAATATTAATGTACATAGTGATTTATGGAAAATGAAATAAACGTGTGTAAATTCCAGAAAAGTGAACGGTAGATTTAAAGCCAATTAAAAGACACTTTGGTAGGAAACAACCTCGGGAGTGGCGTGAATCTGCACGTTCAAGACAAGAATGGACGCAGAAACCTGTTTTAAAAGGCACAGACTCGTGAATTACGCCTCGAGATTGTTCAAATTAATTTAGGCCAAATCTCCTCCGGAGGTGAACACCGCCCGCAAAGTGTGACGACCTGAACCAAACGTACTCTTAACTATACTTATCGGAGTAGCCTTATATACGTTGATACGGGAGACAAATATAAATCAACTTCTGATTTAAACACCTAACAGAGAAAAAGAATTAAAATTATATTAATATACGATTTAACACAAATATTATCGAATAATATGTGAAATACGATATCATATACTTACTGTATTATCGAGATTGCGCAGACGTAAGAAACGAACGAAGATGCACCGGCGGTGGCGAGTCCTCTCGAGTAGCAGCGAACCTCAGCCCGGTCCCGTCCCCACCACCAAGCTTGAGAGAGTGGAGGGGGAAAGTCCGCAGTGTGCCTTTGATGGGATGGAACAAGTAAACTTAACCCCTTGTAAAATTTGACTCGTTACTGGTTGTTGGCTTGACATCATACTGAAAGCTAAACTCCAGTGTGGACATTGACAGGGTGTCCAGCATAAGGGAATTCTGGCAAACCGGGAATTATACGGGAAGTTTTTATATACAGGAAAATATGGGAATTTTGTCCCTAAACCAGGAAATTTTGTGAAAGGGATCGCGAAAGTGGTGATTATGTCAAGGACGAGTCTAGCTATCGCCGCGAACGGTATTGAAGTTCTTATTTCACCGCAGGCACTACTGGAAGTCAAGTGATTGTCGTTAATAGTAACGAAAGTCATCATTTCGTTGCGGGCGCTAGTGGGAGTCAGGATATCGCCGGGAACAGTATCGTAGTCGTTATTTCACCGTAGGCGCTAACGGAGTCAAGTGATCGTCGAACGGAAACGAAAGTTGTTATTTTGTCGGGGGCACTAGAAAAAGTTGTGGTTTCGTAAAAATACTGTAATGGGTGGGTGTAGCTATGACTCTATTAAGGTAGCTAAATCCGGGAAATCAGCGAAATATACCCAGGAAAATACAGGAATTTTGTTTTTCCTGAACGCTGGACACCCTGATTGTACCTGTGTGTGATGTGTGTTTAGATAAACGTGAGAGTGAAGGTGCTAAAGAGACAGCTGGACGAAGCGGAGGAGGAGAACAGTCGAGAGAAGATACAGAAGCGCAAGGTGCAACGAGACCTGGAGGATCTACTCGAATCCAACGACGTGCTGCAGCGTGAGAATGCCAACCTCAAGAAGAAAGTCAGGTGAGCTTCCGCACAACCACTCTTTCACACTTGCAGAAAATGTTTGTCAAGTTGGCTAGGCTATACAGTATTTTTTATTAGTTAGGCTTGACAAAGAGCCCGGTAGAGCAAACAATTTGACAGTTTGAGTTCTCTTAAATGTATGTATGTGTTTCTACTTTTTCATGTGAGCTTGCTCTCCTTTATATTCTTATCGTATCATGAAAGTGAAATAGTTCTAGAAAAGTTTTGCTGGAGCAAAATGGCATGCAAAATTTATTGTAAAAGTAAAAAAAGCAATTTGCAAAATTAAACTGCTCTCAAATAAATTGTAGAAATAAAGCTACAAGGTGCAAAGGCATCTCATATGCAAGAGTAAAACCGAATTGCGGGAGTAAAAATGCCCCCGTAACGTGTCATGGCAGTAAAATGAAACATGAAATATACTGTGGGAGTGAAGTGGCAGTGTAAATAATGTTAAAGTAAAATTATACCTACTCCGAAATCACTATGGGACCTGAGATTTTGGCCAAATTAATCAGCAAATTTAAAGATAGTTAACAGATTAGGTCTATTTTCGAATGTGGTAAGGGTAGTTAAAAAGAGTTTGCTTCACTTATGATTGTGTAGACAATGTAATGCCGGGAAACTGCATCTGCTTCATATAAGCTTTTAGGATTTCTGAAAAGAAATTCACGCTACTTTCATAGTGTTGAGACTATTTTAAAACTATACAAAGCACTCATGAGAAGCAAGTTGGAGTACTGTTCTGTTGTTTGGAATTCATTGCCTAGCATAGAGAGCGAAAAGTTAGAGGTAGTTCAAAATAAAATATTAAGATTTTTATTTTTCAAACAATATAACTTTTTGTCCATTTGATATGCCTTCTGTACACTTGAGAAATATGTTCCTTTTACCAACCTTATCATCAAGAAGAGAGGTGTCTTTAATGACATTTTTGCATAAATTAGTAAATGGTTTGATAGATAGTCCTTATTTGTTGGGTAGTATATGTTTGAATGTTCCTAATCGCACTTTAAGAGATTTTTCTTTATTTTCACTACCAAGGTGTAAAACCGTCTCACATTATAAATTTCCTTTGTTTAAAGCCTTAAGGATTTTAAATGATAACAAATCCGAACTAGATATATTTTATGATAGCTTAAGTGGTTTTTAAAGAAATATAGCAACCTTATTTTTAATGTTTTTGTTTGTCACTACTTATTGTAGAATTAAATTATAGTACTTTATTAGTTGTGAGTTAAGTGAAAGTTCTGTTAATTTGTATCATTACATACAGTGTAAACTTGTGTCTTAGTTTGTATTTTAGCTGAATATGCCAGCAAATTGTTTATACATATAATTTAGTTTAGATGTTATACTATTATAATTTGTATTGTTAAGGTAGCTGTTTTGGGACATTACGACCTGTAGCTGTCATGTAAAATACTTGAATAAATAAAAAAAAAAAAAAAACTCTGTGAATGTTCTAAAGCTCAGTTGCAGTAAAGAACTGTCGAGAAGTGATAGGTTGATTAAACAAGGACAAGGTCAGCCACTGGTTAACAATGTTTGTTGTGGTGTAGCAACAGCACCGAGAATCCACCGGTCGTGTCGAAGGAGTTGGTTCGACAGACGGCCAATAAGCTTCGTCGCATCAGTCTCCCCGTCATTAGGTACCCGAACCCGTGTGAACTAACCGACACTCGCTGCTCTGCTTGCTTGCTCATTCATATTTTACCCTTGGGTTCAATGTTATCTTGATTTAAAGAAATCTAAGTTATCTAAAAATAAACAGACACTAGAGCGGTCAGTTATTCAAGCATGGTTTTCTGGTTTGTGAATGAGTTTGTATAGAATGGAATACTAACAAGGTTGCATTACAGTTTACATAAAGATGAATCCTAGTCTTAGTGTTTTTTAAAGATAAAACTTACTCAACATTTTTACCTGCAATGAGTTTTAGGTTGGCCTTTGAGAACAAAAAGTATTTAATCCTAGAGTTTCGGGAATTATTTTTGTAAATTTAATTTGATTTCAATAATTTCAATTATGTACAAAAGTTATTCAAGTTAGCTATTAAAATCATGAATAAAATTTGAATATTTGTAATGTAGCTGGAAATGCAAACAAATATCTTTTCACATATGAATGATTAAAATTATTTTTCAGTATCCAGCCAGAGCCTTCGTCAAGCCCGTTTTTCATTTTAACAAACCTAATCGGGTTTAATAAGTGTGGCACAGATTGAAGTGGTGAGTGATGGGTTTGTGTTTTGACAGAGGGGTGAGTGGAATCGGGCTGACCCCGCGACTGGCTGCGTCCAACCGAGGCTCCATCCCGGCAGACGACACATCCAGTGTCAACAACGTGGCCGAGGACTCAGTTGACGAGGATGAGACTCCCGCGTCATAGATCGGTGAGTCAACACTTTACTAGACAAACAATGAAGTGCACTGTTGTCATGACCTGTTGCAGAAGTGTGTTAATAGGCAAACACTATTTTCTTCAACTCACTGTGAATTCTGGGAGTTATACACAAATTTCATGTACCGAGAAAAGCCCAAAATATTGTGCGCGTTACCCTGGACAAATTATGGGTTTTGGCTATAATACAAGAGTTTTAGTGAACACTTTGAAGCCTGGCTAAAAAAAACCATTTTAAAAATGATACTTTTGTCTTTTTTTGTTTATTTTACTTATGCTGTGACTTTCTCACACGCTCTATTGCAGTCTCTTATGTGGGCAGGGGGATTTATGGATCCTACACTGTCTAACTAATTATGCTAAAAGGAGAGCATATCTGGCCACTACTCCGGATCTTCCCAACTAATATTACGCTACTTAAACTAATATCACAGCCATTTTCATGAGTCCAACCATTTTTATGAGTAATTAGCGTTGTCCTCACCTCATAGCATTACGATATCAGCTCAGAACCTACTCTATTTAATAACTACACGAAGTAGCACACGGCACCCGCACGGTTAATCAGGGTGTCCAGCATACGAGAATTCTGGGAAAACCGGAAATTTTTTTTCTACGGGAATTATTTGGAAATTTTATTCTTAACCAGAAAATTTTGCGAAAGGGATCAGGAAATGGTGATTATGTCATGGACGAGTCTAGCTATGGCCACGAACGGTATCGATGTCGTTATTGCGCCGCAGGCGCTAGCGTAAGTCAAGAACTTGTCAATAACGGTAACGAAAGTCGTGATTTCGTCGCGGGCGCTAGCAAGAGTCTATATTCTGCTATGAAGTCTATATATTATTAGTTTATTTTTAATACTGCTAATTTTCAAGCTTTTATTAATCAATCTTTATAAAGATTTAGACCTTAAAACCCCTCTCCTATACAGTTTGTTAACTTTGTTGCTGCAGATGTTAACTACTTGATTGCTTGTCTTGTGTTGCAGCAAAGCAACGCTCGCCCGCTCACTTGTACATTCCTCGACACCGAGAACGCCTTCAACTTCTCAACTCTTGTTACTTAAATATATGTACAGTTTAAATCTACCTTTTTATCGCAATTTGTAATCGTATTATATTATTGAAATTGTGTCATAATATTTAACTTTTAAGTTTATTTTACATTAATGTTTGTTATCATACTGCGGTTGCCTTTACGATTTTCTACTCGAGCCCTGTAATGTATTTATACTAACCCAGAAGAGCATTTTATAGCTTTCAGTCCTCGTATGTGTGCTGTTGTATATTGTGTGAATGTTTGTGCGAAAGTTGTTGTCTAGTGTATATTTATTGTGAGGACTTAACGCAATAGGTTATGCAGGTTATGGTTAATACTTAGAAAGACGTGATACTTACAACTTTGTATTGGGCATAAATAAACTGAGATGGAGATTTATTTAAACCTGAGTTTTTTTTCTTCCTCCTTGTCCCCTTCAGGCCCTCTCGCCTTCACGCTGCTTGCTGTTTTGTGGAAAACACAAATGCTAAGATGGGGGAAATAAGAGACGCCCCTCCTGGTCAAAAGCTATTCAGAAAAAAATATCCAAAATCTCATGCTTAGAGAAAAAACTTGCACCTATAATTATTGATGGTTTTTTGGGAATGGCTTTCAAACAGAACAAGATACATAAACCTGGGTACAGATACATAAATGTGTTCTTTGTATTTCTTTTTAAATGTACAATTATATATTATAAAAGTGCTTTAACAAAATTTCTTAAAGCGAAATTTTTTAAAGCACTTTTAAAGTTTTTGTAGATTTGTGAAAAGTCGAACGACAGTTTTTATATTATAATTAATTATAATAAAATACACTTGACACTATTGCTGGTTTTTCGTGAATAACTTCCAAACAGAACAAGATACAGTAACGGGGTTTGAAAATTCGTGTTCAGCTCGACGAGACGGTGCAAAAAATGTATCATATGTTTGGTTTTTTGAAAATCTTTCAGACGGAACAAGATAGGGTTAAAGGGGTCACATTTTTGTAATAGCCTCATTGCACTGAAAATTGCGGGAGAAATAGAAGGTAAATAAAATTCTTCAGCTCACAGCAGCAATGCGATTGTTTATTTATATAAAATATGTTAAATCACAAGATTCCGTTCATTCATTTCTGAATGGAGCTATGTTACAGCGTTATTTACATGGTGTAAGTATTTACAACCATCATCACATATATACATAATTAAAACAAGTCAACAGTATATTTCATACTTACAAATCATTACATTAATAATTTAACAATGTATAATTCCCACTCTATACGAGTTCAGCTATATTCTAATATTGCCACCTACATCTATGTAACTAAATATATAACTTATCGATCTCTACTTTATGCAAAAAGTTTGGTTTCGGTATTTATTATGTTTAATAAATAGGCGGTTTTTGCAAAAAGAGACCATGTTTTCTAGAGATCACCGTGTACACGGTTACATTTGCAAAACAAACAAATTCACAGCAAAAGTGTGAGTTCTATCGCAGATAAAAACCAGCACAAGCCAATAAAGCAAGACAAATAAAATACAATGTAAAAGTGTTTATCGCTATGATTTACTGCAATGTAAAATTCAAGTTAAATACACAAGTTATTTGATTAAAGTTTGAGGGATACCTAATATTCAAGGTGTATAAAATTTAATTGAACCACTCTGTTCACTTTTATCAACACAGGAAAGAATTTTATGTGTCTGGAAAGGATTGGGAGAAGTCAGCAATTTTTTCAAAACCTGAATTTGTAAGGAAAATCTAGAAACTATGGAATCCAACATTGTCTTGAAAGATTCTAGTTTTTTTGGTACAGACAAAATAGAAACAAGTTTTGGAGGAAAAATTACTAAGCCAAAGCGATTGGTTGGCCTGGACTGCTCTTAAGCAGCCACTGTTTCTCATCATGAATACCAGGGAGAAATATGATTCCTGCAGAATGACGACTGGACACTTTTTTTTAAATGGTCTGTAATTTTGTCTTGTACAAAGTGTGGCGAGTCTACAGACGGACGCTGACGATACTACTTCACTTAACAGTGGAATCGGCATACATAATTATTTATAGTCACCGAATGTGACGCCTTAGTGAGGAAACTTGGAATTGCCGGGAATTCCAACTTACAAGGAATTGGAAACTTGGTCTATGTTGTATCTTCGTTTTACACTAAACGACCCCATTTTGAAATACGTAATTTCAAGAATGTGCTTGATTTTGTATACCAAGTTGTAAGACTTGTACTAATGCCTGAAGGTGCTATGTTTCTAGTTGAGGTTACAAGCAGTTATATATTTGCTAGAGCTGTGCGGGAGCAGAATGTTGAGGGACGGGAGGGATTTTGCAAACAATTCGGGAACGGAAAAGTTGGCAAATAGACATATTAAAGAAATATTAACTAAAATTGAGTTTCTTCAATCAAATTATTTTGTTTATGATCAATCAGTTGTTTGTGGCACTATTGTCGTGTGATGATCTACACAACATAACACTATAACATAATCCCATAGGGTATTTTGATGAAAATTTGTTATAACACATTTTTTATGTGATATTTTATTTAGAATTTTAAACCTGATTTCTTGCCATCTTTAAGTGGGTATTACAAAGGAACAAGGGGAGATAAAAATTGTCCTTTGCGTCGTTGAATTTGTATTAAAATTCCCTTTCTTTTGAGGTGCCACAAAGGGTGGATTGCAATTTAAACATTTTGAGGGCCCCGGTTTTGGTGGGGAATCGGTGACGCAAAGTACGTCAAAACTTCAGAATCTTATAAAACATTCCACAAAATATTTTCCTTTTTTAAAAGTTAAGGTGGGTGGGGACATATAAAACTCACCCTATATAACTGCTCGTAGCATCAACTAGACACATAGGTACAAGGTTTTAAATATGATACATTTTATGATGCCGTGAGAATAAACAATCACTGAAACAAGTTACGTTTTTAAATATCTTGAATAAAAATGTATTCACAAAGGAACTATGTGTAATCTCTGTTAGTATAACAGTATCTGTTTTTGATTATTTTTCTAATTAATGATCAACTAAATTTTTAGACCACACATGGAGAACACACTCAATATCTAAGGGGTGGGATATTGCTGTCCAGCTTTTCCATAAAAAAAGGATTTTACCAGAAAATCTTTTTTACCCTCTGACGATGCCGATTCCACTAGCGCCAGTTGACAGACTCACTATCGCATCCAGCAGTGCCACAGGCGGGAGAGGTGTTTGATAGCGCGGCGCAGACTGCGCGGTGAAGGCTACGGTTGGTTTGTGGTGAATATAGTGGCACCGTTGTCGCTCATAGCGTCCAGCACGTCGCTCACGTAGCGTGCCACGTCCACGGTGCTCTCACTGCTGCGCCGGATGAACGGATGCTCTAGCAGTCGGTTGTACTTGGGCCTCTGCAGCTCTTCCTTGATCAGGCTGAAACCGTTCAGATTATTGTCAGGTACAACAAATCTAGGGTAGTGACCTTAGAACTTTCACTGACACCAAGATATAAGATTCAGTTGTTAAGGTCAAGAAAATACCACATTTAATAACAAAAATATGATGATTCGAAGCCCAGCAGTGATTTCAAAATTTGCTCGCAAGGGCCAACTAAGTGAACCAGTGAGAAATTTGCGTTTGAGTGTAATCAATATGGTTCTCTTGATTTGAAGTCAAGTTTGTACAGTAGAACCCATTCGTCCAGACCTTGTCAATCTGGATCACCCGATGTGTTTGCCTAGCAACAGTCAAGGCATGTGTAGTAAACAGCTGATAAGTAATGTAGCTGCTCCCCTTCCCCACTGCAGCAACTGTCTTCCCTCCACATCCCTATGCGCTCAACCTCCTCACATTAGCAACCTTATTGTGACTTACGATCCTGTTGTGAATCATACACCTGATACTCCTGAGCTAAGTGAGTCAATGTTATTCATTGTAAATGAGTGAGGATGAGTAGTCTATGTAATAGTTTTGTTGTCTTTGAGGGTTTTGATTTTAACTAACTTCAGAGAAATGGAAAGGTTATGCAAGTTGTCCTGCGGCGATTTTTTTTTTAACTGCACTGTGTTGTATAGCAACACACAAAAAATTTAGCTACAATCACCAATTGATCATAAACACAATTATTTGTTTGAAAAACTCTACTTTAGTATAATATCTATTTATTACCAACTGTTGCTATAAAATAAGTTTATTTGCCAGTTTTCTAGTTACCGAATCCCAGATTTTTACAAAATCCCTCCTGTTCCCGTCCTGGACCAAAAGATTTTGCTCCTACACAGCTCAAGTCAAAACATAAAATAAATGTTTGTCCAGGTATACCAACATATTCATTGAAATTCCAATATAATGAGCTTACCGTATATACTTGAATCTAAGACGCACTTTATTTACCATATTTTAGGCTCTAAAATAAGGGTGCGTCTTAGACTCGCACAATACAATAAAAAATTTGAAGAGCTACAAAAACCCTCAAAACATCGACATACACATTCAGATATGCCATGAGAGGTAGGAAACACAACAGGGTCGCATTTGTTAGTGGCAAAAACATGAACTAACTGACTACAAAAAATAGTCCCTTGCCAGACCCCAGCTCCCAGGTGGTCCTTTACCTCTCTACCTGTCTTCCTTATATCCTGCTGCTGACCCTTGTTTCCAATATTTTTTGTGCTGTGGGCGGGGCGTAGTGGTGGAGCAGGGCGGGGTTTGGGATGGGAAAGGGAAGGCAATCATGATGCATTCTTTGTTCTGCTTTTACTCTTGACAGCTGCAGCTGGCAATCACTGGTTGCTAAGGAGGGGTCAGGGGCCTGACAAATCATAGCCCTCTAGCTGTTGACTTTATAAAAAACGGGGGTGCGTCTTATACGAGGGTGTTGAGTTTTTTACTGTATATTCAGGGGAAAATTATGGGTGCGTCTTAGATTCGCGAGTGGCTAGACTCGAGTATATACGGTATTTTCTCATGGATTGATGGGATGGCAGGGTTTCACTCACCATGTGTTGACAAAGGAGACGAACTCGTCACTGAATGTGTTGCCATTCTCCGAGGGACTGAGCCTCGGGGGCTCGCCTTGCACCACCTGGTACAGTTGCTCGAACACCGAGTTCCACTTGGGGTAGGGGAAACTGCCGGTAGCTACCTCCATCAGCGTGATGCCTAGAGACCACACGTCCGAGCGTACGTCGTACCCCCTGGCACGCTGCGGGTCTATCCGCTCAGGCTGCAACAATGTAAAAATATGCATTTTATTTGGTCACCTCACACCTACAATATTCATTAGGTCTTTATACAAAAAAAATGCATTATAAAGTTTTTTTAATTTTTGGTATTTTAGAAAAACACAATTCTTCAAAAGAGTAAAATAGAACTACTTGTAAATCATTGACAGTAAAAACACACTTGGAAATCGTTGCAGGAATAAAACAATTCTTAAAAAATATTGCTGGAATAAAATAGCACACGAAACACACCCCATGATTCAACCAATATTAGTTAATCATTGCGAGAGTAAATCTTGTAACAACTTTCGAAAGGACCAACCTGGAGAGTGGGAATAAATCACGGAAACACAATCAACTAAACATTCCACGCCTAAAACTAGACAAAGCCTATCAACACCGTGTGCCGTGTGCACCTTAATCCATCGTAACAGGATGATAAAGGTAACTTTCAATATGTTAAATCAATTTAAAGTCACCATAACATTTAGTACTGCGGCCTCGATAACTCAAAGTTGTTATCAGTTTTTCAAGTCTCTACATGAATTGCGTTCAGCTTTGAGCAATTATGTTATGCTAGGTAAATGCCACATAGTTGCGGCACACCAAGCACAGATAGTGCTTCCATCTTTAGTGTCTTTCTCCCCTCTTGGCTCGACATGCTCGAGTTTGTTAGATGTCGATAACTTGAATGTGACTAAATCATGCAAATTTCAAGAATGAACAAGCTTCCATGTGCGTCAGTGGCTCTACTTGAGACTCTTAAATGAATTTCCTCACATCACTACCTGTACTTGGGTTGCCGCAACTATGTTGATTTTCCTGCCTCAGCCATATGGCATCCATGCGCAATCTACCTAACATAACATAATCTTTGTTTTGAACTATGGGGTGACTCACAGCCATGTAGGGGCGGCAGCCGGCGTCGCGAGTACGTGCAATGGAGTCCACAAGTTGCCCCGAAATGCCAAAGTCACACAGTTTGATGTTTCCTCTGCGGTCCAGCAGGATGTTGCTGGGCTTCACATCTCGGTGAATGATCTTCAACTGCTCCTTCAGGTAATTGAGTGCCGTCACCGTCTGCAATCACATCCGAAATCTCTACATTTTTCAAACTATATTTTCTCTTTAAACTAAATTAAGGGGTTTGATTTATTCAGTTGATGAAGTAACATAAGTAACAATAAGTTGATAAAACATTACATAAATTAAATCTACAAAAACTGACTTAACTTACTGTCTGCTTTATTTTCTGCAGTTTTATCCAAGGGCAGAATTCGCTTCCAAGGCAAAACCTTTTTATTTTGAAATCACATTTTTCAAGCCGATCTCTGTCTCCCGCTAGCGCCCGCGACCAAATAATCGATACCAATCGTGGCGATCTCTTGACTCCCGCTAGCGCCTGCGGCAAAATCAGGACTTTGATACTATTCGCGGCTATCTCTTTACTCCCGCTTGCACCTACGTCGATTTAACAACTTTGATACCGTTCGCGGCAATCTCTTAACTCCCCTAGCTTGTATTGAAATAATGACTTTGATACAGTTTGCGGTGATCTCTTGACACACGCTAGCGCCTGCGTCAAAATTAAAACTTCGATACCGTTTGCGTCAATCACTTGACTCCTATAGCGCCCATATCGAATTGACGACTTCGATACCATTCACAGTGACCTCGGCTCCCGCGACAAAATCATAACTTTTATACCAATCGCGGTGATCCCTTGACTCCCGCTAGCGCCTATGTTGATATAACAACTTTGATACTGTTCACAGCAATCACTGGATTCACGCTAGTGCCTGTGCCAAAATAACGACTTCAGTACCGTTCATGGCGATATCTTGACTCCCGTGGCGCCTGTATCGAATTAACAACTTCGATACTGTTCTTGGCAATCTCGACTCCCGTGACGAAATCACCACTTTGGTACCGTTTGCGGTGATCTCTTGACTCCCCCTAGCGCCTGCGTCATTATAACGACTTCGATACCGTTTGCAGCAATCACTTGACTCCCGCTAGCGCCCGCGACAAATAGTTATACCCACAGGTTTCTGATCGTCTTGTACTCACCGCGACAGTGATCTTGCCCAGTATACTCTCCGGTATCCTCCGTCGCAGCTCCTCGTAGATGTACTTGTACAGCTTGTCCAGGCTGGTGTCCATGAGTTCCATGCAGATCCAGCAGTCACCCTCCTTGAACAGAGCTCCGTAGAACTGTACAATGCACGGACACTCATTGCTCTTCATCACCACCTTCAGATCCATCAGCAGTTGCTTCTGCTCCTTCTCGTCCACTGTCGACCTTATCCTCTGCCACAACACACAAACGTCAGTTATGTGGCTATAACATTTACCAATTTTTATTTTTGATGGATTACTTTCCTGTGGCCCGTTAATTTTGGCTAGTTTTAACATTTTCAAACTGCCATCCAGCCCTATCATCAACCTCTGACCTGTGTTATTAACTTCTGATCGCTGTCGTCTGTGTCTATTGATCAGATTATGTTATAATTGTAGACACTGAACAGTTATCAAATTACAAACACTTAACTTGTTCATGAGATAATTACAACATTGTAAAATAGCAAACAATGAGTTTTGTCCTGTTGTCAACCCAACCTGTTATTTACAACTTTTTTCCTTTTCAGTCCAGAAAATTTCTCCTTCTTTTAAATTTCTTGTAAATTTCTCTGCATGTAAATTAAAGAGTCCATATCTTGCATATGAATGTCGGATTCACTATGGATATTACAATATAAAAAGTCAAATATTTTTGCTATAAATAGGATACAAATATGTTTTGAATTCAAGTTGTATTCAATCAAATCTACTTACCTTAACGGCCATGACAGTGTTACTTTTTCTGTGAGTCATTTTGTTGACAGTGCCGAACGCTCCTCGTCCAATCTCTCCCTGGTCTTGGAGGTCCTCCGAAGTAAAGTCGTAAACCTGGAACCCAATAAACATTCTCAGACTGAAGATTGTAGGGCCACTAAGTTTTGTTAGTTGGCTGGATTTCACTTAGGCTTGGATATTAGCGTTTATTTGCTCCAAGGTACTTTTTATATTAGGAACAATAACATCAACATTTAATTTGCGTGTGGCTAGAGTGAGTACACTGGTGTGTTGTAGTAGTAAAAGAAAAAGTCATGGAAATAAGTAGCATTCCTTTTACTAATTGAGTTTTTAATACAAAACAGACACTTCATTTGTTTAAATTTCAAAATACGTCAGGGGGGGAAAACTTACTGAATCCGGAGCGAAGTGAAGTTTTCCAGTTGACTGCATACTTTGACAGATTTTGAATTTTTCTCTGTAAACACACACAAATTCCATCAATTTTTCAGTAAGATTACAATTTCCGAACCTGACCGAAACTTTTGGTGAGTTCAGATTTCAAGTTGGCGTAGTTTATTGCAGAGTGCAAAATTCAAAATGTAATTTTAATTTATTACGGTACAAGCTTTTGTTCACTGTTTTAGAATTTCAAATGATTCAACAAAATACAACTTACAATGACAATTGAACATTCAGTATAGCTTGTGACAAGTCTAGTTTTTTAAACTTCAGCATTGCCACAAGAGAGTCACAACAGCCTTATGGAGAAATAATTATACCGATATTTTCTGACACTTCAAGAAACACAACCTTGTATGATTTGACCCACGGATGTGACTGTGCCAACAAAAAAAGATAAAATAAGATTAACAACAAAGCAACCGGATGTAAGAACAGATAAAAATACAACTACTTAAAACAAAGCAATTTCAAGGCATAATTTGCAAAACAGTGACTAAACTAATATGATCAATAAAATATTAAAACTTGCACTAAAAAATTGTAAAACAAGTGGTCGAGTTTAGTTTAACATTAAACAAAGGTTAATTATATAAATAATGTTAAGGAAATCGAATACTGCAGTAGTTATTACAGCTAGACTGAAGTAAGTTAGGTACAATACACACTGCTCACAGATACTTCAAAGATATTGAAATCAATCAACACAAAGATTAATCATGTTATATGGCTCATTCAAACAAGACACAGTTTGGTTAACATCTTTTATTAATCACAACATGTTAATTGATTTAGTAAACCAAATTCCACTGTTAAAACAACTAACAAGTTTAAGTAGAATTTTTAAGTCTCTACCTGAGTCTCATCCTTTCCAATTTACCACTACTGAAAAACAAATCAAATGTTTGTATACAAAATTTTTGTAATATATGGTGTGAGTCATGGTTATAAATAAACTAATGTTACAGTCAACTCCTGATTAACCGTGATCGTGACACCAAATGGAGAAAAAATGCAATGCCACCATCCCTCAAAATTGACTATAAGAGTCCCGCGTGACCATGACTCGTTTTCTCTGACAATATTAGTCCAAAAATAGCAGTTCTCCCCACCTACTAGAATTACACATCCGCCTCACCGATAAATCTGACTAATTAGGTCTATTCAAGGTTTTGACAGTGGTATTAGAGGGCATATAATTTTATGAAGTGCGGTCGCAAGAGTTTTTTTTGTTATTGGAGTGGTTATTGATGATTCCAAAATGATGTCAACTAAACGCAAACAGGTCGTATTGACAATACAGCAAAACTCGACATGATGCAAAACATTGATCGTGGTTCAACAGTAAACTAATGTGCAACCAGTATGTAATTGCGCATTGGTGATACTTCATTGTACAATAGTTTTGAGTTTTTGCGGATTGACCACGATTTTGCTTATCCGGGAAGCCTCAACCTGACTTTATCGCGGTTAATTAGGAATTGACTGTAATGAAAATTCGGGATCCTACACAGTTCTAGTTTTGACCGAAAGTGTACCTGGTGATCCAGATTGACAAGGTCTGGATTTGTTGTACCTGAAAATAATCTGAACGGTTTCAGCCTGATCAAGGAAGAGCTGCAGAGGCCCAAGTACAACCGACTGCTAGAGCATCCATTCATCCGCGCAGCAGTGAGAGCTACCCCAACTATGTTGATTTTCTTGCCTCAGCCATTCGGCATCTACGTGCCATCTACATATGATAACATAATCTGCAGCAGACAACCACTCGTGTGCCGCCTCTACATAGTCTCCTGTCCTTAGCCAGTCTGCGGCACTAGTGGGTCACTGATGTTGACGTCTTCAGGGTGGCCACAGAAGTAGCTTGGTAAAATTCACGCATATTTCCCGGTTTTTTCTCAGCAATATACACATTTTCCCGGTGCACTTCCACTGTTGCAGAGAACCATTTTATGCCCACAGTCTGCACCAATCCTCGTTTAAAGTCCGCGACCCTTCCCGATCGCGGTTTTACGCCCGCGGTATGTTTTGAGAGCTGTGTTAGACCCGGTTTGTCCCGATCGCCTTTTAACGTCCGCGGTACGTACCGATCGCCTTTTCAAACCCAACGATACATTCCGAGAGCCGTTTATTACCCGCGACACTTTCCGATCGCCCTTTTACGCCCACGATACATACCGATCGCCTTTTACGCCCGCGGTACGTTCCAATCGCCTTTTAAATCCCCGATACATTCCGAGAGCCGTTTATAACCCGCGACACTTTCCGATCGCCCTTTTACGCCCGTGTTACGTTATGGGGGATGTCCAAGACCTGCGGTAAGTTCCGAGACCCGTTTATTACCCGCGACACTTTCCGATCGCCCGTTTACGCCCACGATACATTATGGGGGATGTCCAAGACCTACGGTAAGTTCCGATCGGCCTTTTTCGTCCGCGATATATACCGATCGCCTTTTTACGCTTGCGGTACGTTCCGATCGCCTTTTTAAATCCTACGACACTTTCCGATCGCCCTTTTTCGTCCGCGGTACGTTCCGATCGTTTTTACCCTCACGGTACATTTCGATCGCCATTTTTACGCCCATGGTACGTTCCAATCGCCCTTTTTCGTTCGCGGTACGTACCGATCGCCTTTTTACCCCCACAGTACGTTCCGATCTTTTTTTACCCTCACGGTACATTTAATCGTCATTTTTACCCCCATGGTACGTTTCGATCGTCTTTTTAAACCCCCACTATACTTTTCGACACCCGTTTATTATCCGCAACACTTTCCGGTCGCCCTTTTAAGCCCGCGATACGTTCCGAGAGATGTTTCAGATCCGCAGTACGTTCCAAGAGGCGCATTTGATATCCGCATGGCGTTATGATCGCCTTTTTAGGCTCACAATATTTTCGAGATCGTTTAAGATCCACGGCACGTTACAAACACCATTTTACGCCCGCAATACGTTTTGATGGTCGTTTCATACCCGCGGTACGCTCCGAGGATCTAATTATGCTCGCGATGTGATATAAGGGCCGATTTTTCCCGGTTACACCCAGAATTCACGCATATTTCCCGGTTTTTTCCCGGTACTTATTATTCCCGCATAATTCCCGGTTTTCACGGAATTCCCGGTCTGTGACCACCCTGCGTCTTGCTTACGAGAGCTTGTGGAAGTAACAATGGATGAAAGTCTCTTCAACCAGTAATCTACTGCATTTACTGTCACAAATTCTCTTAAATACTGATTTAAAACATAAAATGATTGACACATTGTTTGAAATACCACGCATTGCACGAAAGAACTCACCGAGACTTCTCAAACACAGTGTCCTGACTAAGAGGTTTCACTTTGCAGACACTCGGCCGTTGCTGATGTTGTTGTTGTTGTTGTGGAGGCGAGTTGTTCACTCTGTCGTCCGGGGGGATCGGCAGTGCTGAAGGTCTTGTCCTAGCACAGACACAGAGTAACTCATCAAATACATCCTCCTGATCATTAGGCCTAGTATGTGAAAGTTCCCAAACTGTACTTAATTTTGTATCACAATTTTCTTTAAGGTGTATGAAAAAGTTGTGGTTTGAAAATCAATATACCCTACCTGCATTAAAGCCTGGTTTACATTAGTCGAGTTAGAAGGCGAGTGGAAGAGGCGAGTTAGTACTCAGTCGTCTACATGACCAGTGTAGACAAATGGGCGAGTCGAGTGATGGGTGAGTAGAACTGTCAGGTCAGCTGGAGGGCGAGTCGAGTGGCTGTCCCGAGGAGACAGCCACTAGGCTGAGCTCCAGTACTCGGTTTCCCCCACCACTCCCTGCTACTCGAATCACCCAGCTATTCACCCAGTGTGAACAGTCAAGCAAGTGACAGTGACCGTGTAACTTGTGTTGCAACACTGCAGACTTTTTTAATTTTTTAAGAATGAAGTGGTCAGAGGAAGAAACTGTCAAATTTATGGAATTGTAAAGGGAAAGTGAGTGTTTGTGGAACGTTGCTAGTCCGTTGTACAAAGATAAAAATTTGCCCCAAAAACCTATTGAAGGTATAGTTGATCACATGAAAAAGGATGTAGCGTCACACAATTTTGGGATGAATTTCGATATTGCTTCCTTTAAAACTCTGAACATATGTTGAAGAGATCTAAAGCTGTTTCCAATAGCCAGGAAAGACAAAGTTTGTTCTAATTTTAACTTTGCAGTTAAAGAGTCTCTGATCTGGGTGTCATTTTTAGAAACTTTAGGACCTGCTAATTCTAATAGAGATTCGAAATTCTCTGGAGTTAATCTAAGAAAACACATGTAGTTCTAATCTTTGTATCTTCAACTACCAGCTCTAATAATAAGAAAACAGATGCCCCACGAATATTTCTTCTCTGAATTCACTCTCTCACCCAAATACGTTTCTTTCTATTTTTTCTTCTTCCAGGGGCACATCAACAAGCATCTTAGAAGTTTCTTCTTCTAACAACAAGTCATACACTTTTTTTATACATTTTCTAAGAGCTTCTCTGTGCTCAACACCTGCCTTTTACAACTCTAGCTCGACTGATGTAAACCAGCCTTAATGACCAGTATACCTACACACCAGGGCCACACTGACAAATGTATCTTGTCTTTACACTTTCATAAGGCACACAAGAGGGTTATCCTTTGATCCTCCCTACTTGTTGAAAAAGTACAACAATAACCCTACATACATAAACTTGTCAATTAGCTTACAAAATCATAATTAAATTATTGTTTTAATAATATCCTGACAAAGTTTAATTCTATTATCAGGTCAAGAAAAAAAACTTAGGGAATAAGATAATACTTACAGAGGTTTTACTGGTGAGGAGGTATCATGGAACGTCAACCCTGACGCAGCCATTTGAGCATTCAACCTTTTTATTCTTCTGCGCTCTGTTGACAAAACGCGCAAAATGTATTGACTATTTTTACTCTTAGTTTTAAATACCTATTTAACAGTAAATAGACTAAGTTAACATTAATAAAACAATTCTGATTTTGAGATAAGTAAAAGTATATAATTTTTGTCTGTAACAGTTGTTTTGCAATAAGTACTAAAGCTAAATCCAAACGTCTGTTTGAAAACCAGACGAACAAGATGAGGTTATGTTATTGTGACAGCTACAGCGAGGTTTGCTTGTCACCGACTCTACTAAGCACAGGAAAGAGAAGAGTAATCTACGTGCATGCAAGTCGCGCTTCAAGCTAGTTGGCGCTAACTGTACAATTGAAGGATATGAATGTTTCATCAAAACATGCCTGCGTTGATATCTGCATCTTGAATCGAGGTGCTGGTACTGGTGCTCATTCCCACTTTAGGAAATAGGTTTGGTCTGCTGCCACCTTGAATAATTAGACAAGAATTAAGGAACGCATGTGTGCCTTGGTTAGAGGCAATAAATATTAACACAAACACTTATTATTCTAATTTTTATAAGTCATAACATTTCTATTTTATTTATTTCTTATCTAGTCATTTTGTGTGATGTGTTTGTTTATAAATTATTTATTTATTTGTATCTGTATTCTTGTATTTAATATTATTTATTCACCTGTTAAACTATATATATTTGTCTTTTTTATGTTAAATTTTTCAAATATTTGTTTCATTTTTATGTTAACTGTAAGTATTATGCTAATTATTATGAATATGTCAACAACAAATAAAACTTATTGATTCTTGGTTCTAGGAATAACCTTTAGGGCTTCCGGTTTACCTTCTTGACAAAATAACATAAACTGAGAGAGAAGTTACGCGACTAGGGAGAAACTTAGCATTGCTAGGGCATAAAGTAGTCTTAAGTTGAACGTAATTACAAGTATTGTGTAGTTTCTGTTAGTTTTGAGACTAGGAACTCGGTCTAGTGTTACTCAGATAGTCTTGGGTCAAATGCGGTTTTATTCCAATATAGTGACTTGTCTTCTAACAAGCAAAAACTAATTTAGAACAATGAGGAGAAAACCCCTTTGCAAAGAAATTTCAAGGCGCAGAACATATTTAAAAATGGCTTTGAAATTGGGACTATTTTACAAGCGGAAGACGCGTGCACAGTGCACCGAGACACTCTCTGTCACTCACTTGGCTGTTACATCAGCTGGTACTTTCTACCCCTTTTTCAAATTAACTTAAAGGCTAAAAAAGGTATTGTCGTGGGTATAGGTTAGGTTTTTTTAATGTTAGTTGGAATGGGGAGAAGCCTCAGTGGAACAGCCATGAGGCGGTGCATCAACCGTTTGATTCAGTCCGCTGTATTCCGTCCTCGAGTAATGATCTTTCGTGCGTTCCGTGTGTGAAGTGAAGCGCCATGTCTGTTACGGAAGTGGAAGATGATAATGTTACTTAAAAAAACATAGCTTTTAATGGTTTTTGCTACTATCTTGAAATTATAACATCGTTTTTTCTGTTTTGAGAGGTTTCAACTTAGAAAAGTGCAAAATAGGCACCAGTCACTTTACCAAAAATGCAACTCTCGCGCCATTTTCAACAGAAGTTGTTGTGATGTTTTAAGTCCTAGGTAGCCTAGACACTAACCTTAGATATGATTTACTTATTTATTAACATCAAACATCCAGTTTACAATAAATACATGCATCTATAGAGCGATCCTGTAACAGTAGAGCCTAGAAGTAGCTAACGTGACACATTCTTTCTAAAGTTTGTTAAAACATAACTCCAACTTACCCTTGTTTCCAAACCCTACATGAAATTGATTAGAAGAATTTCCTTGGTCTGCCATGGTTACAGTTTCAGAATAAACGTAAAACAGCAACAGAAAATAAGACGTCGGTGTGTTGTTTTGCACTGTGCAAGGATTCCTGTTGGAATTTGGAGTGGCGTTTTTCCAATTATTAATCAACACTAGATACGCAAAACCTTTTCACTAACAACGGAAAATCCCATAGTTCTAATGCACTCGCCAAGATTCCCAATAAAATATTAAACTGGAATAAAAACTTTAAGGTACGACAAAAATTAAAGAGGGAATCCCAATTCCCAATTATTATTTTCTACTGAGTACTGACGTTTAACATCCTCTATAAATTCAGAAACGCCTTACGTCCATCTGATTTTTCTCTATGGTGTCTAAATCGTATTCGTATGTTTCATTCCGTGAAACTATAAGAGGTACTTTTTAATATAGTAAATATCTGTTGGGTGCCTGTAGACCTTGTTGAGAGATTTATAAGTCCCGATGTAAATTCCGCGACGTTTGTCGCATCTTCTAGGGGGGAGGTGGGTTACTGTTTACATAAGCACTTTTTACCCACTGTTTACACTACACTTAAAAATAGTCACTTTGTCGTCGACCTTAGGCCTGGAGTTCGTGTACAGTTCCTGTTAAAATACAGGCCTCGACCCTGAGGCTGGACTCCAGCGCTCAACCCCAGGCCTGGAGTTCGTGTACAGCTCCTGTTTAAAATACAGGCCTCGACCCTGAGGCTGGACCCCTGGCCCCGACCCTGAGGCTGGACTCCAGGGCTCGACCCTGAGGTTGGACTCCAGGGCTCGGCCCCAGGCCTGCAGGAGTACGTGTACAGTTCCTGTTAAAATACAGGCCTCGACCCTGAGGCTGGACCCCAGGCCCTGACCCTAAGGTTGGACTCCAGGGCTTGGCCCCAGGCCTGCAGGAGTTCGTGTACAGATCCTGTTAAAATACAGGCCTCGACCCTGAGGCTGGACTCCAGCTAGGGCTCGACCCCAGGCCTGGAGTTCATGTACAGTTCCTGTTAAAATACAGGCCTCGACCCTGAGGCTAGACTCCAGGCCTGGAGTTCGTGTACAGTTCCTGTTTAAAATACAGGCCTCTCCCCTTAGGCTGTACCCCAGGCCTCGACCCTGACGAGGCTAAACTCCAGGCCTGGAGTTCGTGTACAGTTCCTGTTTAAAATACAGGCCTCTCCCCTTAGGCTGTACCCCAGGCCTGATTTACTTCTTGAACCATGAATGTAGCTGTAACTATTAAAGTCAGTACTATAACAATAGCAATACCTTGGCGTTCATTTATTTTCTGAATAGTTTCTGTTAAATTCTTTTAAAATATTAAAATATCATGAATTTATGCTTGAAGATCCTACTTTGTAGATAATTAGTCAATAAGTCAATTTGGCCGTAAAATGCAGTAAGATTAATAGGCCAAGTCAATATATAATAAAAATACGAAATGGAAATCCAAGCTCTCGAAGATGAACCTACAAGCGAATATATATTTCACTACTCTTCTTTGGCATCTTCAGCGCTTCACAAAAAATGTACATAATAACTAAAACAAAATATACACTATTTATATATTGAGCAGGTTTCTCTCTCGTGCTTCACGGATTAGACGTTGGGTGAGCGATGTCGAAACATTTAAAGACAAGTGACTGGCGGTGCAAATCTATCTAATATGAAATAAACATTTCAGTTATCCAAATAATTACAGAAAGATAACATTTTTATTTTGAATAACACTTAATTTATTTTTATAACAATACTAATAGGTTTAAAGTTTTACGTCATTAAGTTTCGTTGTAAACACTTATTAAGTGGTATAAAGACAAGTGTTATTTTTTTGTAGTAATGACTACCTCAAAATTAACTGGCATCAACCTCACATCAACATTATTAAATAATAAATAATCACTATACTACAAAACAGCTCAAGACTGTAATACTTCAAATAGCTAAAATACTGTTAGTTGGGATATTTTCCGCTTGAGTGCAGCACTAATCAGGATAACGTGTGGTGGATGACAGTGTAGTTCATGATTTCGCCGAAGGATTTGGCTGCAGCAGCTCTGTCAAGGAACTTGGCAGTTGGCAACACTTGTCCGTATTGTAGTGTATATTGTTATATCAGTTGTACCAACCGTGATTGTGTCCCCGCCCTCCACTACTCATTACAGCATCTAGACATAATTATGTTCATTATATTTGGCCTTTTTGGCAAACCTACTTTGAGTTTTCAGTCGCGTGTGGCCTTTCGATTAAAGACAAGGGCGTCCGAAGGGTATCTTCCTGAAGAAGGGCTGACATAGCGGGTGGCCAGGGGGATACCCCTAGGGAAAGGGTCCAGGGAATCTCCCCGCGGGAAAAATAAAAGAAATATAACCAATGAAACACGTTTTTTCTGAAAGAACGATTTACCATGTAAACCTTTCTCTTGGAGTCTTATCAGGAATGAATTTATGTATTTCAATTCCGATTGTGTTATTCCTATTCATATGATTTTTTTTAATAAGCTTAAATACCAAATTCCAAAGACTTTTGAATCACTCTGTATAACACAGTGGCACTATCACTTGCACTCAACCACTCCATTCCAGAGTGCAAACAAGTGCATTTACTTTCCAATTCCAGATAACAAACGATCAAGTTATCTCAAAAAGTCCATTATATAATTCTAAAATCAAATTTGCTTTGTTTTTAAAAATTGTTGTTTTTAAATAATTTTTCCTAGAAGCCGGGACGGGGGCACGTCCTTACTCTGCCCCTGAGTATGGGGGCCCATGATTAGATATACGAAAACGTAGCTAAATCGTCTTAGCATCTTTTATAATATATGATATGATTGTAGTTTAGAGTTGGAGTTGGGTTGCCACGACTCGTGTTTTGTACCATAAGGCATAAGCATAATGTAAAAACGAGCATTTTCTTGAAACATCTCACGTTATAATTTACATCAGATTTTTTAAAATAAGTTTCTTTTTAAATATGACTATATACTGCAAATACTGCACTGATCGCTTTTTCAAACTACAGGGTTTTCCGACTCGTGTATAGAGCACGATTTCTTATACGCTGTTCAATAATTTTACTAATACAATTTGAATTGTCCAGGTTTTAGTGCTTTATAACTTATGTGCACTTAAATTGCATTACTTCGAAAATAAACGCTCCATATTCGTGTCAGAAAACTCTCTAGTTTCCAAATATGTCATGTTTATTAAAGTCAACATTATTTTAAAGGTGAGAAACGGCCGCCGCAATTTCATACATTGAAGCGTCGTTCAATCCTGAAGCGGGCGCTTTAAAAAAAGCTTAAGTCTATTCGGTTTACCTCGAATAGTTTATATAAATGTGCTAAAAGTATCTACAGCACAATTTTTACCTGCAGTATTTGCGTCATTCCATAATGTATAACGCTATACAGGTAGTCTGTATGGAAGAACGTCCCAATACCTGAAGTAGCATTGATAAAGTATGAGGTTGTTTGTGTCTTGAATAAATAAGATCAATACAGTACATTTTAGAACAGCTAAAACAGGGTAAATATTTAATTTCGTCATGGGTCGGACAACCATGAGAGAAGTCAGTTAGACAACGTTTATTTTTAAAAACAAAATGGAGGACCCGATAAAAAACCTCACTTGAAAACCTGACCATCTAATCTCTTCCAGGAACTCCTTCCGATAAAACTTCTCTTCCGATCCCCAAAATACCTTCATTACTCATCAGTCATCAGTCCGGCTTTAGCTCTCGTCTACTCAAGTTCAGTGTTGTTGGGTTATTTAGTGAAAATGTGTTTTCTAAATACTGCAGTGATTGCAATATGTAGTATTCCAAGCAAGTGCTGTCAGTTGTAGTTACTAATATATCTTTCGTAGTACACAGCGGTTTGTGTAATATACTTGTCTAATTATTTAAAGCCGTAGAATGTGTTTTATAACCAAAAAAAATCTATTTCGCTAACGGAAATGTTTTCGACAGTCCACGTTGGTATACATAATCTATCCGCCGCGTTTCGCAACGTTCTTTAGCTGATGCGCTGTCGCAAGATACAGAGTACTTCCGTAAAGTCATTATTGTAAAATCAACATCCGCGTCTATTTGGTCTTTTGCAATGATCATTGAGTGAGTTTGTACATCTCGTCTAAGAGGCAAAGGATATTCAGAGGTATTGTAAGAATAATAAATAATATCATGTATTTGTATGATGTAGTCGATAAATAGATTAGTTTATGTATTTGTACAGAGTAAACAACGTCGTACGGTCGTAGTATATTGATTTTAATTACGTATGACTTTGGGCGATAGTCCTAGGCAAGGGCTGATAAAGCATAATGTTCACAAGTTCCTTTTGTTGGAGGAAAGTATATTTTACGATAATTTCTAGTGGGTATTTGAAATTGATTTGGTTAGTCCTCCTGCGCTAATGAAAAGTGATAGATTGTCAGAATTGATAATCTATCATCAAATATAGACAATCAAAAATGAATATAGTTTGAGGGCAAGTGTTTCTCGTGGGCCGACCGTCTTACGTATAACAGAGGAGGGGGAGCTCTTTGTATTAGGTATATGTATTGTCCTTGCAGCAAAGCCCATGAGGGCAGGTCTGTTGAAAGTCACTCTGGCTGGGTAAATGCTATCAAACCTATCTTTAAACGAATAAACGTATTAAAACGCACATAAGCAATAATCAGGATCATCAGATATGTTTTGCCAAACATGTCTCCTCCTTTTGCTATGTCGTTTATAGTAAGATATGTTTAAAATACCTGAAAGAAAGATGCGTCTATTGAATATGTTTATATGTATATAGATTTCATGGTTGCTGATGGCAAGAACATCTCATTTGTCTTAGGAAATTCGATAAAAATACGTAGTTCGGATGGTGTAGTGGGTAGCATTCTCGCACGACAAGTGAAAGAACCGGATTCCTGAATGTTGTCAAGTATCTTAAGTAATAAATTAGTTATTTAGCGTTTATATAAAATATAAAGGTATAAATTACATAATAATTATTTATAATAATTCTAAACATATAGTAATAATTCTATATTCATAATTAGGTTTATTCGTCCGACACAGGTTCAATTTTAAATTAATTAATTATCACGATCACCCGACTGCTGCCCCCCTCCCCACCATACATAACTCACTGCGGCATAATTATATTTCAAATTGCATATTGAATGGTCAGATCAAATATTTTACTAACGGCAATACTCCTTTTCACAATAATTTGAACTTATATAATAAACCTCTATCTACATAATGTTTCTCAAATGTAAATAGAGAAGTGTGATCAGGTAAACTTTAATTACTCCGTTGTTACTTATCGCAGCACAACAAAATGCGTATGAAAACATTTTCCACATATTGTTAGCCTTGTTTATTACCATTATGTTTAAGTGGTTTGAGTTACTAAGCTTACAACATTTAAAATGGCCGCCATTTTTAAACCGGAACATTTATTTCTTTAAATACTGTATTGCTATTAGTTATACTAACAAATGTGCATCGTTTGAAGTTGTTAACTTAATTGACCTCGGGGTAAACATTATTTTAGTGAAAACACAGACAGACAGACAGACGAAAAACTAAGCGAGATAGACCTATGTGTTTAGTTAGGACATTTTTTGTTTATTTTTACCTAGCAAATCACTGGTGAAGACGTTTGATCCCGTAATTACTGGACACCCTATATAAATAATAGTGTCAATTAATATTATGCCGGCACTACTCATTAGTATTATTAAAACTCATTTATTGTAGAATTTTATTCTCCACAACCTCCTAATTTCCTCTAAAATTCACCATGTCTCGTGTCGACGTATTGATGTCGGCTATTAACATAACAACGGTATATATTATTAGCAAAATTCCCATTTCTTTCCCGAAATAGAACGAACGTCGTAAAACGCGGTTTGCAGTTTTGATTTTCCCAACACATCCTAAGTCAAAATACCCTTGGTTTAATTAACATTGTTTAATCTATACGTCATTATCCATAAATTAATTGCACATGTTGAGTGAGGTATCATAATTATTAATTTTTATACTAAACTAACTATTGTAAAATGAAATCGGGTCGTAAATACAGTTTTATTGTTATCCCATTATAAGAAATTCGCTAGAATTCACGGTAGCACTTGTGACTACGCGACGGCTATGTTTTTAATTTGACACCTGAAATGTAGCAATGCAGAAACACTGCATGTTCCTATAAAAATAAAGTGAGTATTAATCTTATGTTTACATAATATGTTTTACGTAGATGCGTTTTAAATTTTGAAAACATGATATAAAAGAAGACTATTCGATATATTTAAAATATTTTAAGAACCGCGGTAATATCCCATTAATAATAAACATGTACATCGCAGCAGTTTTTCAACGTCATCCATAAAACTGTAATATTATTAGTAGTTAAACCCCAAGACAAATTGAAAACCTTCTGTATATAATTCAAAGTATATATAATTTCAAGAACCGTACTGTAAAAAATACAAATAACAACAATAGTTATTGTAAAATTACAATACGTTACGATCTATTGTACATTTGAAAGTATAAAGTCATTACCTAATAAACACAAACATAGTGCAGTAATTACATAGAGGTGACTTGAATCTGTGGTCTGTATCTAGACCGTCGCGGAAACGGAATAGTTCATTATTAGTTTTGTAAACCCCAAGAAGATTCTAGAGATACGCTATCACTTTAAAATTATAAGTTTAGCTTTCGCGTTTCAAGTTGGTTTAAACCACAAAAATAGTTATATTTATATTTATTTGCATCCAGAAACTATTCTAACACCCAGAATCGCAAGGCTATCATTTTTATCTGCAGTTTTATGTAAGTATGATCGATTAGGCTTTAGGCTAGAAGTCGGTATAGGCTCATCCATTATAACTAAGTTCATTTAAGTTCTCGTTATTCATGTAATAGTGTTTCTCAGTATACATGTTTAATATTTTGTTTTTCATGTAAAGCCCAAGTCTGTTTTGAAATACAATAATTATGTAAGATGTATTTGGTTAGGGAAGAATAGGCAGGTGAAGGGGCTAGGACTATGGGGGGGGGGGGAAGGGTTGGGAGGAGGGGAATCAGCTGGAACTAAGATAAGAATCACTTGGCCTAGACGCTACTGACCTACATTATTACAGTTTGTGCTCTGTTTCTTCAATCGACTAGACTCCAAAATAGTATTGAACAAATTCTACCTATTGAATTTTCTTTCTCAGGATTCACTCTTTATTGAGCCAGATTAACAATATAACAACAACAAGATTTATTGTCAAATATTAATACAATAAGTTTGTTTTATTTGACATAACAAAAAAATTTAAAAATACAATACCACTGGTAATGACTTAGATCTATAGAGAAAAAAAACAAAAAAGAATTAACATTAAAATTTAAGCCTCCATGAAATTTCTCAAATTATAAAACGAATTTTGATATACGGTAAATATTGTTTTAGGTGTGTTTTAAATATTTTAAAATCTTATTTCGTAAAGTATCAGGTAGGTGATTAAACAACTTCCTACCAGCTTCAATTGGTAGTTTGTCGAACATTTGAAGCCGATGGTAAGAGGGCTTGATTAAATTTTGCTTTCTTAAGTCATACACAGTCTCAGTACTACAATCACCAAAGGAATATTTAGATCTAAAGAATAATAAAGTTTCTAATATGTATAATGAAGCAAAGGGTAGTATATGTAGAGCTTTGAAAGCATCTCGACAGGTGTCCCTGTAATTTAGTCTGCATATTATTTTTACTGCCATTTTTTGCAATATAAATACACGTTGCATCTTCCCATCAGAGCAATTGCCCCATAAACATATGCCATAGGATAAATATGGATGAATGAGGCCATAGTATGCTAATTTTAAACTATTTGTATACATGCATTAACCAAGTCATACATAATAATTTTCTTAACAATAAAAACAATTTTTTCCTTTGAGTATAGTAATAAATTTAACAATTCCTTGACAAATTATTGATAATCTATTTATATTTCTAGCCTATTTACATTTATATTGGGACTATTTATAATCAGCCTATTTATATAGGATTATATATAGGGCTATTTCATATTAAGTTTAATCCTTAGTATAAAAAGACGACAATTTGGCCTAATAGAAACGTTATCTAGGCCAAGTAGCTGCAAACCGTGCTTAAGCTATGGTTTCCTAAGCGGTGACCGCTACATTACGGCCGTAATATGACGGTGAGTTTTGTTTTCAATACAATCAGATGAGAGTGGTTTCCTAGAAAAAGTGGACGTAAAGTTAGCGGTGAAAGCTAGTTAAGGTTTTTCTCACCAGGCGACACATTTTGTTTTGTAAACAAAAGTCTAGCTTTTCCATTACTACATACGTAAATTAACTTTGACAACTAAAAAAAACAACATGTCAAAAGTTGTTTTTGTCTACATCTGTTTAAATATTGTGTTACGTCCACCGTCACCGTTACGTTCACCGCTACAATAACGGCCGTAATTTAGCGGTGAACTTTTTTCTAGGAAACCATAGCTTTAGGACTAGAAAGGTCTGCATAACCAATTTGTGATTGCCTAGTCAATTTTGTAGCACTGGCAGTCATAATGAAATGAAATAAGTATTTATTTTTGTAGTGAAGTTAGGACTATAAAGTCCTCTTTTCCACTTAACCACCATTAATATTTACAATAATTTACAATATATTACAGTATTTAAACCAATTGTATTGGTTTGATAATGGTGAAGCCAAAATATTACCAAAATTAGTTAATTTGCAACTGTGAGTTATGTATCTATTTATATACAACCTTTTGGTATTTTTAAAATTTATATTACAGCATTTAATAAACTTAAAATTAAAACAGAAAATAAACAATAAATACAATTTTAAAATGAAACTACAGTATTGCTTAAATTTAATAAAATCTAAATTGTGTAGATAATGTATGTGAAAATGCAGCTTGTTTCATAAATATTCAAGAGTTCTAATTTTGTAATTAAATGTCTCAAACGTTTAAATGAAACGCAACAGATGATATCATAACATAGTGCAGGAACATAGTTCAGTAACCAAACAGCTAAAGTCAAATTTAATATATGTACCTATATTCTGCCTGCCCTATATAAATTATAGAGAAAACTGTATTACAATCGACTTCTTCCCACCAACGTAGGTTGCTTAATAACAAAGAATACTATTACAAATTATAAATTTAGTTTACACGGTTGTATAAATGGTGTCGTAGTATTTGAATTGATGTTTGAATACTTATAAGAGAAATTTGGTATAAAACTATGTTAAAAATGTTATTTTCTTCCAAAATCTTGAAAAATTTTTGGCACAGTTCCTCTTGCTCCGATGAGTAAACCAATCACTTCAAAATTTTATGTTTAATTTTTCTGGATAATAATTTGTTGTTTTGTTATATATGTTCTGCTTCTCTTCATTGACTAATTTTGACTGATTTTCTTAAGTTTCAAAGCGTATCGTTGGGTCTAAAATTAAGCCTTTATTCTTTTCCTGTCTAGCACAATTATATCACTTCTCGGATGGAACCTTCATTGGCCACTGCCGTTACTTCTTCGTACACTTCAAGCTGTTTGCATTTTCTAAATTCATCTGCTATCAGTGTACGGATTCTGTTAAAACGGTGGTTTCTGAGAGGAGCCCCATTTCTTAAGAGTTTATTTTCCAATCAGGTTATGTCGGGAGGTTTCTCTTTTAATTATGTTAAATATGTAGTAATAGGACAAATTGTGCATAGTTTGGCATGGGTTAGCTTTACAATGTTAGTGGAAGACTGGTGTTATGGAGGTATCATGTTGTTTATAAAACTGAATAAATGTAAATTGAATTTACCGTATGTAAAAAAAGATAAATAAAGTATTATTACAGTAGACTCTCGACTATCCGCTCGCGACCATCCGCCTCCGTACTATCCGCCTACCATTTTGTAATAAAATTTTAAAATTTCATGGCCACAAAGAACGTTAAAATCGACACATGGTTTTGAACATCTTCAGTTGTGAAACTGCTAAGTTTGCAATGCATCGCAGCAACCGCAGCTGACATCATATGCCTAAGAAAATGGCGAGACACTGCGACGAGGAAAAGGTCAAATATTGAACGGCAACTTTCTATTAAAGACTTTTTTAAAAGTAATTTTAGTTTTTCTTTTGTTTTGTTTTATATTGTAAGCTACTGTTTTTATTTTACTCAATGATTATGATTATGACATTACAGTATGTATAACTTAAATGTTGTACTGTACAGTTTTGATAAATTCAGTTAAGCGCATTAATTAAACTTGTAACAAACAATTTTGCGTGCACTATTAATTTTCCATCACTGTTCCAAATTTGTAAAAGTTATATTAGATCAAAACGTGATAGCCTAATTTTGTAATTTAATACAGTACTGTATAACCAGTTAAAACGTTTGATTCAGTTCGTAAAGCGTGTAAAATCAATCTAGATAGGCCCGGAAGTCCAAGTTCAATGAACTCCGGTCTATCCGCTTTTCGTTATCCGGCTTACCCTTCCGCACACAAAAAGGCGGATAGTCGAGAGTCTACTGTATTATTAAATTTAGGTTTGATCAAATTTAGGTTAGGACTAGACAAAATTGTCTATATAAAGAACATTTATTCAATAAATGTACACCTTCTTATTATATAAATAGGTTGCAAAAGTGGAAAGAATGCTTTAACACAAACAATTTAAATATAATGATTTTGAATTTTTAAATTATACAAATGATTTCTAAAATTTTGATGCTAGATCTGATGGCAATCTTTGAAATTTCAATTAACACTTTCTTTTCTAATTTGAAGGTTGTCCTAAATGAATTAAGGTATAGTCCCTCTGAAACCAATTATTTGTCCAAATGTTTCAATGTTTTAATTTTGTACTTTTCTTGAAAGAATGGTAAATTTCGTACACACCCAAATATTGCAATGCCAAGTTACCATCACTGATAATGAGTTCATTTCTAGCATATGACAGTTGTGAAGCTGTATTAGATTATTAATGGCTAAAGCAGCTTTACTTTTTGAGACATAAAAGTTGCAACTACATTTTATTCATTTATTTACCGATTTGCAAATTTGTTTGTGTTTCACAAGTGTTGTTGAACTTACTAAAGCTGGATGTATGGTTTGTACAGAATGGACACTGCTTGTACGAGGCTGGAGCTGGTGCACAGGATGCAGATGGACGAGGTGCTTACAGCAATCTGTGGCTTCCAGGGTCAGCAGGTTGTAGAAGCTCTGGGCAAGTGTGAGACCAAGGTTAGTAAATATTTATTCTTTCCTGAGAGTTGTACATACTAACGATGTATGGTTTGTACAGGATGGACACTGCTTGTGGAGGCTGGAGCTGGTGCACAGGATGCAGATGGAAGAGGTGCTTACAGCAATCTGAGGCTTCCAGGGTCAGCAGGTTGTAGAAGCTCTGGGCAAGTGTGAGACCAAGGTTAGTAAATATTTATTCTTTCCTGAGAGTTGTACATGCTAACACTGGATGTATGGTTTGTACAGGACGGACACTGCTTGTACGAGGCTGGAGCTGGTGCACGGGATGCAGGTGGATGAGGTGCTTACAGCAATCTGCGGCTTCCAGGGTCGGCAGATTGTAGAAGCTCTCCGCAAGTGTGAAACCAAGGTTAGTAAATATTTATTCTTTCCCAAGAGTTGTACATACTAACGCTGGATGTATGATTTGTACAGGATGGACACTGCTTGTCAGGCTGGAGCTGGTGCACAGGATGCAGGTGGATGAGGTGCTTACAGCAATCTGTGGCTTCCAGGGTCAGCAGGTTGTAGAAGCTCTCCGCAAGTGTGAAACCAAGGTTAGTAAATATTTATTCTTTCCCAAGAGTTGTACATACTAACGCTGGATGTATGATTTGTACAGGATGGACACTGCTTGTCTACGAGGCTGGAGCTGGTGCACAGGATGCAGGTGGATGAGGTGCTTACAGCAATCAAGTGTGGCTTCCAGGGTCGGCAGGTTGTAGAAGCTAACACTCTGGGCAAGTGTGAGACCAAGGTTAGTAAATATTTATTCTTTCCTGAGAGTTGTACATACTAACACGCTGGATGTATGGTTTGTACAGGATGGACACTGCTTGCGAGGCTGGAGCTGGTGCACAGGATGCAGGTGGATGAGGTGCTTACAGCAATCTCGGCTTCCAGGGTCGGCAGGTTGTAGAAGCTCTGGGCAAGTGTGAGACCAAGGTTAGTAAATATTTATTCTTTCCTGAGGTGAGTTGTACATACTAACAAGGTTAGCTGGATGTATGATTTGTACAGGATGGACACTGCTTGTACGAGGCTGGAGCTGGTGCACAGGATGCAGGTGGATGAGGTGCTTACAGCAATCTGGGCTTCCAGGGTCGGCAGGTTGTAGAAGCTCTGGGCAAGTGTGAGACCAAGGTTAGTAAATATTTATTCTTTCCTGAGAGTTGTACATACTAACAGCTGGATGTATGATTTGTACAGGATGGACACTGCTTGTCGAGGCTGGAGCTGGTGCACAGGATGCAGGTGGATGAGGTGCTTACAGCAATCTGTGGCTTCCAGGGTCGGCAGGTTGTAGAAGCTCTGGGCAAGTGTGAGACCAAGGTTAGTAAATATTTATTCTTTCCTGAGAGTTGTACATACTAACGCTGGATGTATGATTTGTACAGGATGGACACTGCTTGTGCGAGGCTGGAGCTGGTGCACAGGATGCAGGTGGATGAGGTGCTTACAGCAATCTGTGGCTTCCAGGGTCGGCAGGTTGTAGAAGCTCTGGGCAAGTGTGAGACCAAGGTTAGTAAATATTTATTCTTTCCTGAGAGTTGTACATACTAACGCTGGATGTATGATTTGTACAGGATGGACACTGCTTGTGCGAGGCTGGAGCTGGTGCACAGGATGCAGGTGGATGAGGTGCTTACAGCAATCTGTGGCTTCCAGGGTCAGCAGGTTGTGAAGCTCTGGGCAAGTGTGAGACCAAGGTTAGTAAATATTTATTCTTTGAGAGTTGTACTGGATGTATGGTTTGTACTGCTTGAGAGGCTGGAGCTGGTGCACAGGATGCAGGTGGATGAGGTGCTTACAGCAATCTGTGGCTTCCAGGGTCGGCAGGTTGTAGAAGCTCTGGGCAAGTGTGAGACCAAGGTTAGTAAATATTTATTCTTTCCTGAGAGTTGTACATACTAACGCTGGATGTATGATTTGTACAGGATGGACACTGCTTGTACGAGGCTGGAGCTGGTGCACAGGATGCAGGTGGATGAGGTGCTTACAGCAATCTGTGGCTTCCAGGGTCGGCAGGTTGTAGAAGCTCTGGGCAAGTGTGAGACCAAGGTTAGTAAATATTTATTCTTTCCTGAGAGTTGTACATACTAACGCTGGATGTATGATTTGTACAGGATGGACACTGCTTGTACGAGGCTGGAGCTGGTGCACAGGATGCAGGTGGATGAGGTGCTTACAGCAATCTGTGGCTTCCAGGGTCGGCAGGTTGTAGAAGCTCTGGGCAAGTGTGAGACCAAGGTTAGTAAATATTTATTCTTTCCTGAGAGTTGTACATACTAACGCTGGATGTATGATTTGTACAGGATGGACACTGCTTGTACGAGGCTGGAGCTGGTGCACAGGATGCAGGTGGATGAGGTGCTTACAGCAATCTGTGGCTTCCAGGGTCGGCAGGTTGTAGAAGCTCTGGGCAAGTGTGAGACCAAGGTTAGTAAATATTTATTCTTTCCTGAGAGTTGTACATACTAACGCTGGATGTATGATTTGTACAGGATGGACACTGCTTGTACGAGGCTGGAGCTGGTGCACAGGATGCAGGTGGATGAGGTGCTTACAGCAATCTGTGGCTTCCAGGGTCGGCAGGTTGTAGAAGCTCTGGGCAAGTGTGAGACCAAGGTTAGTAAATATTTATTCTTTCCCTGAGAGTTGTACATACTAACGCTGGATGTATGATTTGTACAGGATGGACACTGCTTATCGAGGCTGGAGCTGGTGCACAGGATGCAGGTGGATGAGGTGCTTACAGCAATCTGTGGCTTCCAGGGTCGGCAGGTTGTAGAAGCTCTGGGCAAGTGTGAGACCAAGGTTAGTAAATATTTATTCTTTCCTGAGTTGTACATACTAACGCTGGATGTATGATTTGTACAGGATGGACACTGCTTGTCGAGGCTGGAGCTGGTGCACAGGTGGATGAGGTGCTTACAGATGCAGGTGGATGAGGTGCAAGTGTGAGAAAGGGTTAGTAAATATTTATTCTTTCCTGACAATAACAGCTGGATGTATGATTTGTACAGGATGGACACTGCTCTGAGGCTGGAGGGTCGGCAGGTCCAGGGTGTAGCTCAAGTGTGAGACCAGTAAATATTTATTCTTTGTGAGACCTTGTAAGGTTAGTAAATATCTGTGGCTTTATTCAAGGTTAGTAAATATTTTTCCCTGAGAGTTGTACATACTAACGCTGGATGTATGATTTGTACAGGATGGACACTTTGCTTGCAATGAGGCTGGAGCTGGTGCACAGGATGCAGGTGGATGAGGTGCTTACAGCAATCTGTGGCTTCCAGGGTCGGCAGGTTGTAGAAGTAAATATTTATTCTCTGGTACATACTAACGCAAGTGTGAGACCAAGGTTAGTAAATATCTGTGCGGCTTTATTCTTTGAAACCAAGGTTAGTAAATATTTATTCTTTCCCAAGAGTTGTACATACTAACGCTGGATGTATGATTTGTACAGGATGGACACTGCTTGTACGAGGCTGGAGCTGGTGCACAGGATGCAGGTGGAAGAGGTGCTTACAGCAATCTGTGGCTTCCAGGGTCAGCAGGTTGTAGAAGCTATGGGCAAGTGTGAGACCAAGGTGAGTAAATATTTATTCTTTCCTGAGAGTTGTACATACAAGCTGGATGTATGATTTGTACAGGATGGACACTGCTTACGAGGTATGAGGCAGGTGGATGAGGTGGAGCTGGTGCTGGAGTGTGAGACAAGGTTAGTAAATATTTATTCTTTCCTGGATGCAGGTGGATGAGGTGCTTACAGCAATCAGGTGGATGAGGTGCTTACAACAATCTGGCTTCCAGGGTCAGCAGGTTGTAGAAGCTCTGGGCAAGTGTGAGACCAAGGTAAATATTTATTCTTTTAGTAAATATTTATTCTTTCCTGCACAGGAGAGGTGGTGAGGTGTACATCTGCGCTTACTAAGCTCTGGGCAAGTGTGAGCTGTAAATATTTATTCTTTCCTGATGTATGATTTGTACAGGATGGACACTGCTTGTACAGGCTGGAGCTGGTGCACAGGATGCAGGTGGATGAGGTGCTTACAGCAATCTGTGGCTTCCAGGGTCGGCAGGTTGTAGAAGCTCTGGGCAAGTGTGAGACCAAGGTTAGTAAATATTTATTCTTTCCTGAGAGTTGTACATACTAACGCTGGATGTATGGTTTGTACAGGATGGACACTGCTTGTCACGAGGCTGGAGCTGGTGCACAGGATGCAGGTGGATGAGGTGCTTACAGCAATCTGTGGCTTCCAGGGTCGGCAGGTTGTAGAAGCTCTGGGCAAGTGTGAGACCAAGGTTAGTAAATATTTATTCTTTTCCAAGAGTTGTACATACTAACGCTGGATGTATGATTTGTACAGGATGGACACTGCTTGTACGAGGCTGGAGCTGGTGCACAGGATGCAGGTGGATGAGGTGCTTACAGCAATCTGTGGCTTCCAGGGTCAGCAGGTTGTAGAAGCTCTGGGCAAGTGTGAGACCAAGGTTAGTAAATATTTATTCTTTCCTGAGAGTTGTACATACTAACGCTGGATGTATGGTTTGTACAGGATGGACACTGCTTGTGCGAGGCTGGAGCTGGTGCACAGGATGCAGGTGGACGAGGTGCTTACAGCAATCTGTGGCTTCCAGGGTCGGCAGGTTGTAGAAGCTCTGGGCAAGTGTGAGACCAAGGTTAGTAAATATTTATTCTTTCCTGAGAGTTGTACATACTAACGCTGGATGTATGATTTGTACAGGATGGACACTGCTGCACAGGATGCAGGTGGATGCAGGTGGATGAGAGGTGTACAGCAATAGGAGGCTGGAGCTGGTAATATTTATTCTTTCAAGAGTTGTACATACCAACGCTGGATGTATGATTTGTACAGGATGGACACAGGATGCAGGTGGATGAGGTGCTTACAGCAATCTCAGGCTTCCAGGGTCGGCAGGTTGTAGAAGCTCTCCGGCAAGTGTGAAACCAAGGTTAGTAAATATTTATTCTTTCCCGAGAGTTGTACATACTAACGCTGGATGTATGATTTGTACAGGATGGACACTGCTTGTACGAGGCTGGAGCTGGTGCACAGGATGCAGGTGGATGAGGTGCTTACAGCAATCTGTGGCTTCCAGGGTCGGCAGATTGTAGAAGCTCTGGGCAAGTGTGAGACCAAGGTTAGTAAATATTTATTCTTTCCTGAGAGTTGTACATACTAACGCTGGATGTATAATTTGTACAGGATGGACACTGCTTGTACGAGGCTGGAGCTGGTGCACAGGATGCAGGTGGATGAGGTGCTTACAGCAATCTGTGGCTTCCAGGGTCAGCAGGTTGTAGAAAGATATGGGCAAGTGTGAGACCAAGGTGAGAAATTATTTATTCTTTCCTGAGAGTTGTACATACCAACGCTGGATGTATGGTTTGTACAGGATGGACACTGCTTGTACGAGGCTGGAGCTGGTGCACAGGATGGTGGATGAGGTGCTTACAGCAATCTGTGGCTTCCAGGGTCAGCAGGTTGTAGAAGCTCTGGGCAAGTGTGAGACCAAGGTTAGTAAATATTTATTCTTTCCTGAGAGTTACACCTGCAATAACACTGGATGTATGTATGGTTGCCAGGGTGCGGCAGATTGTGAAGCTCTCCCTTAGAGGTGTGAAACCAAGGTTAGTAAATATTTATTCTTTCCCAAGAGTTGTACATACTAACGCTGGATGTATGGTTTGTACAGGATGGACACTGCTTGTACAGGGCTGGAGCTGGCACAGGATGCAGGTGGATGAGGTGCTTACAGCAATCTGTGGCTTCCAGGGTCGGCAGGTTGTAGAAGCTCTGGGCAGAGTGTGAGACCAAGGTTAGTAAATATTTATTCTTTCCCAAGAGTTGTACATACTAACGCTGGATGTATGGTTTGTACAGGATGGACACTGCTTGTACAGGCTGGAGCTGGTGCACAGGATGCAGGTGGATGAGGTGCTTACAGCAATCTGTGGCTTCCAGGGTCAGCAGGTTGTGAGGCAGGTGTGAGACCAAGGTTAGTAAATATTTATTCTTTCCCAAGAGTTGTACATACTAACGCTGGATGTATATTTTGTACAGGATGGACACTGCTTGTACAGGGCTGGAGCTGGTGCACAGGATGCAGGTGGATGAGGTGCTTACAGCAATCTGCGGCTTCCAGGGTCGGCAGGTTGTGACTCTGGGCAAGTGTGAGACCAAGGTTAGTAAATATTTATTCTTTCCTGAGAGTTGTACATACTAACGCTGGATGTATGATTTGTACAGGATGGACACTGCTTGTGTGAGGCTGGAGCTGGTGCACAGGATGCAGGTGGATGAGGTGCTTACAGCAATCTGTGCGGCTTCAGGGCGGCAGGTTGTAGAATCTGGGCAAGTGTGAGACCAAGGTTAGTAAATATTTATTCTTTCTGAGAGTTGTACATATATACAGCTGGATGTATGATTTGTACAGGATGGACACTGCTTTATGCAGAGGAGGCTGGAGCCACATTTGGGATGCAGGTGGATGAGGTGCTTACAGCAA